>CM029603.1:64329273-64832124 GCA_017311375.1 Mytilus coruscus | reverse complement strand
TAAATATATGACTGTCAAATTTATATACAATAATTAAATTTAACTAAATCTTATCAAAGAAAAATGTCTATGTATATATAAAACATTTACCAACAGAGATATGTTCCCATGTTTAACCAACACAATGTTTAATACACTATAGACATATACGTGTATAAACTTGCATATTTGATGAATTCTGATTGTTTTCGGAAATTCTGACTTCAATTGTAAATTCAGACAATAATAATAGACTTTTAACATATATTACCTCAATCTTTTTTAATGTGGTCTTTTTATATAAACCTTCACTTGAACCGGATCTGATACGACCTCGAGTGACACATATTAGATGCCTTTCAAGGTTTTAAAGTTAATATTCATCAAGTATACGCTTGACATTTCATACTAAAATGAGGTAAATAATTCTAATTGATGTAAATGACATGTGTATTGTGCATTTTGAAAATGATGAGGACAGTTAAATAAAAATGAAAAGGTAAGGCTTATAAAATAAGTAAAAACACTAATTTACACGAGTCGCATTGTACCTGACGATCTGCTAAAGTAATAAACGCGCTAGTAAATGTGATGAATCGAAACCGTTATTACTTAAAATGCTGTTTATTAACAAGCCGCAAGCTCATAACAGTACACCGTCAGCTGATTACAAACCCGGACGCTAGTCAGTAGACAAATATTTTAGTAAGCAATCCAGAGTTCCTAACTTTCCAATTGTGTTATGATGCAACTGAATAATAGAATATAAATAAGGAAACTGTAGAACTTTGCAAGATTGTGCTCCTGTGCCACGCGCATAGAAATGTATTTACTTAAAGACGCGTGCTCAGATCGACCACCGGAAGTCGATGCGAGCACGAAACCACGAGACCACCGATGTCGTTTATCCAATCTTCATTTTTGAAATTAAACAAACGACGGACATCGTGAGGTCGTATGTTCACTAAAAAATACATGTTGCAAATATAAAAAGATGAAATTGGCAAACGTCCATCTTAGAGGAGAAACTACTGAACAAATATATCATGAAATAAGAAAAATTTGGTAAAAGGAAAATATATTTACTACAGAATATCCAGTGTCCAGTTTGAAGGTCATTTAAGTTACTGTACACATTCATACACGTTCTGATTCAATCAATATACATGTCTTATTCCGAATGGAAACTGTGACAAGGTCACATAAATATATGATTGTCAAATTTATATACAATAACTAAATTTAACCAAATCTTATCAAAGAAAAATGTCTAAGTATATATAAAACATTTACCAACAGAGATATGTTACTAATATGTTTAAACAACACAATATTTAGTACACTATAAACATATGTATAGACAATATTAGTAGACTTTTAACATAAATTACGTTAGTCTTTTTTTATGTGGTCATTTTATATAAACCTTCACTTGAACAGGATCTGATACGACCTCGAGTGACACATATAAAATGCCTTTCAAGGTTTCAAAGTTAATATTCATCAAATATACAACCAAATTATACGCTTGACATTTCATACTAAAATGAGATGAATAATTCTAATAGATGTAACTGACATGCATGTGTATTGTGTATTTTGAAAATGATGAGGACAGTTAAATAAAAATGAAAAGGTAAGGCTTATAAAATAAGTAAAAAAAGCACTAATTTACACGGGACGAACTGCAAAGTAATAAACGCGCTTGTAAATGTGATGAATCGAAACCGATATTACTTAAAATGCTGTTTATTAACAGGCCGCAAGCTCATAACAGTACACCGTCAGCTGATAACAAACCGGACGCTAGTCAGTAGACAAATATTTTAGTAAGCAATCCAGAGTTCCTAACTTTCCAATTGTGTTATGATGCAACTGAATAACAGAATATAAATGAAGAAACTGTATCTAATAGGACATATAATCATCATCTTTAAAAAAAAATATGACCCCAAAACAGTCAAAAATAGAACTTTGCAAGATTGTGTTCCTGTGCCACGCGCATAGACATGTATTTATTCTTTACCAAGTACACTGCTGGGTGACGGACAGTACATCGGTTCAAAGCCCAGCTAAACGAATCATGTTTTGTAAACCATATGCCGAGTCTGAATAAAGCTTATTTATTTCACAGTAAATGTTGAATTGGAATCGTAAATTTTCATTTCATGATTTATGTTAAGGTGATTAAACTTCAGTAACACTTTATGCACGTAAATCATACTTTAAACACTTTTTGCCGTAACCCCTTTGTTTGTTGTTGTTGTAGTTGTTTTTTGTTTTTGTTTTTTTTTGTTTTTTTCTAATCCGCAATCGTTATGCATTCGGCTGGCCAAACTATAGTTTCGAATGGAGGTTATTCGAACATTCTTAAATCGATATAATTTTAATCATACGTTTATTTGACATTCAGTTAAACAAAATAATAAATGAATTCCGTTTCACCTTGTTTTCTTTTCTAATGAATGACCGAACTGACGTACTGACGAATTAAATTCCTTCAATTGAACAGCCAATAGGTTGCTTCTGGCTTTTGTTAGTCTTGTATGATTTTTAATTTTAGTTCATTTATATGTTTTGGAGTTTAGTATGACGTCCATTATCACTGAACTAGTACACATTTTTGTTTAGGGGCCAGCTGAAGCACGCCTCCGGGTGCGGGATTTTCTCGCTGTGTTGAAGACCCATTGGTGGCCTTCGGCTGTTTTCAGCTCTTTTGTCGGGTTGTTGTCTCTTTGACACGTTCCCCATTTCCGTTCTCAATTTTATTTAAACAAATTAATTTAACTAAATGTCAAAGATACTTTAGTATCACCGCTTTGAGTGTAAGGTTTTGTCATTTAGTTCAAAATATATTTCAGTTTAATTTGGGTATTTTGATTCCGTATGTTTACGTTTGAACAACTGAATTAATTGGTGGCTGCTTAACGTCCAGTGGGAAATATTACATGCAAATAATTTCCATTAGATTTGAAAATACATGTACCCTGTTTTGCATTAAAATGAATAAACGGTGGCAGATTTTAAACGTGCTAGTTCGAGAGGTAATAGTCCTCAGGGAGGCATTCCTTCTCAGACACATTTTTTCTTTTGATTTTACGAGCTGACTTACTCTTAAAAGACGCGTGCTCAGATCGACCACCGGAAGTCTATGCGATCACGAGACCACGAGACCACCGATTTCGTTTATCCAATTTTCATTCTTGAAATTAAACAAACGACGGACATCGTGAGGTCGTATGTTCACAAAAAAATACATGTAGCAAATATAAAAAGATGAAATTGGCAAACGTCCATCTTAAAGGAGAAACTACTAGACAAATATATCATGAAATAAGAACAATTTGGTAAAAGGAAAATATATTTACTTCAGAATATCCGAGTCCTGGTTTGAAATTGACCGAACAAGTGCTTAGTTTTCAGAATCAAGTACTTAATCACAATATTATTGGCTAAAAAGAATACCACAAAGAGCATATGAAAGTTGTAGTTCAATTTCTTGTCAATCATAATTTACTGATAGCTGCTTGCGTTGATTTAATTTTACAAGGATTTTACTGTCGAAGTGTATAACCTCAAACTTTTCAATATTGAACATGATTTAAATAATACATTATGACTAAATTTTCAGATGCTAAATTATGCAATGATATTACTTAACATAAAATGGGTTGTTTGCCATGCAAAGCTTGATAAGTTGAAAGTGATGTATAAACAATTTTGTGAAAAAATAACGATTAGTAGCTTAACAAAAGATTACATGTGATGAAAAGATTTGATAAACGTAAAGAGTGCACACGTTACGCACAGATTAGTTTGTTTTTTCCGCTAGCTCTTCATTATTAATTTTAATGTATGAGGATCTGGATGGGGTTACCAGAATATAAAATAATCGGTCATAAGTGCAGAATAAAGGGCAACAAGTATAGAGAATAGAAAAAGTTTTAAAAAAATACAAAAGAGAGAATAATAGGATGCTGAAATTTAAAGAATATTGAATAACAGGAAAAAATTATAGAGAAAAAAATGTCCTAAAAAATATTAAAAGAATACAAAAGAAGGACCCCCCCCCCCAAATCCAGACCCTCATGTATGTCTCTCCTAAGGCAAACAACTCGTACGAATGAATTCGAAGCTATAATTACAGGATTGATAACGGAATTGGCAAACAGACTATTCGATACATTTGGTTTCCTAAACTCTTTGTCTCGAGCGTACAGTTTTAAAAAAGCATGTATTACGTGCTGAAATGGTACCAGACGCGTATATACTATATAAACAATACATGAAAAGAAAAGGAATCACCACAAAATATCGTACAGTACAACAGTCCATACAAACCAAGAACACCCAACTCCTCATAAGTACATATAGACAATCGAAAACAAACAACTCACCATCATGATAATGATGGAACAGATAGCCTTACTTAGTACAGACACACATATGGTTGGTTACACCAGTTTTCATTCACATATCTAGACTGTATGTTGTAAAGTTTATTACTAGTATGTTTTATTTTCACCCTGCAAATGATGAACAAAAAAATCGCTTATTATCATATGATAAATTACTGACTAATTGAATTACAGTACAATGGATGGCCAAGAGGAACCGACAACGAAAGTTACCGAAGATGATACATCGAAAGTTACCGAAGATAATATTCTACCACAAGTCTACAGAAGGCGTTATATTATACTTTTATTGTTTTCATTTGTTTCGTTGACCAACAGCTTCCAATGGTTACATCTGAACATAATAGGAGATGTGTTACTCAACTATTACAATGCCAGTTTGCCAGAGGACAAATTTCAACAGGAGACTGCTCTAGATTGGCTATCTATGGTCTACATGCTAGCGTATATACCGCTAATCTTTCCATTAACATGGCTTCTAGACAAAAAAGGACTTAGGGTTGTGATTATTTGCGGAAGTTTCCTGAATGCAGTTGGCGCTTGGATTAAAGTAGCATGTGTTAGCCCCGATCGTTTTGCGTTATTGATGTTCGGCCAGTCTGTTTGTTCGGTAGCTCAGGTTTTTATACTTGGTATCCCTGCGAGACTTGCAGCAATATGGTTTGGTCCAAACCAAGTATCAACAGCAACATCTTTAGGTGTATTTGGCAACCAGGTATATTAGTTAACATTGTTTTAAATTAAGTACTGCGTTCAAATGGCCTACATGAGAAACAAATCAATAAAGTCGATTTCTTCAGTTTTCCTATCGTGAACTTTCAATATTCACGTAACATCACCAAGCCAACGGACAAGGGATAATATATCTATAAGAGTATACAATTTGCAGGTGCTTGTGTATCTTTACAGAAAATCTTTGGTAGAGAGTATCTGCTTGCAAGAACAGAACTAAACTAAAGTTTATTATGTCACCTCTTTTAAAGTTTTGTGTATCCTTAATGATATCAAATGTTCGGGAGTGGTAAGCTGATCCTTCTCCTCTTGTGGAACCTGTCTTGTTGCTCATGGTTAGTAAAAAAAAAGTTAATGGTGTTATCATTAAAATATGACGTATTCTGCAAGTGCTAATGATGAAGAATAAACCGCTGCCTCTCTATCATCTAAATCCGATTCGAGTTCTTTGTAGGGTATATCTTTAGAGTATGTATATGTTTTTCTTAAAAGGCAGTGTCGTCATTTTGTAATACTATGTATTCGTCACGCATTATCGCTTTTTCTTGTTCATCAAATCTTACTATTTTTTTTTTTTTAAATTGCCCTGGCTTCATCTGGCAGTAAACACAATTTTAAAGAGTTGTTGTGAAGGATTTTCAATAACGCAGTCACGTCCGGTTGGAATTGGGACGTTAAATCTATAATATCTCGTGTAGGAATATCACCCTACTTTCTGCATGTTCAGGAATATTTGCAATAGCTCTCTGATGTGATTACGTTGGTAGCATGTTGCAAGGCAAAATCTCTGCCCTCATGCATAGTAAGTTTTTTTTTCACTAGTTGCCAGTCTATTTCACTCCATTTATGTACATTTTCAAAACCTACTTATGATCTTGAATGTACATAAATTGGAATATTTGACATTGTACGTAAAGCAATCGACAGTGATTCAAACTATTTTTGAATAATTTAATTTTGAATGTAACACGTCTTCTGATCGGCGGAAAGTTTTTTTTGTCTATCAACTCATAGACATAATTTTGTCATGTGACCGTGAAGTCATCAACGTTTTTTTCATGATTCACTCCTTAAAAATGAAATTTAGAATCAATTAATTTATAAGGAATGACTGTAATATTTTTTCTGTCTATTCGAAATAACCAAAAAAATGTGGTGCACATTTTAAAATAAGGCGCTACGCGGGTTATTCAGTGTGCACAACATTTTTTATCTTACTTCTCCAAAGACAGAAAAAATATTACTACAGTCATTCCTTCAAGAGTATAAGTACATGAACTTTTTAATATGCAAATTTCTCATGTTTGACTGTGAAGGCTTGCCATTATACGTGTATAACACTTCACTGTTTGATTTGACCTGACTTACTCTTAAAAGACGCGTGCTCAGATCGACCACCGGAAGTCTATGCGATCACGAGACCACGAGACCACCGATTTCGTTTATCCAATTTTCATTCTTGAAATTAAACAAACGACGGACATCGTGAGGTCGTATGTTCACAAAAAATACATGTAGCAAATATAAAAGATGAAATTGGCAAACGTCCATCTTAAAGGAGAAACTACTAGACAAATATATCATGAAATAAGAACAATTTGGTAAAGGAAAATATATTTACTTCAGAATATCCGAGTCCTGGTTTGAAATTGACCGAACAAGTGCTTAGTTTTCAGAATCAAGTACTTAATCACAATATTATTGGCTAAAAGAATACCACAAAGAGCATATGAAAGTTGTAGTTCAATTTCTTGTCAATCATAATTTACTGATAGCTGCTTGCGTTGATTTAATTTTACAAGGTTTTACTGTCGAAGTGTATAACCTCAAACTTTTCAATATTGAACATGATTTAAATAATACATTATGACTAAATTTTCAGATGCTAAATTATGCAATGATATTACTTAACATAAAATGGGTTGTTTGCCATGCAAAGCTTGATAAGTTGAAAGTGATGTATAAACAATTTTGTGAAAAAATAACGATTAGTAGCTTAACAAAAGATTACATGTGATGAAAAGATTTGATAAACGTAAAGAGTGCACACGTTACGCACAGATTAGTTTGTTTTTTCCGCTAGCTCTTCATTATTAATTTTAATGTATGAGGATCTGGATGGGGTTACCAGAATATAAAATAATCGGTCATAAGTGCAGAATAAAGGGCAACAAGTATAGAGAATAGAAAAAAGTTTTAAAAAATACAAAAGAGAAATAATAGGATGCTGAAATTTAAAGAATATTGAATAACAGGAAAAATTATAGAAAAAAATGTCCTAAAAATATTAAAAGAATACAAAAGAAGGACCCCCAAATCCAGACCCTCATGTATGTCTCTCCTAAGGCAAACAACTCGTACGAATGAATTCGAAGCTATAATTACAGGATTGATAACGGAATTGGCAAACAGACTATTCGATACATTTGGTTTCCTAAACTCTTTGTCTCGAGCGTACAGTTTTTAAAAAAGCATGTGTATTACGTGCTGAAATGGTACCAGACGCGTATATACTATATAAACAATACTTGAAAAGAAAAGGAATCACCACAAAATATCGGACAGTACAACAGTCCATACAAACCAAGAACACCCAACTCCTCATAAGTACATATAGACAATCGAAAACAAACAACTCACCATCATGATAATGATGGAACAGATAGCCTTACTTAGTACAGACACACAATATGGTTGGTTACACCAGTTTTCATTCACACATATCTAGACTGTATGTTGTAAAAGTTTATTACTAGTATGTTTTATTTTTCACCCTGCAAATGATGAACAAAAAAAAATCGCTTATTATCATATGATAAATTACTGACTAATTGAATTACAGTACAATGGATGGCCAAGAGGAACCGACAACGAAAGTTACCGAAGATGATACATCGAAAGTTACCGAAGATAATATTCTACCACAAGTCTACAGAAGGCGTTATATTATACTTTTATTGTTTTCATTTGTTTCGTTGACCAACAGCTTCCAATGGTTACATCTGAACATAATAGGAGATGTGTTACTCAACTATTACAATGCCAGTTTGCCAGAGGACAAATTTCAACAGGAGACTGCTCTAGATTGGCTATCTATGGTCTACATGCTAGCGTATATACCGCTAATCTTTCCATTAACATGGCTTCTAGACAAAAAAGGACTTAGGGTTGTGATTATTTGCGGAAGTTTCCTGAATGCAGTTGGCGCTTGGATTAAAGTAGCATGTGTTAGCCCCGATCGTTTTGCGTTATTGATGTTCGGCCAGTCTGTTTGTTCGGTAGCTCAGGTTTTATACTTGGTATCCCTGCGAGACTTGCAGCAATATGGTTTGGTCCAAACCAAGTATCAACACAACATCTTTAGGTGTATTTGGCAACCAGGTATATTAGTTAACATTGTTTTAAATTAAGTACTGCGTTCAAATGGCCTACATGAGAAACAAATCAATAAAGTCGATTTCTTCAGTTTTCCTATCGTGAACTTTCAATATTCACGTAACATCACCAAGCCAACGGACAAGGGATAATATATCTATAAGAGTATACAATTTGCAGGTGCTTGTGTATCTTTACAGAAAATCTTTGGTAGAGAGTATCTGCTTGCAAGAACAGAACTAAACTAAAGTTTATTATGTCACCTCTTTTAAAGTTGTATGTATCCTTAATGATATCAAATGTTCGGGAGTGGTAAGCTGATCCTTCTCCTCTTGTGGAACCTGTCTTGTTGCTCATGGTTAGTAAAAAAAAAGTTAATGGTGTTATCATTAAAATATGACGTATTCTGCAAGTGCTAATGATGAAGAATAAACCGCTGCCTTCTCTATCATCTAAATCCGATTCGAGTTCTTTGTAGGGTATATCTTTAGAGTATGTATATGTTTTTCTTAAAAGGCAGTGTCGTCATTTTGTAATACTATGTATTCGTCACGCATTATCGCTTTTTCTTGCTCATCAAATCTTACTATTTTTTTTTTAAATTGCCCTGGCTTCATCTGGCAGTAAACACAATTTTAAAGAGTTGTTGTGAAGGATTTTCAATAACGCAGTCACGTCCGGTTGGAATTGGGACGTTAAATCTATAATATCTCGTGTAGGAATATCACCCTACTTTCTGCATGTTCAGGAATATTTGCAATAGCTCTCTGATGTGATTACGTTGGTAGCATGTTGCAAGGCAAAATCTCTGCCCTCATGCATAGTAAGTTTTTTTTTCACTAGTTGCCTGTCTATTTCACTCCATTTATGTACATTTTCAAAACCTACTTATGATCTTGAATGTACATAAATTGGAATATTTGACATTGTACGTATAGCAATCGACAGTGATTCAAACTATTTTTGAATTTTGAATGTAACACGTCTTCTGATCGGCGGAAAGTTTTTTTTGTCTATCAACTCATAGACATAATTTTGTCATGTGACCGTGAAGTCATCAACGTTTTTTTCATGATTCACTCCTTAAAAATGAAATTTAGAATCAATTAATTTATAAGGAATGACTGTAATATTTTTTCTGTCTATTCGAAATAACCAAAAAAATGTGGTGCACATTTTAAAATAAGGCGCTACGCGGGTTATTCAGTGTGCACAACATTTTTAATTATGTTATTAACAATTTTGTATTTAGAATACTGATTTAACAATTTTACCATTGGAGATTGAAGTTCGTATTAAATTTGTACCTGTATTATACAACAAAGAAAGCAAATTTATGAAAATCTTGGAATTATCAACATTAAACTTGGAAATTCCAAATTTAATGTTGATAATTCCAAGATTAAAATTGATAATTCAAGATTAATTTTGATAATTCCAAGATTTAAGTTGATAATGCCAAGATTAATGTTGATAATTCTAAGATTAAAGTTGATAATTCCAAGATTAATGTTGATGATTCCAAGATTAAAGTTGATAATTCCAAGATTAAAGTCGACAATTTGAAAAAGAAAATAAAAAGGATGGCCCTAATACGCTTCCGTAGAATTGAGAACATCGTGACTTTTGGCTCACTGGACTCTCGCATCGGCCAAAAAGTGCTCTTCAGTCTGATGTGCTTTAATTTACTTTTTGTTTGTTATTGCTATTGTAAACATCGATGCACATCCGCCTATTCAGCAATATAATTTAATGAATACATTTACTGCATACATAATTACAAATGGGGGTGGAGGGGTAACTTCGATTTTTTGGTAGTGGTGTGCTATGTTTGTCTAAAACAATGAACGTATTCCACAGAAAATTAATTCCAGAAATATAAAGCAAGGAAATGTGTTATGATTGACAATGAGAAAACTCTGCAAAAGACCACGTGACAAGGATGAACATGATGAAAAAAGATTATTCACCACCACGAACCCCTACAAAAGACGGAATGATCTCAGTTGATCTTGAAAGGATAAACAATTCTTGCTCTAATTGAGGCACCCGTCGTGTTGCTCATGGAAATTTAAAATTCGATGACACTTCAAACAGCAGGTTATTGATTTTTTCATTGTCATATTTGTAGATTGGTGCAGCTGTAGGATTTTTAATTCCTCCGCTACTGGTGAAATATAGTCCCGACATAGATCTGGTCAGCAGCCGTTTATATACTTTGTTTTATATTGGCGCTGGCGTCACAACGCTTCTCTTTTTATTGGTTTTAGTTAGTAAGTATATCTAAACATTATTTTCCGTTACTGCTACACAGTCTCTGAACACATCTGAAAATACACTCTATTGTTGTTTGTTGTTTAATTGTGTTTGTGTGTGTTGATGTGCCATCGTCGTACATTTACAAGGTTTGTATTAGGCTTTGGATCTTCAAATATTTTGGTATCGAGCATCAGTGAAGAGACAATAATTGTCGAAATGCACATCTGATGCAGTAAAATTGGTATCGTTTATATTGTTACTATCACTGTGTCGATACCTCTGTTGGTAGACTGTTAGTCCCCGAGGGTATCACCAGCCCCTTATCCAGTACTTCGTCAGTACTGGCATGAAAACACGGATATTGTTTTGCTTGAAATTGGAATCAATTTGAATTAAGGAATATAAATCCCTCGTGCAAAGCTCTGATTCCTTGTCCGGTTTTGGATATACATCAGGTCCTTTTGGTTGATCAGCTCTTCAATGTTTGTATTAGGGTTTGGATTTTCAAATATTTTGGTCTCGAGCATCCCTGAAGAGACTTTAATTGTCGAAACGGGCATCCGGCGAGTAAAATTGGTACCATTTATATTATTACGAGGACAGGTGAAATGAGGTCATGTGTCCGTCTGAAAAAAATATCCAATTTGAATTAAATACAATCGAAGTTTTATAATTGCGCTTTTTATTTTACGTCTATTACATACACAAATGTGTATTCCAAATATTTTTCACAAGTTGAATAAAGTAAATGATAGCATTTATAAAACAATAATTTATAATACAGTAGGACGGGAAGATAACGCATCCAAATGTAACCTGTGTTCTTGACTTGACTGAAAATAAACTGACGTCGACAAAATTAACGGCGTAATTTCTTTTTAAAAAATAAGTTGCACAGGAAACGAGCGACTTTCTTTATTGAAGCGTGTGGAATCTTCTGAGGAGCCTAAATATGCTAAAGCCTATGTCAATAACGGATTATCGTTTTTATCTGATTCATCAATCAGAAGTTCCAGTAAATGCTCGTGATTTCTATAACATTGACTCTGTTGCATTTATACGATGTTATTATCAACATAGAGGAAATGCAGTATCATACGGTTATCCACGAAAATAATTTTAGAGAAAATAAAGAAGAGATATAATAATGAAAATTTGAAAAATTCAGCATGATATTTTGTGTGATAAAATGATTAAGCAGTAACAAAAGTTATAAATACATCCCAAGTTAAATCAACTTGACATATACTATACATATACTTCTTTATAGTTTTTAAGAAAGAGCCCCACAACCACCAAGTAGAGCTCAGTTGTTAGCAGTAAGAAATGCTGCCAGTCAACACTACGGAAATCGCTGCTGAGATTATTAAAAACAGAGGATTTCTTCTACTGGTATTAACTTATGGTATGTAAGCAGATTGGTTTCTCTTTCACTGCTCGAACAGCAAACTTAAAGGTTACACGCCGGTGCTTTACTTTTACTTCGGAACAACTGGATAGAATATATCACATAAAAAATTATTTAAATATAAGATGTGGTAAGCATACTACAGAGATAACTTTCCATCAGAGATCAAATGACGTAAAAGTAAGCAACTATAGGTCATCGTATGGCCTTCATCAATGAGAAAAATCCTTACCGCATAGCAAGCTATAAAAGGCCTCAACATAACAAAAGAAAACAATTCAATTTTGTCAAAAAGAAGAATGGATTTTGTGTCGTAAAAAAATGCATTATATTTTTTTTATTAAATAAAGCTTCTGCACGCAAACACACTTAACGAATCTGTTTCAAAACTAAATGAAAGCTGTACCAAAGGCGAGAAAGAATACACAACCAACTTGAAGATGAAAATGAACGCCGTTATCAAAAGCACTCTTCACGTTTTTTTCAAAATATTCAATTCAAAACGACTAGTGAATATATTTTTAAACATTCTAGGATGTACTTTTAGGGATAAACACAGGAGCATACTACGCCATAGCAACATTAGTGAATCCAGTCGTTTTGAATTATTTCCCGGTATGTACTATTTACCTTTACATTTTTTTTAATTATAAACTTGATGATATAAGGATTTACGAATTTAAAAAAAAATGGTTTTACTAGAAAGAATCATTCGTTGTATGCCTGTCCCAAACCAGGAGCCTAAAATCCAGTGATTTGCATTTGTTGTTGTTTGCCATAGTTGTTTCTATTTGATTGTGTTTTTCATAAATCAGACCGTTCGTCTTCTCTTTTGACTGGTGTCATATTTTTGTAAATGCCGGGGCCTTTATATGTAACTATATGGTATGGGTTTTGCTCATTCTTGAAGGTCGTATGATCATCTGTGATTGTTAATTAGATCTTCCTTTGGTTACCGGTGGATAGTGCATCTTTGGCCATCACAATACATGTCTACCTGCTACGCCAACGATGAAAGCAGGTCCAATAACCGATCGACTCTGTCAGTCATTCCGTCATTCCGTCCGTCCGTCTGTCCGTCCAAAAGACCTTGGGTAGAACACTTTCGTCAATGTTTTCATGGCTTCTATGAAAGGGAATATGGTTTTAAATTTTGTCTGCAGCTTAATAACGTTGTGTTGTAGCATTTAAGTAATTTTTAGATCTGCCGTGCAACTACTTACGGTTTGTCGATAGTTTGAAATTTGTTAAGCATTAATTTTTCACTGAAATTTTTCGTCAATTTTTTTCTTGGCTTCTATGTGAGCGAATAATTTTATATTTGGCCTGGAGCTTGATAATGTTGAGTTGTAGCGTGTAAGCAATATTTACATCTACCGTGCATTCACTTGCTGTTTGCTTCAAGTTAGAGATTTTACAATACTCGTACGCATTTGGTACGCATTGTTCAAGGAAAATTTTCGTCAGAGTTTTCATGGGTTCAATGGAAGAGGATGATTTATATTTGGTCTGGAGCTTGATTATGTTGAGTTGTAGCATTTTAATCCCTTAACATTACATCAACGAAAAAAGTATTTTATTCAAGTCCAATTGAACATAGTTTTGGAAATCAGCTTCATCAGTTATGCTTTCGTACAAATGTTACCTCAATTGATGCAACGCAATTACAGACCCTGTATTATTATTGTTATGCTTGATACTTGAAAACTTTATATTTTTTGCAATTGTGTACGAACTCGACTATGTGAATACTGGCGTTCAAATATTGGTCATCAAAAAGTCAATGTGTATTCTCCACTGTTATAAATATTTAGGGTCATCAAAAAGAAGCTGGAGAAATAGGATTGACAGTGGTTATAGCTGGAATAGTAGGAGCTATACTGGCTGGAGTATGGCTTGATAAAACTAAAACATTCAAGTAAGAATTTCATCTAGGAAACAGTAGAATAGTATTTTAAAACTGTGTGTAGCAAATTTGTTTTGTTGGCTTGATGACTCATTGACGTATCGTCGTACATCTTTTTCTTCAAATTCATATGTATGAAACATGAATCAAGACAGACTTGAGACAACTGATAAAATGTTGTTTTACTTATTTTCTGTTTTTAGAGGAACAACTGTTGGTATATATTTGCTGTCGTTAGCTGGTATGGTTGCATTTACTTTACATTGAATGTAAACTTACTTTGGGTAGTATATCTATGTGCCGGGATTTTAGGGTATGTATTTTCAACTTGTTACTTGTTCCGATTTCAACAATCACGATACCATTCGATAAGAAATCTTAATCCTACTATTGGTGATATACCAATGTGCAGGGATTTTAGGGTACGTGTTAATTAATACTTGTTCCGATTTCAATAGTCATATCCACGTATACCCATTATTGGAAGTTACAGACCCCCCCCTTTTTTCATGGATATTAGTCTACGTGAAACTATACAAGACTTTAGATACACGTCTATTTTTCTGTAACATTTTTAAAAATGTAGCCGAGAAAATAATTATGTTATGATTGTCAATGAGAAAACTCTGCAAAAGACCACGTGACAAGGATGAACATGATGAAAATACCTACGGCATTGAGTAAAACCAATACCGTAAAGTAAACTATAACAGGCCCTGACATGAAAAAGTGTATATTGCTTCAATATACATTATGATAAGTATGGATGGATGTTAAAACAATAATAACAAAAGTGGCCAAAGATACCGAAGAGACAATAAATCTCACGAGACCGACTTTGAAATGACAAAAAAACGAAAAACGACGAAAAGAAAATGAATAAAATGCTAATAGAAAACTAAAGATTAATCACCAACACGAACCCCTACAAAAAGACGGAAATGATCTCAGTTGATTTTGAAAGGGTAAACAACTCTTGCTCTAATTGAGACACACGTCGTGTTGCTCATGGAAATTTAAAATTCGATGACACGTTAAACAGCAGGTTATTGTTTTTTTCATTGCCATATTTGTAGATTGGTGCAGCTGTAGGATTTTTACTTCCTCCGCTACTGGTGAAATATAGTCCCGACATAAATCTGGTCAGCAGCCGTTTATATACTTTGTTTTATATTGGCGCTGGCGTCACAACGCTTCTCTTTTTATTGGTTTTAGTTAGTAAGTATATCTAAACATTATTTTCCGTCACTGTTACACAGTCTCTGAACACATCTGAAAATACACTCTATTTTTGTTTGTTGTTTAATTGTGTTTTTGTGTGTTGATGTGTGTTTTTGTGTGTTGATGTGCAATTGTCGAACATTTACAAGGTCTGTATTAGGCTTTGGATTTTCAAATATTTTGGTATCGAACATCACTGAAGAGACATTAATTGTCGAAATGCGCATCTGATGCAGTAAAATTGGTATCGTTTATATTGTTACTATCACTGTGTCGATACCTCTGTTGGTAGACTGTTAGTCCCCGAGGGTATCACCAGCCCAGTAGCCAGTACTTTGTCGGTACCGGCATGAAAACACGGATATTGTTTTGCTTGAAATTTACTGTTATAAAATTTTGGAATCAATTTGAATTAAGGAATATATCTCCCTCGTGCAAAGCTCTGATTCCTTGTCCGGTTTTTGATATACATCAGGTCCTTTTGGTTGATCAGCTCTTCAATGTTTGTATTAGGTTTTGGATTTTCAAATATTTTGGTCTCGAGCATCACTGAAGAGACAATAATTGTCGAAATGCGCATCTGGTGCAGTAAAATTGGAACCATTTATATTATTACGACGACAGGTGAAATGGGGTCATGTGTCCGTCTGAAAAATTATCCAATTTGAATTAAATACGATCGTAGTTTTATAGTTGCGCTTTTTATTTGACGTCTATTACATGCACAAATGTGTATTCCAAATATTTTTCACAAGTTGAATAAAGTGAATGATAGCATTTATATATAAAACAAGAACTTATAATACAGTAGGACGGGCAGATAACGCGTCCAAATGTAACCTGTGTTCTTGACTTGACTAAAAATAAACTGACGTCATCAAATTAACGGCGCAATTTCTTTTTAAAAAATAAGTTGCAAAGGAAAAGGGCGACTTTCTTTATTGAAGCGTGTGGAATCTTCTGGGGAGCCTAAATATGCTAAAGCCTATGTCAATAACGGATTATCTTTTTTATCTGATTCATCAATCAGAAGTTCCAGTAAATGCTCGTGATTTCTATAATATTGACTCTGTTGCATTTATACGATGTTATCAACAAAGAGGGAAATGCAGTATCCTACTGTAATCCACGAAAAATAATTTTAGAGAAAATAAAGAAGAGAGATATAATAATGAAAATTCTGAAAAAACTCAGCATAATATTTTGTGTGATAAAATGACTAAGCAGTAACAAAAGTTTTAAATACATCCCAAATTAAATCAACTTGACATATACTATACATATACTTCTTTCGTAGTTTTTAAGAAAGAGCCCCCACAACCACCAAGTAGAGCTCAGTTGTTAGCAGTAAGAAATGCTGCCAGTCAACACTACGGGAAATCCCTGCTGAGATTATTAAAAAACAGAGGATTTCTTCTACTGGTATTAACTTATGGTATGTAAGCAGATTGGTTTCTCTTTCACTGCTCGAACAGCAAACTTAAAGGTTACACGCCGGTGCTTTACTTTTACTTCGGAACAACTGGATAGAATATATCACAAAAAAATTTATTAAAATATAAGATGTGGTAAGCATACTAAAGAGATAACTTTCCATCAGAGATCAAATGACGTAAAAGTAAGCAACTATAGGTAATCGTATGGCCTTCATCCATGAGCAAAATCCTTACCGCATAGCAAGCTATAAAAGGCCTCAACATAACAAAAGAAAAACGATTCAATTTTGTCAAAAGCAAGAATGGATTTTGTGTCGTAAACAAATGCATTATATTTTTTTTATTAAATAAAGCTTCTGCACGCAAACACACTTAACGAATCTGTTTCAAAACTAAATGAAAGCTGTACCAAAGGCGAGAAAGAATACACAACCAAGATGAAAATGAACGCCGTTATCAAAAGCACTTTTCACGTTTTTTCAAAATATTCAATTCAAAACGACTAGTGAATATATTTTTAAACATTCTAGGATGTACTTTTAGGGATAAACACAGGAGCATACTACGCCATAGCAACATTAGTGAATCCAGTCGTTTTGAATTATTTCCCGGTATGTACTATTTACCTTTACATTTTTTTTTTTTTATTATAAACTTGATGATATAAGGATTTACGAATTTAAAAAAATGGTTTTACTAGAAGGAACCATTCGTTATATGCCTGTCCCAAACCAGGAGCCTAAAATCCAGTGATTTGCATTTGTTGTAGTTTGCCATAGTTGTTTTTATTTGATTGTGTTTAGCATAAATCAGACCGTTAGTCTTCTTTTTTGAATGGTGTCATATTTTTGTAAATGCCGGGGCCTTTATATGTAACTATATGGTATGGGTTTTGCTCATTCTTGAAGGTCGTATGATCATCTGTGATTGTTAATTAGATCTTCCTTTGGTTACCGGTGGATAGTGCATCTTTGGCCATCACACTACATGTCTACCTGCTACGCCAACGATGAAAGCAGGTCCAATAACCGATCGACTCTGTCAGTCATTCCGTCATTCCGTCCGTCCGTCTGTCCGTCCAAAAGACCTTGGGTAGAACACTTTCGTCAATGTTTTCATGGCTTCTATGAAAGGGAATATGGTTTTAGATTTTGTCTGCAGCTTAATAACGTTGTGTTTTAGCGTTTAAGTAATTTTTAGATTTGCCATGCATCTACTTACGGTTTGTCGATAGTTTGAAATTTGTTTAGCATTAATTTTTCACTGAATTTTTTCGTCAATTTTTTTCTTGGCTTCTATGTGAGCAAATTATTTTATATTTGGCCTGGAGCTTAATAATGATGAGTTGTAGCGTGTAGACAATATTTACATCTACCGTGCATCCACTTGCTGATTGCTTCAAGTTAGAGATTTTACAATACTCATACGCATTGTTCAAGGACAATTTTCGTCAGAGTTTTCATGGTTTCAATGGAAGGGGATGATTTATATATATGTTGAGTTGTAGCATTTTAATCCCTTAACATTACATCAACGAAAAAGTACTTTATTCAAGTCCAATTGAACATAGTTTTGGAAATCAGCTTCATCAGTTATGCTTTCGTACAAATATTACCTCAATTGATGCAACGCAGTTACAGACCCTGTATTATTAATGTTATGCTTGAAACTTGAAAACTTTATATTTTCTGCAATTGTGTACGAACTCGAATATGTGAATATTGGCGTTCAAATATTGGTTATCAAAAAGTCAATGTGTTTTCTCCACTATTATAAATATTTAGGGTCATCAAAAAGAAGCTGGAGAAATAGGATTGACAGTGGTTATTGCTGGAATAGTAGGCGCTATACTGGCTGGAGTATGGCTTGATAAAACTAAAACATTCAAGTAAGAATTTCATCTAGGAAACAGTAGAATAGTATTTTAAAAACTGTGTGTAGCAAATATGTTTTGTTGGCTTGATGACTCATTGACGTATCGCCGTACATCTTTTTTTTTTAAAATTCATATGTATGAAACATGCATCAAGACAGACTTGAGACAACTGATAAAATGTTGTTTTACTTATTTTTCTGTTTTTTAGAGGAACAACTGTTGGTATATATTTGCTGTCGTTAGCTGGTATGGTTGCATTTACTTTCACATTGAATGTAAACTTACTTTGGGTAGTATATCTATGTGCCGGGATTTTAGGGTATGTATTTTCAACTTGTTACTTGTTCCGATTTCAACAATCACGATACCATTCGATAAGAAATCTTAATCCTACTATTGGTGATATACCAATGTGCAGGGATTTTAGGGTACGTGTTAACAAATTAATACTTGTTCCGATTTCAATAGTCACGATACCATTCGATAAGAAATCTTAATCTTACTGTGGGTGATATACCAATGTGCAAGGATTTTAGGGTACGTGTTTACAAATTAATACTTGTTCCGATTTCAATAGTCACGATACCATTCGATAAGAAATCTTAATCTTACTATGGGTGATATACCAATGTGCAGGGATTTTAGGGTACGTGTTTACAAATTAGTACTTGTTCCGATTTCAATAGTCACGATACCATTCGATAAGAAATCTTAATCTTACTGTGGGTGATATACCAATGTGCAGGTATTTTAGGGTACGTGTTTACAAATTAGTACTTGTTCCGATTTCAATAGTCACGATACCATTCGATAAGAAATCTTAATCTTACTGTGGGTGATATACCAATGTGCAGGTATTTTAGGGTACGTGTTTACAAATTAGTACTTGTTCCGATTTCAATAGTCACGATACCATTCGATAAGAAATCTTAACCTTACTATGGTTGATATACCAATGTGCAGGGATTTTAGGGTACGTGTTTACAAATTAGTACTTGTTTCGATTTCAATAGTCACGATACCATTCGATAAGAAATATTAATCTTACTATGGTTGATATACCAATGTGCAGGGATTTTAGGGTACGTGTTTACAAATTAGTACTTGTTCCAATTTCAATAGTCACGATACCATTTGATAAGAAATTTTCATCTGACTATGGGTGATATACCAATGTGCCGGGATATGAGGGTACGTTTTTTCAACTTGATACTTGTTCCGCTTTCAACAGTCACGATACCATCCGATAAGAAATGTTATGGAGGTATTTCTTGATAAATTTAGATATCATTAAGAAACTATGGTTTCAACTCCCCGTGCAGACGTCAGATGCTTTGGCTATTATTTTCATGTCCATTTTGGTCATACAGATTTTCAAGCATATATTCATTCTTTTATCATCAGTTTTCAATCAAGTGGTCGATTTTAATATAATTGCATGGGTCGTTCAACCTTTCCATTGGCGATGGAGTTTTGACCTTATTTTTCTCTTCTTCTTTTATCGCGTAAATCAACTGATTGATTAACAAGTGTTTTCATTATATATCATTAAGTTATTAATCTTTAAATATGTTTAGACGATGATGCTTATCCTTAAGAAATTTTAGCATATATATATATACCTCTTTATGTATAGATTTATAATCAGGGTCATTAGTTACCTTACGTTTTGCTTCCCAAGCGCTTTTCCAACATCAGTGAACAAAACTGAAATATTTGCAATAATAATTTGAGTTCTAAAAATAATTTACATAACTCTATAAATGCCACTACAAACTGGTATAAAAGCATATTTGTTCACACGAAGCTTACTGTTTAAAAGCAATTAACCGAATGTTTGTGATGATATTTCGCATTCATTATATTGCACACTGTCAGCTGGAAAAAGACAGAAACTATTGTGAGACATTGCTGTTGTAGATTTTAAACAAAATGTAGCGACCTAAATAAACAATAGATGACTTTTCTCCCACAAGACCACTCAGAGAACTTATTACCAAATACACACCTATTGAAAAACCCATTGAATTTACAATTTTCTTTTTATCTCTATAGTCATGTATTCAGTTTATATTTAGTACACACTATCATTTAGTTGATAATTTTTAGCATATTATTCAGTTGTATTTTAACTCGAAAACTTCCTTTCTATATACTTTTTCCATCTACGTAGATTTTTCATGACTGGTTACTTGCCTGTAGGGTTTGAAATTGCTGCAGAAATTACCTATCCAGAATCAGAAGGTACTTCATCCGGTCTTTTGAACGCATCAGCACAGGTAATATGTTCAGAAGTATTTCCCTAAATGGCTGATAACGTTTTTTTGAATATTAAGGGCATACGATACATTTTGATCCCACGGTGATTTTTTTACGAAAATTTGCTTACAAGTTATTTTTCGCCTTTTTAAATCAAAAATGTAATAAAAAATATACCTTCATGTGCTAAATTTACAGATAAATGGGGTCGAAACTTTAGACATTTACATAAAATTTCGGTTTCTTGGACATTTCTATCATTTAGACAGACATGCTTAACTTTTTTGTTTCAAAAGATAAACACATGCGGACTTTTGTTAAACGATTTGGAATATATTCTTTACAAAAGTATGGATTTAAGGTGGATTCATAGTATAAAGCCATCTTGGATTGTACAATTGCAGTACACAATCGGTCTTGATCTTTGCCCAAATCTGCAAATTTGGAGACAGATATGCAATTTATAGGTTAGAATGTTTATTTGACGAAAGAAAACTTGGTGATTTATTGCATTATCTAAAATGTTTAAATAAATACCAAATATTTGTGTTTTTAGAATCATTTTTTCAACATGGCCATTTAAGGAGATAACTCTTTAGTAAAAAATTATACTGGACTGATAGGAAATTTTAATTTTTACTTGTAGCAAGAAAACAAGTTCGTTGACACCATTTTTCTTTTTATTTTCCTAAAGCATATTATAAAACCTATCTTCTCATATTTTATTTCAAAATTCTATCTCATAGATTTCTTTTATGCACAAAATGTGTTTTTCATGAACAATCTAAGCAAATTTGGGCAATTTCGTACGACCCGTAGCTTGAAAAATAGCACGGTGACCCATACGTTTTATTATATTTTTAGAAAAGCATAGAAAAATCTTTATTTTGGCAAAGTATAAAAATTCTATCTGAGGAAATATATACCTATGATCTGCCTTAATTTGTGTAACAATTCTTTGAAAATAGTTCATTTGTATTAAAATCTCATGATTTTAGTAAACAACGGCATTTTTTGCTGCATATTTATCTAATTTAAAAAAAAATTCATCGGTGATTTTTTCATAAAATTTGAAAAATAATCTTCATACAGTACCAAGTCATTTGTCATTTTAAAAAAGAGGGGTCCATGCACTCGTTTTCAAGCTAATGATTAAAATTCATCGAAAAATTCATATTTTCCCGATATGTCGCAGTTTGACGTCGCAAAAAATAACATATTACGTTAGCAACGTCATTACCTCCCCTGTAACTGTATCGTATGCCCTTAAGGGGGCTACAGACCAGTAATATACTGATTTGACGTAAATTCATTTTCAAGACAAAAATCAATAATCTATGTTAGAATAACTCTTCTCTATGATAACATTAGTGAAACAATTTTTAGTAAATTGATCAATGAATGAATTAATCTAAAGCTAATAAATTTTTCTTCTCTGAAACAGCATTAGATTTCCTCAGTTTATAAAATATTTTCGATATTGCCACGACAATCACCGTTACACTCGGTACTGGTTACTGCTAACACGGCATGAAAACACATCACTAAATTTTTCCCTTTTCACAGGCAATGAAGTTAATATAAAAAAGAAATGTAATTAGATTGCTAATAAGACAACTTGTCATCAAAACGAAAGTACAAGGATACAAACAGGTTATCGTATGGCCTTCAACAATGAATAAAACTCAAGTCAATATAACCATGAATTACTGTCCGAAATTATTTTCTTGTTTCAGCTCTTCGGAATTATTTTCACTATAAGCATGCGAGCAATGATGAATGAAGTCAGTATTTTTGGTGCTAATATTACACTCAGCTCATTCCTTCTTCTTGGAACCATTTTAACGGGTAAGTAGTGATAAAGATGATTAAAGTAACAGTCAAGTTATTAAATGTTATTTTCATTTTTATGGCACTTGTCGATACTGGTAGTCCCCGATGGTATCATCAGCTCAGTAGTCATTGCTTCGTTACTGACATGATTTACATGATTTGTTACATTTAAGGTGGTATATAACACTACAGGGAGATAACTCTGTAAAAATCAGCTGAACGTTTTAATCACGTTCTATTGTTAAGGAAATATTAAGCTTCTCAATGATCAAAACTTGTGTTTGTCAAACTGCTATATATCCAATGAAATTTTTCCGATAAAGTGTGTGGTTCAAGTTTTTTGAAATTTTCATATTTTTGTCAAAGGGTCAAAGTAAATATTTTGTCAAAGTTTTATGAAAATTAAACGAGCATAAATTAATTTTAGTCCAGGTGTTTGGTACCACCTTAACATATTCTTTTCCTAAATTCGATGTTGAAAATTTAGATATTAATGTGAAATTAAGGTTCTAGCTCCTTCAGGTAAAGTTAACATTCATGGATGACATTTGCTTTTTCTTATTTGAGTATTTGTACATCCTCTGTTTTTAAATTTTTCGGTTAGTCTAGAGCGTTCCTGAAAACGAAATTCCAGAAAAGTGCTTCGGACGTACCAGTTTTATCAAGTAAATTTTCATTTTCCAGCGTTGGGTCGATACCGCTACTAGTGGACTACTAGGCAATAGTCAATGCTTCGGTACTGATATTATTTTAGCATAGTTTTCTTAAAATTTCAGTGGAAAACTACAAATTCTAAAAAGGCAATGTTGACCTTAGGTGGATGTGGTTATTCTTATAAGGTCCGTTTTGGTCAAATATCTACTCACGTATTAATTTGATCACACGCCATTTGGTTTAATTTTCTGGGGGGGGAGGGGTTGAGCGTTCCTCACGAAGGTTAATAAAAAAATCCATCGAGTTTGGGACGCACCAAATCTATGAAGCGTTATTTCAGTTTCATAACACAGCAATTCAACAACACAATAAAACCAGAACAGATTACTGTATAATACGTCAAGCTTGAATTTGTCCTAGTATTGACAAGTTGTGAATAAATCTAATAAAAGTTCTGACATTAACATCAATACTTTTAAATATAAAAGATATAACGAAATTAAGAAATAAGTAAAGCCAATGATGCTTTTTGTTGGGACATACATTCAAATATCCGACGAATTTGAAGGTACTTAAATCCGTTAATGTGTCTCATTCAGTAGAACAACAAAGTTAATTTACGTGACATATCAGAGTAATAAAACTTCACTTCAGCGAAAGCACATACTAGTATGTCTATAATATCGGTACACATGTATCATAGAAAACAAAAACAGGAATGCGAACACGATCTCTTTAGTAGCCATAGTATATTTGTTGTCGGAATTTCACGTAGAAAATAAAATAAATAAACATTTCACTTGTATAATAAAGTTTAAATAATATCAATTAGATCAATTAGATCAATATAAAATTGAATCCCCAAAACTCTGACAAAATGATTTCATATTTATAAAAGCCAATGGTTAATAAATGATATTGTTTTCATAGGCGTTATATGAAATATTTAAGATAAATTAAATTCCTGCTATAGTGGACTCCCTTATTTTATTACACTACTTTTTATATTTATACAAACACTTCATTTTTCTCTTTATAGCGTTTATAGGTGCTAATTACAGACGACAAAATGCTGAAAAACAGGTACGATATTTATATCATATATCCGAGATATAATTTTGCACGCCTTATATTGTGCTTTCAACACCATAAGACATGGCCTATTTTAAGATTTAAAATGCATGAAATGTTCTTATCGAATCTTATTGCACATTAATATTGCTTTTTTTCTATTCTTTCCGAATTCTTTTGTTTTTTCGGTTTTTAATCATAATGAAACCGGAATCACAATCGCAGCAATACATTCGATTTTCCCTATTCTAACTTATTCAATGGTATAATTTACAAAGATTTTAATTATATTTATCACAATAAGAAAATACAATCACAGATGCAACACTCTCAAAATAACCGAATAATCGAGGTAATTGGTCTTTATAGTATCTAATAGAATTTGAAAATAAAAATAGATAATAGTTGAAAATACGAGACTATACTAGTTATCCTTTCACTATATAATGCCAAATCCGTATTGTTGTTCTACATCTGGTCGTGACAGACCATTGAGAAGTTTACGATTCGTTAACTGTCGACATCAGTAATCGTTGGTATTATTTTGTAGCCTAAATAAGGTGTATTCAATAAAATGTAACGATAGAAAATGAAAGGATATGGAGTAAATGTATATGGGACAAAATCGCACACAATACATAGAAAACATAGAAAATTATCAATGAACAGGGCTTTTATTCCTGTTCTTCATCTTGACAGTTGATGTAGGGTCTTCAATAATGAACGAATCATTCATACCCTACAACAAGGTCAAGACGGCCCACTAGTAATTTTGGAGCCCTAGCCTAGGCTCCGTGTTGAAGACGTCGACTTAAGCGGTACTATTGATAAAAATAAACCACAGTTCACCTTCTTGCTCCCCACATGCCACGGAGTGCCAACTTGTGCGATGCTTGTGTACGACGATTCTCCAGTCGAAAGCACCAGCGATACGAGAAAAGTGCAGTAATTTTGAAAGACATCGAGCAATCGGCAATCCTCGGGTGAATCCGCTACGGAATCGGCCGAGTTGTGACGAATGATGCCTTGAGGTACACATGTCGGGAGCGGTCAATGAATTACATAATTTTAAAATTTTAGGCATTAGTTTACCGATGTTCGAATCTCATAATTCGATTAAAAAGATACAAATTAAAATAGAAATAAAACAAATTGAGAGAATCGTATAAACTCCAAAAAGGACGAGACCGGGTGCGACAGGGTAAACGTCTCCTGCTGTGCTTGCATCATCCGTCATGCGAACCCACACTCATTCCAAATGTTAAAATCGGGAATAGGACACACTCGATAAAATTACTGATCAGACGACTAATCTGTGGTCTAAAGATCTAATACGATGATAAAATGTAGCAGTGAGTTGACAAACACATGATAAAATGTAGCAGTGAGTTGACAGACACATGATAAAAGGTAGCAGTGAGTTGACAGACATGATAAAATGTAGCAGTGAGTTGACAGACACATGATAAAAGGTAGCAGTGAGTTGACAGACATGATAAAATGTAGCAGTGAGTTCACAGACACATGATAAAATGTAGCAGTGAGTTGACAGACACATGATAAAATGTTGCAGTGAGTTGACAAACACATGATAAAATGTAGCAGTGAGTTGACAAACACATGATAAAATGTAACAGTGAGTTGACAAACACATGATAAAATGTAGCAGTGAGTTGACGAACACATGCACATTGGATCGTTCAACCATATCGTGATGGTGACTTTAAATATGTAGTGTCAATGCAGTCGTGCTTCCTCATACTTCTGCCAGCGGAAACCCTCGTGGGGTTCGTGTTGCTCAGTCTTTAGTTTTCTATGTTGTGTTTTGTGTACTGTTGTTTGTCTGTTTGTCTTTTTCTTTTTTAGCCATGGCGTTGTCAGTTTATTTTCGACTTGTGAGTTTAAATGTCCGTTTGGTATCTTTCGCCTCTCTTTCGCAAATATATTGTGAACATCCACAGTAGTAACGTATTGACTGAGATATGTAAATCCCATACATTGAGGGGGATTATGTTACTTCTGATAAGTTGGAAGTTGACAATTGGAAAGTTGAAATCATCACGTTTGTAATCTCTGATAATTTTAGTACATAACCAAATATAACATACATTTATACATGTATATATGCTCAATCATACCACATCTTCTTATTCTTATATTAACGTGATAAAGCAATTATTTTTAAGTTTAAATTTCAAGAACACTTCTACCACGCTAAATATATTAAAAACGTTTTGGTTTATTTTTGCTTTTTTTTCAGAGAATTTCAAGAATAGATTTTGTAGACATCAACATCATTACAACACAAATAGAAAAACAACCTGCACAAAAGGATGGTTAATGCCATTAGATGTATGCTGTTTGCGGGGCATGATGCATGCAAGGATGACTTTGAAACAGTCTTCCATCATTAACCGAAGATGTTACATATATAGATGAATATTGAATGGAACATCACTCTGTTATATTCAATACAAGCAGAATCAACTTTCATACTCTCATATCGGTGCTAGGTGTCTATTGTATATGTTTTATGCTACCTGTAGTTTTTTATTTGTGTGTGCTTTGCGTTGATCTATTGAGCTGAGCCATTTGCAGCTGATTTTCACAGTTTCATTTTAGGTTGTGCTGCTATACCACTGTTCCAGTCTAGTTGCAGCCTGAGCGCTCAGAAACATGTTTAATCCCGCCACTATCTATACTAAATTAATCTTGTCCCATGTCAGGAGCCTGTAATTCAATGGTTGTCGTCAGTTCATTTATTACATATTTGTTTTTTGTAAATTTTATTGCTATGAATAAGCCATTCGTATTTCTGTTTTGAATAATTATTGTTTCACATTTTTCATGTCGGGGCCTATAATATCTGACTATACGGTATTGATCTTTATCTTTTTTAATGCCTTACGGTGACCTAAAATTGTTTATATCTTTGTTATTTAAACTCTGGTGGATAGTAGTCTCATCAATCATAGCACATCTCCTTTTTAGCTCACCTGGCCCAATGGGCCAAGTGAGCTTTTCTCATCACTTGGCGTCCGTTAACTTTACAAAAATCTTCTCCTCTAAAACTACTGGGCCAAATTTAACTTGTCCACAATCATCATTAGGTATCTAGTTTACAAAATGTGTCCGATGACCCCGCCTGCCAACCAACATGGCCGACATGGCTAAAAATAGAAAATAGGGGTAAAATGCAGTTTTTGGCTTATATCTCTGAAACTAAAGCATTTAGAGCAAATCTGACGGGGATAAAAATGTTTATCAGGTTGAGATCTATCTGCCCTGAAATTTTCAGACGAATCAGACAACCCGTTGTTGGGTTGCTGCCCCTCAATTGGTAATTTTAAGGAAATTTTGCAGTTTTTGGTTGTAATCTTGAATATTATATTAGAGATAAACTGTAAACAGCAATAATGTTTAGCAAAGTAAGATCTACAAATAAGTCAATATGACCAAAATTGTCAATTGACCTCTTAAGGAGTTATTGCCCTTTATAGTCAATTTTTCGTAAATTTTGTAATCTTTTACAAAAATTTTCTCCACTTAATCTACTGGGCAAAATAGAATTAAACTTAGCCACAACTTTCAATAGGGTATCTTGATTGAAAAATGTATCCGATGACCCTGTCATCCATCCAACATGGCCGCCATGCGTGGCTAAAAATAGAACATAGGGATAATATGCACATGTTGTCTATTATTTTAAAAACCGTTATAGATAGAGAAAATCTGAGGCAAAAATGTTCAGATTGTTGAGCTCTACCAATTGTCCATATATGTCAAAACTGTCAGACGACTTCGTACAGGAGTTATTGCCCTTAAGGTGGTGATGATAATATGTGGATTTTTCAGTCCGGCTATCCTGTCTGGATATTGCGGACTAACTTCTACATATTGTTTGGTTCTGCTTCAGTTGACCGTTTAGCTTTAACTTTGCATCGAGGAGTGTGGTAAGGTGTTTCTGGCCGTTCCAAGATCGTAAATGCTGTTATTACTGCCTCTGGAGATGGCATGATTAGTGGCGATGTGTGTGGTGGTGTCCGGAGCAACTCGGGATCATCCATGTCAAATCCCTCGTCGTAGTCGATCCGGCATCGCTTGCCTCTGTCGCTGGTTGGCTGAAGATAGTATTGGCGATGGCATGCCTTCCTGGGGTTGAACGGACTGATGACAATGTCCGTCTTGATGACAATGCCCTCAGGTTCCCCTTGGTACTTTGTGGGTACTATCTCCCTGCTTCCCTCTAGTGCTGTTTTGGCTTCTGTCTGCTGGTTCTTGTCTACCTTGGTGGTGTGTGGTATAACCTCAGCCGATGTTGCAGCATAGCTTTTGGCCTGCACCCACTGGTCGTAACGCTTGGCGTCCCTTCTCCTGGTGGATGGCGGTTTATTCTGTTTCTTTTTCAGGGCCGGCTTGGAATTACCGGAGGATACCTCTGGTTCCTTAGCCTTGTTCCATATCAACTGTACGGTCACCTGCTCAGTACTTGCTGAGAACTTCCAAGCAGGTTCTTTACCATACAACTTCATGGCTGCTAACAAAGCGTTCAATTCATCAGGGATTTCCATAATAATTTGTCCAAGAAGCGAGTCGTGTTGTGAGCTGTGATCAGTACAGAATCGAATCGAAAAATCCCTTAAGGTGGCGCGGGTGTCTTCCTCTATCTTGGATTCTGAAGTAGCAGATGACGTTGGTCTAGATCTTTGATTAAATGTGCAAATTTTGAGAGTAGTATGCAATTTATGTGTAAGACTTTTCATAAAATCACAGAAAATTGTATGTTTTATCATAATTATTGCTGTAATTTCTCAAAAACACCTTATTTGTGTTTGATTAATTTTTTTTAACTTTGCCAAATAAGGGGAGATAACTCCGATAAAGTAATTTTTATAATAGAAAGTGTTGTGAATTTACCTATTTTAATCTGTAGCAAGAAAACAAGTTCGGTGACCCCATTTTTTCTTTTTCTTATCTGAAAGCATGTTATAAGAGCTATCTTCTCACATTATATCTTAAATTTCTATCAGGTAGTTTTCTTTTTATCACACAAAATTTGATTTTCCATGCATCATCTATACAAAATCTGACAATTTTGCACTACCTGTAGCATGAAAAATGTTCGGTGACCCATACTTTTTATTATATTTTTGAAAAAAGCATGATAAATACTTCATTTTGACAAATTATTAAAAATTTCTATCAATTTTAATTAAGACGCCCTATCCACCTTAAATGACAAATTTTACCTTTTTTTTTTTTTCATTTTTGTCTATTATCTTGAAAACTATTATAGATAAAGAGACATTTTAAATTGCAAAAATGATCAGCGAGACAATTTCTACAAGAAAGTCTGTAAAGTCCAAATCCTTATTCGACTCCTTATTAGAGTTATTGTTTTTGATGACAATTTTACCATTTTTTTGCGTTTTTGCTTCCTATTTTAAAAGTTATAATAGATTGATAGAAACTTAAATAAGCAAAAATGATCAGCAAGACGAGATCTACAATCCGACGACTCCTTATTGGAGTTATTGCCCTTAATGACGATTTTAACCATTTTTATTGTGTGTTTTGCCTTATATGATAAAAATTATAAAAGATAAATAGACACTTTAAATCACAAAAATGATCAGCAAGGCAAGATCTACTCACAAGTCAAATTTTGCCGATATAGTTAGTAGACTGTCACTCTTTATAGGAGTGACTGCCCTTAAATGAGGATTTGTTTTTACCCTCTTTTGTGTTTTGAGCAAAACTAAAGAAGATAGATAGAAACTAAACAGACTAAATGGTCAGCAATAAAAGATCATCAAAGCAGATTTTTGTCATGAGTTCTTTTCTCGTATACAATGCTGGATAGTGTCCTTTGTTGAATATGCACGTAGACCAAGGTGAGCGGCACAGGCTCTTTAGAGCCTCTAGTTAGCTCACCTGGCCGAAAGGCCAAGTGAGCTTTTCTCATCACTTCTCCTCTGAAACCACTGGGCCAACACACTTGGCCACAATTATCATTGGGGTATCTAGTTTAAAAATGTGTCTGATGACCACCTCGTGTAACCTTCTTGGGATGTTTACAATTGATGTCTTGGACAATATTAGATATGTATTGAATATTTGTAAACAACAATAAATATAAATATATATGCATAGAGTGTCATTAGCTAAAATATATCATCAAAGACTAAGTCGAGTATTTCTTATGAACTGTAAAAAATCTATATATTTTGCTTCATTATAGTTTATGAGTTTTAAAATGCAATTGCCATTTTGATATAGTCATGCGGTTTAATATTCCAATAAAGGTTTATATGATCAAGAAGAATTTCTTTTATATTTTGTTGTTTCACTTGCACTCATCAGAAAGTAATAAAGCCATCTCTATTGAGGAGACAGATTTTGTCTTGAAAAGAGTCGGAAGATACCATGGGAACATTCAAAACTCCTACGTCGAAGAGAAACCGACAACACCATGGCAAAACACGAATGTTACCTCTGATAATTAGCTGCCACTGATCACATATACATAACAAAATAGTTTGAACATGTATTGATTGACTGCAAGCCAAATGTATGTTCAGTGCTAAATTACCAGTACAAGAAAGCTTAAATATTTACTGAAATATTTGATGTGATTGATCAATTTCTCCGTTACAAATTTTCAGATCGGTTTGAAAATTAATTGGTATCTTTCACAATGGATATTATAATACTTCTATACCCATTCAGGAGTATTACGCAGTAGACTTATTATTTCACAAAAAAACGTAACCTGTGCTGTATTATAATTTGGTTCTGAGTCCGTGCTAAATAAATCTGTTGTATTGGACAATAATGATATGATCTTGCCTTCGACGGGGACTAACAAGACAAGTCAAAACTAATACAAGTTGCTTTCTTTAAAAAAAGAAAAGCAATACGTGAACCTAAGACCGCTGACTGGTCAGCAAAAGATTGTTGCTGAAGTTTTGTTTCCATTTGAATTGAAAAAATGAATGTGAATACTAGTAGAAGAACATAATGATGAAGTTAAACTACCTTTATTAAAAATATGTAATAGTGTGTACATTCTTGCACAAGTCAGTTGAAAGTAATGTTGGATAGTTGTGAATAGAAATGTGTATATATACAGCTACTATTTGAATATACATTTTAAAGATCGACTCTTTCATTTGTTACTTGGGATTGTACATAATTTTTTCATAAACCTATCGCAAATCCCAGTTTGTACAAACCGGATGTATAATGCAAATTGCACAAACCAATTACAATATAAATTTAAACACTCAGTTTGCTTTATAATCTGGATGCATTAATTTTATCTATCATATCTTTATATTGAGTTTCCTGCATATTATCAACTCGTTATTGAATTTGTATGTACTCATGGTAGATATTGTGTAGATAAACTTTCCATGTGAAGTGAAACCCTGTGCATGCAACTTTTAAGAATGTTTCGTGTATATTTCTTGAGAGTGACACACCAGCTTCATTTGAACCTCTTTAATAGAGACTTATTTTGCTCTCATAAAACATCTCAAATTTTAAGGATTTCCTGATTTTCTTAAATCAATCCAAATATTCTACAGGGAAACTTGGTTTTGAAGAATATCTTATTTTCAGAAGTTTTATGCATACATTAACATACTCTCAAAAGAACCAATCTATATAAAAAGAATTGTTCGGTGTGAGCCAAGGCTCCGTGTTGAAGACCGTACTTTGACCTATAATGGTTTACTTTTATAAATTTTGACTTGGATGGAGAGTCGTCTCATTGGCACTCATACCACATCTTCTTATATCTATGTAGAAATGAAAAGATACCAGGATTAACATGTTGTACGCCAGACGCGAGTTAAGTCTACAAAGAATCATCAGTGACGCTCGAATGAAAAAGGTTAAAAAAGAAAAAGAAAAAAGCCAAATAAAGTACGAAGTTTAGTAATCTATTCCTTAGGTAGAAAATCCTTGGCATTTCGAAAATGTCAAAATTTATAAAAGGAAAGTTACTCAAAAAAGAAAACAAAAGAGAAACAGCTAGAGGTCAGAATACAGTAAGCAATGATGATCGTGCTTGAATATCACAAGTCTAGCTCTTACTACAGCGTCCGGAATTTAGATCAGAAAAGCGAAAACTCGCATTCGCGAGTGAAATTAATATTTATGCCTGAATCTGGTATTTTGTGGAAGAAATAGTAAATAGAAAGCATTTGCACTGATACTCTGGATAAGAATACGCATTTGCACCATCACATATATCAATCTAATAGTTGAATTCGGATGTCAAACTACCTACCTGAAGTGTTTTGACTCCGGATTCATTGACATTTTATCCGGAATTTTTGTGAACGCAAACCGATAGTGTGCGTATGAACAGGGTGTATAATGTGAATGAATCAAGACGTGTAGTATAGCTGGTCAACACACAATGAATACAATTTTCAAAACCGTATCATAGTACAAATATTTAGATGCTATAAGGTTGAACTAATAAAAGAAAGAAAAAGAATTGAAATTTTATAAAAAAAAAAAACATACATTCCTGTTTGAGAACTTTTTTTTCCGAAAATAGCTTGAATATAATATCAATATTAAACACAAATGTCAAGTATTTACGGATGGACATTTTATTTATCAAATGAGTCTCTTATATATTGTTATACAAAATATAAGCAGTGACTCCCTACTAAAACAGTATAAAATGATTGACATTATGATAGTAATTAATTTTGTTATGATTATTGTAAAATATTAATTACGTTTTTTGTGAGCTGCAAGGATTTAAAATCCTTGTGAATTGAAACCACGCAAGTATTTTTTCATTCACGACCATTTAAAGTTTAGATATTTAGCTAAATAAACTCATCATATATTGAGTACGCATCCCTGCTCATTGGTGTTCATACGTTACAAAAACTTTTCATAAATGTAATGACTGATCAAAGATGTGAGACATAATGCACGTATACAATTACAATTTTGATTATATTCTATAATTATTATGAATAAATTCAGTCTCAGTTTAACCTTAACAATGAATATTCTTTTAGTCCGGTAGTATGTATTAATGAAATTAGATATTTTTTTTACAGAAAAATCCTTTTGTTTGATTATCTTTCTGCTCTCCGACCACTGTGTATCCGACCTTAGATAAATATTTTTAACAGAAATATCGTTTTCCTAATTTTCTTCATGCTTTCTGACATTTTCTCATGCTATGATTGAAATACTTAATCTCAAATGTTAAACGTTCAGAAATAATCAGTTTATTCTGGGTCATTGTATGTCAATAAACTATTGTTAGTCTTGTATTATTTTTACTTTTAGTTTCTTGTGTATAATTTGGAGTTTAGTATGACGTCCATTATCACTGAACTAGTATATATATTTGTTTAGGGGCCAGCTTAAGGACGCCTCCGGGTGCGGGAATTTCTCGCTGTATTGAAGACCTATTGGTGACCTTCTGTTGTTGTCTGTTCTGTGGTCGGGTTGTTGTCTCTTTGACACATTCCCCATTTCCATTCTCAATTTTATTCCCAGGTTTATTAATACCACATACACAACGAGTACAGGGGCCGTCTCAAAGCATGCATTATATAATTGCGTTATCATTATACTTGATATTTAATAAACATTCACATTATTAAAACATTTATGTTTTGTGAAAAGGCAAATAGGTTCTTATATTTAAACGATTTTTTGACTGCAACTTAGTCTTTATTGTTTTACTTTCCAATTTACTTTGATTGTTGAAATATACAATGTCACTTAGGTAGCCTAGCCATAGAGGGACCGTATCAAAGACGTAGATAACTACCTGTATAAATGATCGAAAACTTTCGAGACGTTCCGAGAATTTTATTCCTAATTCCGTCCGAGAGATATCGAGTGGCCCATAGACACATCCAAAACTCGCCAATATATAAGCGTGAACCCCTCAGGGGGTTCACGCAATAAACTGCACATCTTTATTCTCAAATCACCCTACATCAACTGAAAACAAAAACAGTATACGGGTCCGACATTACACCCTAATAACCTGGAATAGCCCGACCTCGAACCGGATTCAACCGAACTACATAACAATGCAAGCAAAGAATAACAGGAATTACCATTAATATTGAAGAGTATAATAGACCACACATACCAACAACGTACAACTGACTCCTGAAACAAAATATATACATCAAAGCAACAACAACAAACAATACATATGGTCTACAAAGTCTATCTTAATTGTTTTGGAAAGAATTCCGCTCAAACCAGTGCTAGGGGCCGTCTTAAACTTGCAATGAGGTGAGAGTTTTTTGCTCCGTGTTGAAGGCCTCACTGTGACTTTGAGATGAAGAACAGTAATAAAAGCGCTGTTCCTTTGCGTTTTTGTGTTTTTTGTTGTACATGTACTGATTTTGTGTCCTGGATGGATACCCCATATCCTTTGTTTTCCTATAACATAGCCTACCTTGATATGTACAGGCACAAACGTGGTGGGGTACGACTAGTTTTTATTTGACTGGTTCAGCTACCAACATGACTACTAACTAGAAGAAAGAAAATGGGATGGCACATAATTTCGAAAGCAATGTGCTTGTTTGATGGTGCAGTTTGATAGCAGTTGCATGACACCAATATCCGATGTACGTGTTCTGAGATATGTTCACAGTAAAAATAAAGATCTTCAAAGATACCAGGCTTGTGTAAGCCAGACGCGCGTTTCGTCTATAAAAGACTCATCATTGGCGATCTAATCAAAAGGTTAAAAAGGAAAAAGGAGTCTTTTTTTTATATTTACTGTTGACGATAAATCAGACATCGTCTGCATATGTAATAATTATTTACAGTTTTACGCTATTTGCCCCTACCAGAGATACCAGAGGTTATAATATTCCTTAAAATTGAATTGTTGAAACAGAGAAATATGTCTCGCTTGTCTGAAATTTTTGTATGATTGCTAATGAGACAACTATCCTCCAAAGTTCAAAATGAAGTGGATGTAAGTGGGATATATATTTTACTAGAAACACAAGTATTACTACAGATAGGATGCTGATACATAACGACTTTAAAATATCTTTAAAACATTCAGAAGTCCGTAGTTTTGTTTTGTAACCTGTAAAAGTAACAAAGCAATGGTCTTTTAAGTCAGCTTCATAAGAGTCATATTCTTGAAAACGGCACAGGTTGTAAAATGCGGCCGGAGTAACATTTGTGGCATTGCAGATGGTTATACGATTTTTATAAAAGCTGACTTAAAATTGGTCCTTTTTGTTAGAGGTATTGGACTTTGGCCATATTAGTCTATTGTAGCATTTTTGTGAACGCGTTTTTTCTAAGAGTTTTGCTGGGATTATTGGACTTACGAGATCATTTTTCTACTTGTTGTGGTAGAATTACAAATTGTAAGTACTGCTCCTTCGTCACCATTATTGGCCTGATGGCTGCCATACTTTTTAGAATTGTTTTCAATCAGTCATGTATAGTTAATTCAAATTGACCATATTATTGCTCCATTTTGACTTGTTTTTTGGGGGCAAATATGGATGAGACTTTATCCCTATAGAAGCATTATCGAATACTTCAAATTTCTGTATGTTGACATCTCGATACTATTTGGTTTTGCTTGTGTCATTGGCTCACAGAGTTTCGTTGAATAGATATACCGTAATTCCTTTAATTCATACATAATTATTGGTAAGTTAACAATTCAGAGTCGAACTGGCCCTAACAGCAATTTTTAAAGAGCTAAACACATATGAAGATTTTTTTCAAATCAAAGTTTCTATAACTATCTCTCAAAAATATCGAGCCTACATCAGTTGGTTTACTTTTAAAACAAAATGTTTGAATGAAATGTTTTCTGTCGGAAAACTGACCTGTTATATTCAACTTTTTTGTGAAATTTCTTGAGTACAAAGATTTGTATAGATATACATATGTCACAGTGGGATTACTTATAAAAGTTTAAAAGTTTATATGATATATAAAACAAATTTGAAATATCCTGTCCGTTCGCTCCCATAACACGTTCGCACCCTACACGTTCTTACCCCATACGTTCGCCCCCTGGGTTCGTTCGCACCCTATTTTTATTTAAATACAGGTTGGGTTATTAGATTTTTAAAGATGTATATCAGGGCCGTAAATTGCCTGTCTTGTAAGGGAGGCAGTTGAGTTTTGCCGAGCGGAGCGAGGCTAAAAAATTTTGACCCATTTTAAGCAGAAAATGATATTTTTTCGGGCCTTTTCCCTGTATGCAATGTACCTCCTCAGAATTCACCACTTGTTAAATTTTTGTTATATTTCAATAAATTAGCGCCTGGAATATATTGAAAATAGTTATAAACCAGAGTTAGATTACGTGTGCCGGTAAAGTAAGATTTTTTACGCTTCATCCTGCTTTATTACTCTTCGCAAGCTATTTTTACTTAGTTTTAGGGAAACAATTTGCGAACTTAAAATGAAAGGCCCCTAAAGTTGAGCCTTTTTGTGGTTTATCATGCTTTTTTGGCTGTCCCAATCGAGCTATTTTGCTTCGTTTCAGAGACACAATTTTCAAACCTTAAAATGAAAATGCATACTTCATAACTCATAACTTTTAATTATCAAATTCAAATTATTTAATTAATGGCTATTATTTATTTTGAATTTATTGAACCATAAAATTAATTTTGACTCTTCATTGAATAATCCGCGAAGCGGATTATGTAAAATGTGAAGAGTCAAAAATTAATTTTATGGTTCAATAAATTCAAAATAAATTATTGCCATTCATTATAAATAAATTTCTATCAAAAATACGGCTCAAAGAAGTTTTTATATTATTTATATTAACAATAACAACGTACACACATGTTGGCGTATGAATATACAACGTCAGAGTGGGCATGCGCCATAAAAATTGACAACATTGAAAATAAAGGTAATACTTTTAACCAATCAGAAGACAGTAAATACACCAAATTTATTTATTATAACGTAACACTTTTTGTTTACACTGACAATTTTATTCGGTTAGGCTTTGTCAATTGTTAAGGGGATTTTTCTGTGCCCGGACGAATCCCATCTCTTTAGCACTTGAACTATGCATTCAATATTGCCAACATTGTCACTTCTATGTGTAGCATAGCCAGACCACGTAATCTGCTTTCCGTCATTGTTGACCTGTTAATTCCATGTTTTAAGGCGCCGTAGCACAGAAAACGATCTCTCACAACTGCAGGACCCAACTGGCAAGGCTAACAGAAGCAAAAGTATTTGTTTTATATTTGGGTAGAAGTGCGTGTGTTTGATTGCTTGCTCTATTGTACATTTTCACACAATCTCATTGATAGACGTAAAAGTAACAACCAGTGCTATTAAACTAATGCTTGATTTTAACAATTTTTTCTTTTCAGTATTTTTTTCTTCATTTTTTTTCGTTTTTTTTGTCAGTCCGCAATAGGAGGCAACTGTCTACATGCCTCTATGTAATTTACGGCCCTGTATATATTCAAATATTTATATTTTCTTGAATAAATATTCGTGAATTTTCTAAATGAAATATTGTTTTTGTGAATAGATGATTAATTCTTAAATGTTAATTATTGATGATTAGTGTAATGTATATTTCTCACTGTAATGTATATTTCTTCCATAAATGTAGATAGTCCAAGATCTTCTATTCACAGAAGGAGGAAAATCACTATTTGAACTTTTTTTGTTATTTGTGCCGAACCCGGAGTCGCAATACATTGTTTTTGTTAGCTCCGATAAACAGTTACGCCCCTTTAAACAGAACCTTAGCGGCGAATTCGAAGGAGACTGCAAGTGTATTTCGTTCTTTAGATTACCCAAAACTTGTCAGTGAAACTGCATAGCATCTTTCTGAACAAGAGAAAGAATCTAATGAATCGAAAAAGACATTAGGGTGCTGGTAGAAACTCAGAACAATCCGATTCTAGCATGGATTCAGATTCAGATGAATCCGACGTTGAAGATTACAGGACATTGCCTACAGCGACAAGTGAATGGGCCCTATTATGCCTCCAATCTATTGACATTCATTACAATAATCATTTTCATAATCTGCCGTCTGACATTTTAGATATTGTTCATGCGAAAACGGGAATGTTTGGGCCGTTGACAGAAAAACAAGAAGAATTCACAAAATTTTACAAAACTCTATCAGTTTTAGTTGCTCAATCACTGAAATAATTGGGATTGGTTTAGACCTGAATGTTGAAACATTTATTCCAGAAATGGAAAAGGATATTAACAACCAAAGTTCATCAAGGTACACATTTAGAATGCCAGACAGGTGCCGAACCATACATGTAGCTCTGAGGTCCTTATGATATTTTTAGACAATTTGCAGACCATACATTGACAAGCTATGCATGGGGATAAACAATGAAAAATTTGGGAAATAAGTGCGACCTGAACCTGGGTCACAATTTCAAACGTTTTGAAATAGGTAAAATCCGTAGCTCTATGGTCCACAAATTGTCAAAAAATATCATAAGGACCTAAGAGCTACGGTTCTGCAGCTAGTTGCCCCAAAGACAACTCACCCACCCTAATTGTGTACAAGACAACTGGCCCGCTATTTATTGATTTTTGCATACAAATCATGTGTCAGAGCTTAGTCCATTTGTGTGGTATAAAAGTCCTGTTTGAATTATATATATAAATAAGTAGTTACTGTAAAGATTTCAAGTTGTTTTATGCAACAATCTTGAACAGAAAATTCCAGAAAAATCATATTTTGTTTACAGACATAGAGTTCGATATATATTTACTTGGGCACATCAAACTTTAACATGTTTAAGGATTCACAGTCCTCCTATTTACATTTAACTGAAAAAAGAAAGTCCTGGTCAACTACATATACATGTATGTGTAGATTTTCAAGAGGATATTCTATTAAGGTAGGTACATAACATGCAAAAGCCTGTTAAACATGTTAAAAGCAATTCTAAGCTGTAAAACATCAAGATGTGTAACATGCATGTAATTCAGTGGTTGTCCTTTGTTGCTCAATGCTCTTCAACTTTGTACTTGTTTGGCTTTATAACTATTTTGATCTGAGCGTCACTGATGAGTCTTATGAAGACGAAACGCGCGTCTGGCGTATTAAATTATAAGCCTGGTGGTACCTTTGATAACTATTTACACCACTGGGTCGATGCCACTGCTGTTGGACGTTTCGTCCCCGAGGGTATCACCAGCCCAGTAGTCAGCACTTCGGTGTTGACATGAATATCAATTATATGGTCATTTTTATAAATTTCCTGTTTACAAAAGTATGAATTTTTCAAAATACTAAGGATTTTCTTATCCCAGGCATAGATTACCTAAGTCGTATTTGGCACAACTTTTTGGGAATTTTAGGTCCTCAATGCTCTTCAACTTTCAAATGACTTTGTACTTGTTTGGCTTTATAACTATTTTGATCTGAGCGTCACTGATGAGTCTTATGAAGACGAAACGTGCGTCTGGCGTATTAAATTATAAGCCTGGTACCTTTGATAACTATTTGCTGTATATCATATCTGTTTTTCGTTCATTATTTTGTACATAAATCAGGCCGTTAGGTTTCTCCTTTGAATTGATTTACATTTATCATTTCTGGGCCTTTTATAGCTGACTACGCGGTATGGGTTTTACTCATTGTTGAAGGCTGTACGGTGACCTATACAGATATATGTACACACATATTATGTAGTTGTTAATGTCTGTGTCATTTGGTCTCTTGTGGAGAGTTGTCTCATTGGCAATCATACCTCATCTTCTTATTTTTATATGACATGAGTGACAAGAAAAATTGGGGAAAAAGGAAATTGGTGATAATTTACCAAAAACAATGATACATGTATTGTTTGAACTAAACATTTTGTAAATGTGTTTTTTACAGGTTTATGTAAACAAACTTTTTTTTTTCCTTTTACTGCAGTCAAAGACAATTTATACTAGAAATTTTTATATAAATACATGTATTTGAACATGTTGAAGATGTAAGTATTATTTACATGTACAGGTACTTGTAAACATGGTAAATATACATTTGTTTCAATGTTTTAATAGTCTCCCTTTACACATCTAAAATAATTGACTTACACAAGCATTTTTTACAACCCCTGAAATGCTAGAGCTAGTTTGTTAAAGGTAAAAAAATCACATAAAATATGTTTTCCTGGTTTGGTAAAGATTTCAAACTTTTATCAAAAGAACAAAACAAAGAGGTTTACCATGTTTACTATCCAAATACATGTAAGTATATTTCAGTTGAAGTGCACAAGGCCTTTAAAACTTATTCCCCAAACGCTTGTAAATAGGCAGTATTAGACAAAAGAAATTTTCATTGCCCATGAAATTATTTTTTATAAATAGTAAAGAGATACAATTAAACACTCTGTTGGCATGTTTAGAACAATGTAGTCAAGATAAGTTCATGAAAAGAAGAAAATATGGGAACTAAGGGAGATAATTCTACTCATCAATTATTAACATTTATACAAAAATAAGGATATATGACTGCCAATGAGACAAATAAACACCAGAGTTCAAATGAATTGGATATGGCTAGTACATTGTATTCACGAATGTGTTATCACTGAGCAACTTTAGAAAAAAATATTTTTGAACCTTTAACATGTGCAATTTGACTTGTTCGTCCCACATAACACTTTTCAAGGGAAAAGGTGATTTTCTGAACACCTAGCTATCTTTTAGAATTGAAAATACATACTACAATAAAATTTCTACCATAGAAAAGCAAAAATTAAATGATTAATTTTCTATGTCAAATGTCACATATTACCAGTCAGGGGCATTACTTAAACAAGTAACTTTTAAAATTACCTATACAAGTAATGTTGAAAACGAGGCTATATTAAATATTACTTATATAAGTAACTTTTCTAAATATTATTTTTATAGGTATCCATTCATACAGATTTTACTAACTTTAACAAATTTTCACAGTCATCTGGTTATTTTTCCCATGAAATATAAAAACTAATCCTTCTGACAGACTAATTGCCTTTCTGACGCACTTATCTTTCATATCAAAGCTTCTGGGTCAAAGATTGGTCTCTTGGGTCTATTAAAATATCATTTTCCTTGAAAATCTTGAAGACAGACGGATATAAATGGATAGAAACTTGTGATTGAATTAAGACTTAAAGTTATTTATAATTTGTAACCCAACACAATAACAAATGTTCCTTAAATAATTGTAATTACTAATTCTTTCAAAGATGTTTAAATAACTTATTCAAGTAATATTTTTGTCATTATTTTTAAAGTAACCTTGTATCGCTATACTTCTCTCAAATTTAATAAATTCTTTATTTTATGAAATACCATATCATGATGTAATAATTCATGAAAACTACATTAAGTTCCTGATTCTATTAAAATATAAAATAACTCTTTTGAGTAATTTAATGATTTTTAAAAACAAAAATTACCTATATATAACCATGATAACATGTATAAGTATAGCCTTCAAAAATTAAAAAAATCCATACCTTTTGGTCGGCTATTAAATAAAACGACATGAAAAACTTGAAACAATTCTAACGAGAAAACTAACAGCCTAATGATAATCTGTTATAATAATTCACGAAAAACAAATATGACACATGAACCAATGACAACCACTGAACTACAGGCTACTGAGTAAAGTTAGGACAGGCACATAGAATTAAAGTTAAACTATCCTGTATATAGACAATAACTGTTTAGTGCATTTAAATATCAGCTGTATTTGTACGAGGCTAAGAAACAGGTGTAATGCGAGCTTTAGCGAGCTATTGCTCCTGTTTCGAGACGAGTCCAAATACAGCTGATATTTAAAGACACTAAACAGTTATTATACCCCACGCAACAGGTTGCGGAGGGTATAATGTTTTTGACCCGTCCGTCCGTCTGTCCGTCCGTCTGTCAGTCCTGTTTCTTGTCATCGCAACTCCTCTCAAACCACACAACAGAATTTCACGAAACCTTTTTAGATAATAAGTACATACTATGTAGTTGTGTACATGTATATCGACCGGAAATTGCGATTCAATTTTTTTTCTAGGAGTTACGCCCCTTTGAACTTATTTACTTTAATGTACTACTGCAACAGTTTGTCATCGCAGCTCCTCTGAAACCACACAACAGAATTTCATGAAACCTTTTTAGATAATAAGGACATACTATGTAGTTGTGCATATCGACAGGAAATTACGATTCAATTTATTTTCTAGGAATGACGCCCCTTTGAACTTATTTGCTTCAATGTACTACTGCAACAGTTTGTCATCGCAACTCCTCTGAAACCACACCACAGAATTGCTTGAAACTTTGTAGATAATAAGGACAAACTATGTAGATGTGCATATCGACAGGAAATAACGATTCAATTTTTTTCTAGGAGTTACGCCCCTTTGAACTTATTTGCTTCAATGTACTACTGCAACAGTTTGTCATCGCAACTCCTCTGAAACCACGCCACAGAATTTCATGAAACTTTGTAGATAATAAGGACATACTATATAGATGTGCATATCGACAGGAAATTACGATTCAATTTTTTTCTAGGAGTTACACCCCTTTGAACTTATTTGCTTCAATGTACTACTGCAACAGTTTGTCATCGCAACTCTTCTGAAACCACACCACAGAATTTCATGAAACTTTGTAGATAATAAGGACATACAATGTAGATGTGCATATGGACAGGAAATTACAATTCAATTTTTTTTCTAGGAGTTGCGTTCCTTTGAACTTATTTGCTTCAATGTACTACTGCAACAGTTTGTCATCGCAACTCCTCTGAAACCACACAACAGAATTTCATGAAACCTTTTTAGATAATAAGGACATACTATATAGATGTGCATATCGACAGGAAATTACGATTCAATTTTTTTTCTAGGAGTTACGCCCCTTTGAACTTATTTGCTTCAATGTACTTCTGCAACAGTTTGTCATCGCAACTCCTCTGAAACCACACCACAGAATTTCTTGAAACTTTGTAGATAATAAGGACATACTATGTAGATGTGCATATTGACAGGAAATTATGATTCAATTTTTTTATTTCTCCAATGACAATGTGGGGACGTGGGGTATGTGAGCGCGCTCACTAAGGTTCTTTAATTGTCTTTATCCTGCAATTAATTTTGTACATCCCATCCCAATCGTTGAATTTGTTTTTGAAAGAAATCGACATGACTTAAACGCGGACCGCAATGAGGATCCCAAATTGAACTGTGACGTAAACAGTAATTTGACATAACCGTTTGCTCGCAACAGAAGCAGGATACCAGGAGACTATATACGTCTAGTATACGTTTATCGCTTCGTGTTATCTGTACACCTGTACTAGTATAGTAGAAAGGTCGATTGCAGGATAAAAGTAAATATAACCCTGACTATATTAGATAGTTTCATAATCAGAAGGATGAATTGATTAAAGGTTTGCTAAAAGCTGTATTGTTTTATACAAAATTTCTTAAAAAATATTTTATCTTTTGTAGTGATCATTTAACTGATGTGTCAACGGTTGTAGATGATTTCATCAATAGTGCAATAATAATGATGAAATATCAATCTTCATACATCAATGAGATAAACAAATATGGGAAACAAAGCATACCACCTGTATCAAAGGATATATTTGCAGACATATTCAAAGCTTTCACTAAGATGTGTTGTCTTCTTCCTATGTAAGTCGACTTCTTACTAATTATTATCAGTCAGGGGATTTACTTAAATGAGTGATTAAGAAATCACTGATTCAAGTAACATTGTCTCCACAAATGTTGGAAGTAAGAGTTGTCTTTCTTTAATAATCACCTATTTAAGTAGTACAAATAAATCACTAGACTAAGTGATTTAATTTTATTGTAGCTTTAAATATACAATACTAATGATCCAGGGACTTATCATGTTGCTAAAATTATCAGAACCAACATCTGTGTTGATAGGATGACCGGTCATGTCAGGTGATGACCTTGTACTGAATCTGGGATAATGACATGAAAATCACTTGTTTAAGTATCATACATGTACCTGTATTTTCTTCCAAAAATCACTTTTTTAGGTATTAATATTTTAATTACCCCCACTAATTTCAACACCCCTGAACAGTGAAATTTTGATCGCGAACAGTAAAATTTTATTACATAATCTGTAAGATGAAACCTTGAATTTTACAGGAAAATTACTCCCACTGCTGGGAAAAATCTGTTAAGAAAGTATCAGTTCATTATGTAAAGCCTTCATTATAGCATTTTTTCAACAAATATGGAATTTACAGTTAAATGATTGCATCAAAGGCATAAACCTTACTATTTAAAAGAAGAAAAGGGTTCATTTTTTCCAATTTTACTTATTATAAGATATAATCTAAACCTATATGTTTAAAATTTTGGTAAAACTACAAAATCACAATTTGTGACAAAATTTCGAATTTGCTACTTAAATAAGTGATTTTTAAATCACTTATTTCAGTAATTCCCCTGGCTGTATTAAAGGCCATATTTTTTAATTAAAATTTTCTAGATTCTCATCCCCATCTGTCCTGATTTTGAAAAAAAAGACGCATTCTTATTTTTGGCTATTTTCCTGATCATGTTTGTCATGTTTATTCTGCTAGTTTTTACCATGTTAACAATACATGGCATAAAATTAAAAAAATAAATTGCCCGATGGCCACAATTAAAAAAATAAGTATGCATGAGAATCAAACTACTTTTTATGTTTGCCTAAGGTTAAAGATAGATGGATGGATTGGTGTTTAACATACAGTTGCCACTATCATATGTGCTTCAGGATGAGACCATATGTTAATGAGATATGATTTTTATTCCTGCTTTGTACTAGACCAACATTTTAATGTGCTAGCTCACATGGTAATAGCTAGCCTGCAAGAAGACACACATGTTTCATCATACCAAGACACATTATTCTGACTGAACTGACCAATTGTTGCTCTTAGTTCTAAATGTGACTTGCTTAAGCAGAAAAGCAGCAAATACCAATTTTAAAGTCTTATGTACATGTTTAACCCAGCTTGATATCTTTCAATTCCAAAACAAGTAAAATAACAAAATTTCATATATTGAGGAACAGGGTCAGAAAGGTGTCAAATGAATAAGATAAAAATATCTTTTAATTTATTAACAAGTAAAAAGACAATATATCATGTATATTGTGTATTTCAGACCAGGGTCAGCATGGAGATCAAATATGAATATTCATCAAATTGATGTTACATCAACATCTGATGTTGTAATTATGACTAAGGATCACCTGAGCAGTCAGTTTCCTGAAACTTCATCTGTTGTGTCCATTGCAGAGGTAACATAATTGAACTGCAGCTTACATAGATTTTGTCTTTTGCGGCTAACTTCTGCCAACTCACAATGCACCATAGATTAAAAAACAAATTGAAAACAAAAGTTTTAAAAAATATTTCAATGTATAGAAGGTTCAATTTTTATGATAAAAGAGAGAAATGGCATGTTCCAATCTATAGAATAGACACAGGGGACTTTTTAGAAGCCCATGGCATTCCCACTGTCATGACAATGGACAGATGAGATGGAGGTGACAAAACAATGTGCTGTAGAAATTAGGTAAATTCCTTACACAGTCCTTTATAAAAGTAAAGTTATTTGAGTAATCTCCCCTTATGTGGAACTTAAAAAAATTGAATCATACAAAAAAGTGTTCTGTTTAAAAAAAAAAAGTTGTAATTATATTAAGATAAAACATAATTTTCTTCATTTAGATGAAAAGTATTACAAATGAATTACATTCCTCTCTCAACATGCTCAAAGTCTATATTTTATTAAAGATCTAGATCGAATGTGTGCTGCTATTTAACAATCCAAGATGACAGGAGACACCCGATCTACCTTAAAAATGATTTCCATAATTTTTTAAGTAAAGTTAGTATTAACTACTTCCAAACTTCGATTAAACAATACTTTTATGATCCTCATTTCATTCCAGTTAGCAGGAAAATAGTACACTTCCACCATAACCATGATATACTAGTAAACCTGAAGTATTTTAAAAATCTGGTCAATTTCAAAAATGCAACTGAAAAGTGTGAATATTCAGCCCTAGGTCAAGCATTGCTGCAAACCTTAATGAGGTTGAATAGACTTAATAGGATTAGACATTTATGAATAGATCAAGATGAAAATTGCAGGCACTTTAGCGCTTCTAGTTTTAAATATTTGATAACTGATTTTGATCAAGAAGTTAAGTTTTGAATTATTTTTATGACCTTAAATTGGTTTCTTGTCTATCATGTATTCCTGAGAAAAGCTTTTTGTATTTCTGAGAAAAGCCTACATGTATGTATGTGTTGAGGGTTTTGAAATGTCATGACTTTTGCCAAAACACTTGGTGTTGATGACCAAATTTTCATGGTTCACCGAACATGGAATTGTGAAAGTGTGAGTGCTTGATATTAGCTAAAGCAAATATTTTTCCTTGCAAACCAGTTATAAAGGCACACAGTTATTCAGGCACATACTCTCCAACCAGGCCATTTGAAACTTTGACCTATTTTTACAGTTACATAATTAATGTTGTGCTATTAAACCACTGTCCCTGGTAAGGGGTTTGAGAGCTCACAAACATCTTGAATAGCAAGAATAGTTCAACTGTTTGCTATTCTTGGTCATGTTAGTGCATTTTATGTTTTACAATATTTGTTTTTAAAAGTGTAACTCTATTTAGTCATATATCATTATATGTTCATAGGAATGTACATTCAGTATTACACAACCAAACATTTCTAGGCACTGTTGTAATGATATTTAGTAAATTTTGTTTGACTGGTTTCAGGTGAAACATTTAGGCTTATTTACAAAAGAAGATGATGAAAAAGAACCCAAAGCTAGACCTCTTAGGAATACATCATCTTATTCATCTGAGCAGAAAGAAGCAGATGACAGTGAATCATCTGTTCATGAAAAACCAGCCATTCTTGAAAGAATTGGACAAAAGTTTCTTGGACAGCATGGGGGAGAGCTTTTAATGCATCAGTCTTTATATCGAAAAACTCTTGATGAAGAAAGAAGCATGAAATATATTCCTGGGATGATTGTTATTGGAACTGAGGTAAGATTTGACAACTGAAATTAAATGTTATATATGTTAATGGATAATGTCACCAAGTTTAAGGGGTAGGACATGGTTTTTAGCATTATTAAAAATGTCAGGTCTTGGAAGCAAAATTGCAGTAGTAAAACTCTGGGGAATGTCACGTTAAATCAAGTTACAGTTTTGATTTCAATAAAAAAAAAAATATTACATAGCATGTATTTTCACTTCTGCCATGTCTGCCATTCAGGAGTTATAGTTCTTGATTGATTAGAAAATGGCCCTATATATCATTACCATGCATTAACTAGTTAACTGTTCTTCCAATGATCTCCATAATGTACTATTTTGAGATATTTATGATTTTAACGTTTGCAGTACAGGAGTTATGGTCCTTGATTAATTTGAAATTGACATATTAAGTTGTTCCATACAATAAGCTGAGAGCTGTTCTACCAATGCTTTTAAAATTTTGATATGTTGCTAATGGCAAAAAGAATACAATTTGATTTTGAGACTTTTACCCTTCAGGAGTTATTTCCCTTCATTACTTTAAAAGTGGACCCTTATAAATGTAATGAAAATAGGATTTGCTGTCATTGACAAACTTTCTTCTGTATTTAATTTGCAAATGGATTAGTTTAGTCTGGCCTTGATAAAGTTGTGAAGGCGAGAGAAAGGCATGCTGGTTTCTGTTGCCATGGTGGTGTTAACAATGGTTTAAGCTTATGGTTATGTTAAGGATGTCAGCTACTCTTGTTTTTGAATTTTTGCCAGGTATTCAGTATCCTCTGGTTTTATGCATGTAGTGTCGTAAACAAATTTTGCCCACTAACCCCTACTTTTCTTTTCATAAATTATTGCACAGAGCTCCAGATAAGCTGCGTATTTGCGTGATCACGCAATACAAATAATTAAAACCCAATGCAATTGCCCATTGCAGGGTTCAATAACCCAATTAATTCAAAGGAAAACCCAATTATATGCCAAAACCATGAGTTCTTAACGCTTTTATTCGCTATCGTTTATGTTATTTACCCTTATCTGATTACAGTCGTCGTAAATCTATTTTATAATATTTATAATTGAAATGTCCTTTCGTTCTTAAAATAGAGCCCTGCATCAAGTAGCTGTAATGGGTCCCTGTTGGAATTTTCCGTTGCTCAAAAGGTACACGTGTTTATGAAAACATTTCGATCTTCTCGGCGTTTATCCAATTAGCGTGTGACATGCTGTCTAATTTTTCGAATTGCTCTGGATTTATCATAACATACAATGAATTAAAACGAAAGTAAATGTCCGATAAAATATTGAATAGAAGCATGTTTTCGCTTCTTTTGATAGCTGAGGAAAGTTATGATGATAACAAGACTCAGCTAGTGATTTTAGGAAGCATCCATTGAACGCACGGGCGTGTTTTGCGTACTTTTAACGAGAACATTGCTATAGAACGATAAACAAGGGTTTCGTCAAAACGAAATCAGTTGGAAAAAGTGAAAGGCCAAATCAATTATGACATGATATGTAGTTGGAAAGCATCGAAACCAAAAGTTCTGATAAGGGACAACTTAACCCAGATTTATGTAAATTGAATTAAACAAAACAGTTTATATATTATTTTTTTCATTTTAGTGGATGAATGAATACACATATCCGTTTTTACGTCAAATTATGCAGCTTGACACTTTCTTTGTTTTGGTCTAATTGTTCTGGATGCTTAAGATAGTTGTCTTATTGGCAAGTGCAGTATAACATTGTCATTTATTTACTTGATGTTGCAGAATTATTTGTAAATTTAAGTTGAATGTGGTCTCCATCATTAAACCACCCTATAAATCTCAAGGTTTTGGGGTATATCTTAAATCTGGGAACTACTTTTTATTTTTATTACAAAGTAGATCTGGCAAAAGGTGAAAGGACTGGCAAAACTTTCTTACAGCACCTAAATTTCACATATATTACATAAAAATCTAAACACTTAGCCACACCTACCCCAACTATAAACTGTAGGGTGATCATATGGGATCTAGAAAGGCAATTAGTTACTGTCCAACTAGTGACACCAGCTGCAGTTTACATAAGTTTTGAGAAAATACAAAACTGACAGAACGTTTAAAACAGGACACAAATTAAACGTACAATTGCTCGTCAGTGAATAAACCAAATAAAACAGCTAAGCACATATACAAAGAAAGAAACACATTTAAGATGGAAACACATCTGGGATTGATATAATGTGATTATAACATGCCTAAATATTCAATATTGTGTTGATGAAAAACCCAATACATTAAGGAGCTTGGTGGTGAAAACCCAATTTGATATTTGCTTGAGGGTGAATTGGAATTGATAATGCAATTAAAAACTTTATCACCCAATTACATAAAAAATGGTGGGTAAAACCCCAATTTGTGAATTCTTATCTGAGCTCTGTATTGCATATAGTTTTAAAAGCCATATTTAAAAATCTTATAAAATCCTTGTTATTTTTTCATAGTTTTTGAAAGGAAAATGGTGCCAATGTCAAATTTATGAAAAATCTAGAGAGAATCATTTCCGGCCAAATTTTCAATGGCTTATATCTTGAAAACAAGCACACGGACCCTTAATTTTTTTCGTCTTTTTTCGTTCCTGTATTTGAATACTATTAATTTATAGCAGTCTTTTAAAAAGCTTGTTATTTTGAAAAAAAGTAGCAAACATCCTTAATCATGTTTGTTAATGGAACTTATATGGAAATATGAAAAGTGAATAATATTGAGTATGCAGATAAATCAGCAATGTCCCATCTGACTTCCATGGAGAATATTTTGCCATACATGTTCCTTCAGTCATGGTCCATTGACTTTTTAACTTTTCCATTATGATTATATGATAAGTTTGTGTTTAAGTCAGTAAGGAGAAATTACAAAAGGTGATATAAAGTGATATTTGGAAGGCAGTTTAATTGGAATTTGAATATTTAATTTCAATCAGAATTATTAAGCACCACCCTCAAACTCAAAGTCATATTCAGACTTTGAAACATTTGTAACTTTAAGATGTTAAAGTGTTGCCATTTGTATCTAAACATTTGTATTATATCATTACAATTACACACAATATGTTTGTGTGTCAGCAGTATATATTTTTTCAGTCAACCTTAAAATACTTGTACAGTCTTAACTTACAGGTACATGTGCTATTGCTAGGATTTCAGATTTTGAAAACTTAAAACAACTTTGTCAAACCTTCATGGAGATATTGGAGATTTGGATAGAATCTTTCTCATTTTGAGATTTAATTAATAAATGGACAGGTGTTTTTGCAGTTAACATTAAATTATCAAACACTTTATTAAACCATAATGCAATTTTAGAGGAATATTTCTTTTTATTTTTTATATTTCTATATTTTATCATGATTTAATCTAGAAGGGACTTTTTAAAGCAGAAAAAATTACACGGTTTCATTAATGGCAGCAAATAAGACAATACATAGATAGGTTTACGCATTAGATATTTTTCATTGGATTAGTCTAATTATTAAATGTAAGATGTAATGGCCTCTTATATTTTTTTGTAGGTCACCTTCACTTTACTGGAGCTGCATGGCAAACATTTAGCAGAACTGAGAAGCAAAGATGGGAATATAAGACATAAAAGCTTTATATATTATTCAAAACCTAGAGATTTGCTGAAGAAAGAAGATCGAGATATCCTGCTCGAATCTTTTGTAAGGTTGAATAATAAAAAGTAATCAGGTTTTTGAAATGTACATAACAATTATGAAAAATATATATTAAGACAGTTTATGAAAGGTTTATAAATTTTATAAGCATAAGCTGTTGGGAATTTAATATTTTTTCTCTAAATTCCTCTATAGTTTTTGATTGAGGGGGCATTAAGTTTATCCTTGTCTATTTGTAAATCCGTCTGTATGATACGAACTGGTCCATATTTAAGATACTGACCTAGTCAAAAGTTCATAACTGATAAATATATTTGTAGTATACCAAACATCTTGTGTCCAACTGTCCTATTTTTTTGGAAAATCCCTGAAATGGGTATGATATTGTTTTCCATTGTGATATGTGTATTACTGTAAATAAATCTTAATGATATTTGTTAATGTCTTTAATAAATATAACATGTTACTTTTATTATTCTTCCTTAGTTTATTTATTTTGAATTTACATTGTATCATAGGTCAAATTTATTTGTTCAGTGTATGTTCAATGGTGTTAATATGTCCTTTGATTGAGTTAAGCTATTTCAGTTGATATTTTATAGTGTGTTTTCTATGTTGTGATGTTACACTATTGTTTCAGAAAAAGGTGAAGGTTTGGTACCATTAAAACGTTTAAACCCGCTGCATTTGTTTGCACCTTTCCTAAGTCAGGAATCTGATGTTCAGTAGTTGTCGTTTGTTGATGTGGTTCATAAGTGTTTCTCGTCTCGTTTTATATAGATTAGACCGTTGGTTTTCCCGTTTGAATGGTTTTACACTAGTAATTTTGGGGCCCTTTATAGCTTACTGTTCGTGTGAGCCTAGGCTCCGTGTTGAAGACCGTGCTGACCTATAATGGTTTACATTTATAAATTTTGACTTGGATGGAGAGTTGTCTCATTGGCACTCATACCACATCTTCTTATATCTATATGCTTACACATTAAGAAACATTGTATATTTCATTATGTTTTGCAAACAAAATCTCACATAATTTTTTTCTTTGCATGTAAGATAATACACAGTGTGGGAACGGAACTGTACGGGTTTAAAATGTTTTGGTCATTCGGAAGACTGTCAAGAGGGGCTCTGACATTCGAATCAATAACAAGTTGTTTGATGGAAAGTTTGATGAACTCAAATGTTACTATATAACGTTCCTGCTTCAAGTTTTGGTAATCAAAACATTCTACATGTATATATGAACCAATAAAAGAATAAAAACGACATATGCATCCAAACGTTTTCCTTAGAATGGTGGAGCTCAGAGTAAATCGATCAAAACTGTCACAGAGCAGTGATAAAGTATGTTTAATAAACATCGAAAAACACGTCGTTACTACCAGAATTTTCACATGTACCTTTTCTGATATATAGTCTTACCTGTCTAAAAGTTTAAAAGTCATTGTCCCAGTAGAAACCCAGATATATTCATTTTCTTAATGTCCAATATTTTTATTGACTGTACAATCGCCTGCGAGTTTACTGTACTATCACTTGGAGCATTCCTGTAGAATCGCTTGGCCATCTTAAATGCAAAAGTTTGGTAAACAAAATTGAAAGGAAGTAGAAATAACTTAATTGGCTTGATTTGTTTGACTCGTAATTAATGTCATTAAAATTATTTTTATCATATTTTCATAATATATAGCTTTTAGTTAAAACATATTTTATTTGAAATACATTAAACACAAAATATGATTGCAGTTATACACAAAGAGATTCAGAACAATGTTGTTCTTATATCAATCTCCCTGTTAAAAGAAAAAAGGAAATGACTGTTTTTTAAATGGTTAAAACATGTCATTAGGGTATGTGTTTCAATGCTGTACCAAATCGGAGATAAAGAGGAATTTATTATAGGCAAAAAAGCGAATTGATATTTTAATGGAACATAATAGTTTCTAGTGTTTATGTTTTGTCATATGAATAATTATGACACTCAAGTAGGAAATGCTTACTGCTATCTATTCTGCAACAATCATGAACAGTTTTTACTTTCAATGAAATTTATGTCATATAAATTTTCATTAAAACTACTGCAATCCAATGCAACATATGTGTCTGGCATGAGTTTGTTTTCCTTGTTCTGTAATGATTTAATAACAGTTATTTGGTATTGTTATCAATTTGTTTTTATTTAAGCCTCAATAATACATTTGAAAGTGTTACTAATGTTTGAAGGTTTTATTTTTAATTAATGGATGCAGTCTGCATTAGCGGATCTGGTGTGCGGGTGGAGGGTGTTCTGGTGGTTGAAACCCCACCTTTTTTTCGATTTTATTTTATTTTGTGAACGTTTCATGGTGTTCCGTGGTTTGGATCACCCTTTGTTCAGAAAGGCTGTTTCCAGGTCTTGTCTGATATTGTTCATGATCGATAGTTTTACATGATGAACTGATCATTCAATTGATTTTTTTATAGTTTGTCTTGTGTTGTGCTGCAGATTTGGGGTAATTGTAATTGTAATCATTAATCAGCTGTAATTGATTACAATTTTGCAAGTAATCATTGAAATCATTAATCAGCCTCAAATCTGATTACATGTAATTTAATTTAATCAATTACTTTTCAAAATACCTTGTAATCCTGATTACTTTTTGATTACATTCTGATTACAATGAAAAATAAAAATCATATTGTGTGAACATGTTTAAGTTGTACAGGTGTTATATCTGGACATACAAAGACAACTTCAAACTTTTTGACACATCTCAAGATAAGGATTATTATTATAATATGTTTGATTTATAACATTTAATTGAGGTTCAAGAGGACATTTAACGCCATGAGTTTAATTTTATTGTATAAATTAAAAGAAATATGAATTATGTTTATAAAAAAATTATAGGATTCAAAATCTACATTTCTGATATAATTCAGATTTTAAGTGAACATGGTGAAAGGCTTAACATTCTTGGGTTTTTTTATGAAAAAAAAGGAGTTTTTTAAGGAATAACTATTTTATTGAACATAGGTTTTTATCATAAATTAATTCATGCTAGTATTAGTTTAGGCTTAATTGATTTATTCTTAACTTCTTTAAAATTAAACTGTTACAGTATTGAAAGTCCTCGTTAGCCTAAGTAAAAAGTGTTATAAATATATTCACAACTAAAAGATGTTTATTTGATAATGACTGTTTTATTCATGTTATACTTTTCTTTAACCCTGAATTATAATCCTTCTTCTTCTTTTTTCTTCTTTCGTTAATCAGCAATGGAAAAATACCATCACGCTGATGCTGTGTCATCAAGTGAAGGTGCTGTACAAGTTGAGATCAACAAATCCGAAAAAATAAATAAATATATACAAGTTTAAAATTGTGGTCGGTGCAGGATAAAAACAAGGATGATCTTTACAGCATCACTGTGTCTCTGGTCTCAGGATGGAAGTGTGACCAGAGGTTTTGCTTGAAAGTGTCCGAGTCGGTGTCAGTTGCGATGTTTCCTGGTAGATGGTTCCAGTCTCGGATTGTTCTCCGGTAGAAGCTGAATTCGTATTCGTAAGTGTTGCATTGTGGCTGCATGATGCTGACTGTGTGGCTATGACGTTTTTCCTATTGTTGACGAGGTAGTATTTGGGAATTTCGGTGGCTACTTGGTGGTACAGTATTTTCTGAAATAATATTAAGCGATTTGCTGTTCTTCTCGTTTCAAGGGTAGGCCAATTCAAAGATTGTATAATTGCGGTCATAGAGCCGGGTTGGTAGTTGTAGTTCTTGGTTACAAATCTTGCCGCCCTGTGTTGTACCATTTCTATACGTTTGATGTCCTTCTTCCAATGGGGGTCCCATACTGAGCTACTGTATTCCAGATGTGGTCTTACTAGAGCAATATAAGCGTGTTGTTTAATTTCTTGAGGGCATCTATATAAATTTCTTCTTACAAAATTCAGTTGTTGTGACGCTTTATTAATTTTTGAGGTAATGTGATGGTTCCAATTGAGCTTGCTGTCCAGCTCCACCCACTTGGTATGGGTTATGTTCTTTCAGTTCCAGCTTTGTTGAATGTAAGAAGTATGGTCTTATATTTCTATTATGGGTGTTATGTGTTGTCTGTAGAACGTAGCATTTCTTTGGATTAAATGACATTTTCCAATCAATAGACCACTTTTCTAATTCAGTTAAGTCTTTCTGTATCATTATGAGTTTTGATGTCTTTGTATAATAAGCAATCATCTGCAAAGAGTCTTATGCTGGTACCAGTTTTTAAATTATCCCCAATGTCATTGATGTATAGGAGAAATAGAAGAGGGCCATATACGGTACTTTGTGGAACTCCGGATCGTACGGTTGCAGGTTGTGATTTACAGCCATCTAGGAGTACTGTCTGTTTTTCTATTTTGGAGCCAGTTATCTATCCAATTTACTTCAGAAATGAAAGGATATGGAGTAAATGTACATGGACAAAATCGCACACAATCATATACAATGAACAGGGCTTTTATTCCTGTTCTTATCAATACCCTTGTTTCTGAGTTTGTGTACAAGATGGCGATGTGGCACGGTATCGAAGGCCTTACTGAAGTCCAGTATCAGTATATCTGCTTGGCTTTTATTATCTCTTATTCTAGCTAGATCTTCCGTGGTGTTTATAAGCTGTTGTTCGCAAGAGTGGTTTTTCCTGAATCCATACTGGTATGATGACAGGAGTTTGTTGTCATCCAGGTAGTTCATAATGCTACTAAAGATGATGTGCTCCATAATTTTGCAAGGGACAGATGTAAGAGAGACAGAACGGTAATTTGCTGGATCTGTTTTATCGCCCTTTTAAAAATCGGGATGACATTACCGATGAGCCAGTCTGATGGTACTGTTCCTAATTTAATGGATTTATTAAATATTACCTATGATGTGCTCCATAATTTTGCAAGGGACAGATGTAAGAGAGACAGGACGGTAATTTGCTGGATCTGTTTTATCGCCCTTTTTAAAAATCGGGATGACATTACCGATGAGCCAGTCTGATGGTACTGTTCCTAATTTGATGGATTTATTAAATATTACCTCCAAGTATGGTGCTATTTGTTTTTGCTGTCTCTTTCAGGACTCTGCAAGGAATCAGATCAGGTCCTGTTGCTTTGTTAAGATTTATATTTTTCAGCTGTTTGATAATTCCAGGTAACGACATATTTATTGGTTTCATGTGTACAATAGGTCTTGGTAATTTTGGTAGCCTAAATTCACATCTGTATAGAATCGTATGTCTAAGTACTGATTAAAATCAATATCAGAAAATGCTGATTCGTACTGCTGGTTAAGGATGTTTGCTTTTTCTTCTGCATGTATGATGTCCTTACCATTCTTATTAAGCATGCTGATGTTACTACTGTCCTTCTTCATACCTTTTATATACGACCAAAATGTCTTGGTTGTAGCATATATTTGTTCTCTGCAACTGTCTGTATGTGCTTTTATTGGTTCTTCTGGTGTCAGAATGTCTTTGACATATTGGTCGTGGTTGCTTTGAAGTTGCTCTTTTACTTTTTTTCTATAAAGTTTAAAATCTTTCCAGTGTTGCTTATCGTTTGATTTTTTGGCTTTGTTGGAAAGTCTCTGTTTCTTTCTTATCATTTGTTTAGTTTCTGTTGTCATCTAGGGAAGATTCCATCTCGTGGTAGTATGCTTTGATGGTATGTTATTTTCAATAGATTCTGTAACTAGGTGTTTGAAGTTTGTCCATGATGTTTCTACACCTTCTTTATTGCTGTCTTCTTTGAACTTATCAAGTTTTGATCTTAGGTCTGATCTTATACCTTCCATGTTCCCCTTTTTATACATGTATATTTTCCTAGGCGTTTTTATGGATTTTTGCCTTTGTATTTATAGTGATCTTAACAAGGTTATGGTCGCTTATTCCTGATTCTACTTCTACTTTCTTTATGAGATTAGGGTTGTTGGTGAAACATAAATCTAGAATGTTGTTTTCTCTTGTTGGTTCTGATACAACCTGTTCAATATTGTGGTCATTTTTATATCTAGCATCTTTTGGTTGATGTTTGTACCATACTGAGCTACAGGTTTGATTGTTCCATTTTCCCAGTTTATGCTTGGAAGATTGAAGTCGCCCATTAGTATAATGTTGTTGCTATTTGTATCAATCATACTCAGTGATCTATCAAGGTTTTCAAGGTCTTCTAGTGTGCTTTTTGGATTTCTGTAAAAGGATCCAATATAGAGGTTTTTACTTCCTTCTATTTGTATTTTAGTCCAAATAATCTCGCATTCAGTTCATAATTTGGTTTGTTCTGCGCATATAAGTGTTGTTTTGCTTGCTATTAACACTCCTCTATCTCCCTTTTTACGGTCTTTGATTATTTCGTAATGGTCGGCTGGTAAAATAGATGGATTTTGAAAGCTTTTGTCCACATAGGTCTCGTTAACGCACAATATATCTGGCCTGTGTGTGTCTACTAATGATTGGAATGCTATCCTTTGTTTTAATGAGTATAGACTTGTGGTGTTGATGCCTATCATTTTATTAATATAATGTATAGTAATTATTGTCACATTTGAATTGGCAGGTAGGAGACCAATTAAAGTATGTTTTTATTTCAATTACCTATTCTGTACTTAATTAGGGCAATATGATAAAAGATATTTTTTTATCTTATTAGCACAATCAAAAATTGTAACAATTATGTTGTTTAAAATAAACAAATGTGGGTATATATATAAATAATTGTAAAATGCAATGACTATTAAACAATACTATTATAACTTTAGATATAATAGTATTGTTTAATAGTTATTAAATTGAGAAGACAACAACCCGACCACAGAACAGACAACAACAGAAGGTCACCAATAGGTCTTCAATGCAGCGAGAAATTCCCGCACCCGGAGGCGTCCTTAAGCTGGCCCCTAAACAAATATATATACTAGTTCAGTGATAATGGACGTCATACTAAACTCAAATTATACACAAGAAACTAAAAGTAAAATAATACAAGACTAACAAAGGCCAGAGGCTCCTGACTTGGGACAGGCGCAAAATGCGGCGGGTTAAACATGTTTATGAGATCTCAACCTCCCCTATACCTCTAGCCAATGTAGAAAAGTAAACGCATAACAATACGCACATTAAAAGTCAGTTAAAGAGAAGTCCGAGTCCGATGTCAGAAGATGTAACAAAAGAAAATAAACAAAATGACAATAATACATAAATAACAACAGACTACTAGCAGTTAACTGACATGCCAGCTCCAGACTGCATTTTACAGACTGATAACTGAAATACATATAAAATCTGTAGGATGTCAGAAAGACAATAACCAAGACTCTTTACAAACCTTTATTCAATCGAAGTCACAACATTTTAAAGATTAATAATTATATAATGGTAAAGGGCCATAAACGGTGTCAAAATGTTCATGTATAAATGTTGTGAATCTTTGTGATATAGTAAATCGATGAATTTTGAAGTTATCATTAAATAACATATCAAAAATTAAAATAGCAAAATACTGTACTCCATTGACTATTCAAAATAGAAAGTCAAAAGCTCAAACACATCAAATGAAAGGATAACATATGTCTTATTCCTGACTTAGTACAGGCATTTCCTAATGTAGAAAATTTTATCAAATAAATCCTTTCTCAAAACATGCTACAGTTATAATCTTTATATGTTAACATCATTCAAATAGGTTATTTTGAAACTCATTGTAATCAGATGTAATCATGATTACTTGCCAATGTAATCATTAATTTAATCAGCTATTTTGAGAAATGATGTAATCATTAATTTAATTTAATCGTACAATTGACAAAGTAATTGTAATTTAATCAATTACATTGAAAGTAATTCGACCCATCTCTGTTGTGCTGTAACACCAGTCTCAGTTTTGGGGCGGACTGAGTGCACACACACATATTTAATGTTGATGTGGTTCATAAGTGTTTCTCGTTTCTCGTTTTTTTATATAGATTAGACCGTTGGTTTTCCCGTTTGAATGGTTTTACACTAGTAATTTATTTGGGGCCCTTTATAGCTTGCTGTTCGGTGTGAGCCAAGGCTCCGTGTTGAAGACCGTACCTTGACCTATAATGGTTTACTTTTATAAATTGTGACTTGGATGGAGAGTTGTCTCATTGGCACTCATACCACATCTTCCTATATCTATTAACCCCGCAAATATCTTTATGTGCCATTCCCAAGTCAGGAGCCTGTAGTTCAGTGGTTGTCGTGTTGTTGTTCATGTCTGTCATATATGTTTTTTCGGAAATTGTCTTGTTATAAATTAGGCCGTCAGTTTTCGAAATTTTATTGTTTCATATTTTTCATGTCAGGACCTTTTATAGCCGACTATGACTGCTTACATCCACTTCATTTGAACTCTGTGGATAGTTGTCTCATTGGTAATTATACCACATCTTCTTATTTTCATATTGAAAAGTTAATGGAAGGTGATACTGCTTATTATTATGAAGAAATTCGTGAAATATAAGTATTTTGTGTTTTCTTTGTCTTTTAGAAAACAACTCGCATCCCTCGTCATTGATACATTTTATTATTCAGAGAGCTTTGTTCCACCAGTAGCAAAGCTAGGTTTAATCCACCATTTTCGACATAGGAAAATGCCTGTACCAAGTCAGGAATATGACAGTTGTTGTCCATTCGTTTGATGTGTTTGAGCTTTTGGCTCGTTTTGCCATTTGAATAGGGACTTTCTGTTTTGAATTTTCTTCGGAGTTCAGTATTTTTTGATTTTACTTTTTTTTGGGGTAATAAACACTTATCTTATTGGCAATTATACCACATCTTATCTGTTTATTGACATACACATGTATTTTCTTTGTTCCCCAAATAGCTACCACCATTCCACATTCGAATGCCTTTATCAAGTTAGAATATCCCGGTCCTCTGATGAAACATTTTTTGTTGTATTGTTAATAAAGGTATATATTATTTTTTTAAACTGTTGGGATTAATAAATTAAGTAAACTTCAAAATATGAATACCCTTCCGGAGCACCTAGTCACCTTTTCGGTTAATTATTTTTGTACGAGCATTATTTTCTTTTGAGTGATTCTTTTCATTTGTACTGTCCTGTTATTTTGTCTTTTATACTTATTGTTCGAATTTTTATTTTGTCTCTGATATAGACACCTTTAAAAGTTTACTTGATAGATTCTTAATCGGCAAAATGATTGAATTCGTGCTCATTTTTATTTCAAATACCATAGATGAATATAATAGGACAGACAAGGAACAACCAATGAAACGAATATGTAATGTATTTAATGAAGTTGGCCAAGCGATTGTACAGGAAAGCTCCAAGTGATTGTAAAGTAAATGTGAGACAGTGAAGTTTTGTAAAAAGTAAGGCCTCCTGATTTTATTGGTATGAAGTTGGTCGTATATCGTCGTCGTCGTCGTCGTCCGAAGACACATTGGTTTTCGCACTCTAACTTTAGTTTAAGTGAATGGATCTCTATGAAATTTTACCATAAGGTTCAATACCACAAAAGGAAGGTTGGGATTGATTTTGGGGGTTATGGTACCAAAGTTAAGGAATTAGGGACCAAAAATAAACATTTTTGTAACTTCCAGACATAACTTGTGTGTTAGTGTATGGATCTCTCTGACATTGTACCACAAGGTTCCATATCACACAGGGAATGCTGGGATTGATTTTGGGGGTAATTGCCTCTAAATATTAGGAATTAGGGGCCAAAAAGGGGCAAAAAACAAGCATTTTTCTAGTTTCATGACAATAACTTGTGTTCAAGTGTATGGATCTCTCTGAAATTGTACTGCAAGGTACCATACCACAAAGGGAAGGCTGGGATTGATTTTAGGGGTAATTGCTTCAAAATTTTAGGAATTAGGGGCAAAAAAAGGGGCAAAAACAAGCATTTTTCTAGTTTCAGGACAATAACTTGTGTGGAAGTGTATGGATCTTTATGAAATTGTACCACAAGGTTCCATATCACAAAGGGAAAGCTGGGTTGGAGTTTTGGGGTAATTGCCCTAAACTTTTAGGAATTTGGGGCAAAAAAACAAGCATTTTTCTAGTTTCCAGACAATAACTTATGTTCAAGTGTATGGATCTCTCTGAAATTGTACTGCAGGTACCATACCACAAAGGGAAGGCTGGGATTGAGTTTGGGGGTGATGAATCATAAGGGGGTTCAAACAATTGGGGGGATATTTTTTTTTTCTTTAAAATTTTCCATTTCAAATTGGTTATTTCTGATTTATATATAATAGCAAATAATAATGATATGGTTAGAATAGGTAAATTAAAATTTTTAAGTTCTTAGGCCACATTCATTCTGTGTCAGAAACCTGTGCTGTGTCAAATATTTAATCACAATCCAAATTCAGTGCTGTATCAAGCTTGAATGTTGTGTCCATACTTGCCCCAACTGTTCAGGGTTCGACCTCTGCGGTCGTATCAAGCTGCGCCCAGCGGAGCATTTTATTTATTGTATTATTATAGTTACAATTTCAATACAGTTGTTTAGGTGAATTACGGTATCATGTGTGTCCTGCTAGATGCATTGGGCTTTATCATTATATTGGTGATAAGCCGACATAACACATGTAAAATAAATATTATGAAAATGTATTTACAATTCTTTATTCTTTACCAGGTAAGAAGCTTAATTCTATTGTATTTTTATTTTCAAAGAAAGTAATAATTTCTTCTAAACTTTTTGGAATTATTTGAATCTTTAGTTAATTTTTATTGATTAATTGATTAATTTAACTGATCATGTCGATGTCTGTTTTTATTAATTTAATTATGATTTTCACTATTACTTTTAAACATACATCTTTTAAAGCGTAAAGTATTTACTATGTTCCAGAATAAACTATCGGTAGAAAGTATTAGTTTTGTTGAATAATGTAATATTAGTTATCTTGGTGTAATCAGGGGTGTACATAATTTTCCCCCAAGTGAAAAATTCATACACCCTGAGGCGCAGCCGAAGGGTGTATGCATTTTCAACACTGGTGTAAAATTCCGTACACGCCTGATTACACCAAGATAACGAATTTATTTCTTACGAACAATTCCTTTACTCATTTTTAAACCGGGATGTAAAATTGAAAAATGCTAATGAAAAATTTCCAGTGTAACATTTTTTTAACGTCGATGTTGCTGCTTATTGCCTAATACTATTTTTTCTTTATTTTTGGGAAATTTGGAAATTTTTTGTGTTCTTTTTAATTTTCGGGAAAAAATTTTTTTTATTTTTTTAAATTTTTTGAAAATTTGTTGTCCTCAAATTTATCTATTTTTATTTTTATTTTTATTTTTTTTTTTTTTTTTTACATTTTATTTTTTTTTCTTTATTTTTTCAAAATTTATTTTTTGGCAAAATTTTATTTATCCGTGGTAAACAAGGGTGGGGTATTATTTATACCGGGGTAATTAACCAATCAGATTGGAGGATTTTTGCTGCATAAGAAATAATATTGTTTATCTCGTGAAATGTATAGGAATGTATGAATAACATGTGTCTTCAGAGAACAAGGGAATTCACGTGATGCCTCGATATAGAGCTGTGTTCTAGTAAAAAATACATTGAATGCTTTATTACATTTAAATCTTTATTATTAGATTAGTTTTTATATATTTTTATGTAGCCCTATACCCGTTTTGTATTATTTTCTTATCTCATTTTTTCCTTATTGACCCTCAAGTTCATTACAAATTGGTATCAATGAAGAGTTTCCCAGACAAAAATAGATTACCGTACATGTTCTAATGTACGTTCTGAGAAACAAAATATTTTGATTTAAGGAAATACAAATATTGTTTTATGAATAGAAAGTTTAGTTAATTTAATAAATGTTATGACAAGATATTCAAATTAATTAATGAAGTTCGTTTAATGCGTAAAAAGTAATGTTAAGACCCATTAAAGTGAATACCTAAGTTCAATATGCTCCTATCATAACATAGTTTAAGTAATGTATTAAGTAAATTATTCATCACGTACAATCATATGGTTATTAATTATGTCAGATATCATGTTATTTGTAAAAATTATGAACAGTATATTAATTCTTAATCATTATATTGCTGATAAGCCGACATAACACATGTAAAATAAATATTATGAAAATGTATTTATAATTTCTTTATTATTTCCCAGGTACCAACCAGACCCGGGTAACAGGTGTACATGTCTGTCTGGCAGGGTTAATCTGACCTTGGCCTAATTTTTATGGTTCATTGATCAATGTTAAGTTTTACTGCTTAGGTTTGTCTCTTCGATGTGCAATAGGTAATCTACATTTAAAGCATATTTGGTGTATGGAATGATTGTAAGGTGTACATGTATAACCAGTTTGGTTTGTCTGACCTTGACCTCATTATCTTTTATCATGTTAAATTGATGTGATAGTTTTTGTAAAGCGTTATATTTAGGACTCAACATAACATCGATGGTTAGTAAAGAAGATGAGACATTTCAGCGTGTGCACTCTTGTTATAATTTCAAAAGTTGTAAACGGACAATTTTAGGAAAGTTTGTTGTGAATCATTTCTCTACCAATGGAAATACTGACCTCTGAGCTGATGATAGTTAAAGTGTAGTATAAAGGATTGAAAAGCCAAAACTGTCAATCGAATCACAAAGACTATCACAATAACATAATTTATCTTAAACATCAAATAATGTTTAATATAACGGGTATGGAGTTTTGATTTGCTTATTAATATTTTCCATTATTGTCGATATATTCATTGTTTTCAACCATATTTGTTTTGAAAATTAGAGATGTTCGCTTTCACTCATTTTGGACGCTGATTTCAATATTTAGATATACGGTTAGTCCACCCTTAAAGGAGTAATTGCCCGTACCAGACAATTTATACCTATTCTTTTTCAGGATAAAAACTTACAGTTTCAGTATGATGTTTCATGAACATATTTGGTCATTGGCTAAGTGGTATACTAAGCTATGTACCGGGTTTGCAATAACACGACAACACGACGGGTGCCACATGTGGAGCAGGATCTGCTTACCCTTCCGGAGCACCTGAGATCACCCACAGTTTTTGTTGGGGTTCGTGTTGCGTAGTCTTTAGTTTTCTATGTTGTGAATTGTGTACTATTATTTGTATGTTTGTCTTTTTCTTTTTTAGCCATGGCGTTGTCAGTTAATTTTCGATCTACGAGTTTGACTGTCCCTCTGGTATCTTTCGCCCCTCTTTAATACATTATCCATTTATCAAGTACCAGTATATGTATTGGAGAATATGCTTTCTGTATGCACTATGTCCTTGTAGCTACTTTTGGTAATGGGTTCCATATAGTTATGCTGGAATGTTATATACATGTACCCAGCAAAAGACGTATAGATACGCGAGTGCACAGCAGAAGGAAGAGAGCTTTGCTTTCTATATATAAAAATTTCATTGAAATTCTTTTTGATTGATTTGTAGGTCCATAATGCATGCTTATATTTCTGCTCATAGAAAACATGCCTGGGTTTTCCTAAGCAAACCAATATTGAATGCCCTCCTTTTCATTTCAATAACTTTGAAAAACCTATCTGATTAATCGTGTTAATTCAGCCTATAATTGTTTTTTTCAAAGTTCATCATGTTTCTTAACACGTATTCGGGCATTAAGGTAAGAAAAAAGTAATAAACCTGAAAATAATATAAAAAAGAAATAAGTTAAAAATTTAAAAGATGTATTATAAAAATCTAAATTAGCTAAGTAGATAACAGAAGCTGTGAATGGGGGTTTATAGAAAAGAAAATATTTGGCAAAATATGTAAAGTATAGAGAATAATGAGGTGCTAACAATTGAGAATAGAGAATAAAAAAGGCAAAAAGTATAAGAAGACCAACAATAAAAAAATGGCCTAAAAATTCAAAAATACAGAAATGAAGGACCATAATAGATAGAAACTTAAGAGAAAATGATCAGCGAGACTTACAAATAAGTCTACTGGCCAAACTCGTCAGTTCACTCCTTATAAGAGTTATTGCTCTTAAATGACTTTCCTCTGGCCTGCGACGAAAGTTGCGGAAAGCGAGACATAGGAATTAATTTTCAGGAGACGGCGACGGCTGCATTGACAGCGTCAACGATTGTTTAGTTTTCTGCTTAAGTGACTGAATTAAAAAGCAATATTCAATGTTAAGTTTTCTGCTATATTTAGTTTGATGGTAGCTACCTGTGATAGATCGTTGATATTTAATATAAAGTTGCTCTGGCCTTTGTTAGTCTTGTATGATTTTTAGTTTTAGTTTCTTGTGTATATTTCGGAGTTTAATATGACGTCCGTTATCACTGAACTAGTATACATTTTTGTTTAGGGGTCTGCTCTTTGGTCGGGTTGTTGTCTCTTTGACACATTTCCCATTTCCATTTTCAATTTTATTACCATTGGTTCATATCAGTTTGACGTCTATATCGAGGCTCTGGCTAGGTCATTGTCCGGTGAATGAATAAATAAGCAATTTTTGATGTAGAGTTTTCTGCTTAAGATTGTTTGTCAATAATATTTTGTTTAAAGTTGCATTTTTATAAGTACATATCAAATTAGTTCCAAGCCCTGTTCACTAGATACTGGTCAACCGACTGCATTGTTAAACCATCTGTACATCAGATTGTCAGATTTTTTCTGAATTTAAGCAGACAGGCGAGACATTTACCTGTCTCCACAGTTTGTAATTGTTCAGCCTCATATCTTCGAATGTTTTATGGATAGGTAGGCACTTTATATAGAAAAATGACCAGCGAGGCTAGCTCTTTTATATATGTCAACACAGCCCAAATTGTCAGTCGACTCTCTATTGGAGTTCTGGCTCAATAAATGATAACTTATAATAAAAAAAATATTAAAATGTTTTGTTTTTGCCTATAATCGTGAAGCTTTAAAAAAAAATTGGTAGACATTTCAAATAGCACAAATTATCAGCAAGACATATTCTGTGTTTTGGGGCAAAAACTAAAGAAGCTAGATAGTAACTGGAAATACATTAAAAGATCAACGAAAAAGGGATTTTTGTGATGAATCTTATTCCAGTCTACAATGTTGGAAAGTGTACGTACACTGTTGAAGATGCTCCTAAACCTTGGCGAGCGACACAAGCTCTTTATAGCCAATAGTTACAGCATGTTCATTGACAATTGAATAAAAGTCTAAGACTAGTTATGATTTAACATAAATTGACCAAAATAAAAACATATATATTAAAATTTAAATAGACAAACAATAACGTTTATTCAATATCATTATAAAATCAAATAAGTGCTTATATGAAACGATCAACGTATGGTTGTCTCATGACTATATTGCATCAATAAACATATGCAAATTAAACCATAAAACCTTTTCAAAGGGTATTTACCTTATATAGTTTAATTTATAGATAATTCATAAATACCTATGACACCTTCAGATCTACTGCCAAATTGTTAAAATGTATGTTGTCTGAATTTAGATCTCTCGGTATGGTTTATATATTCTTAGTAGTTTAACAGTATATATATGGTAGATCATAGTAATGTCTCGGTACTTTTGTAAAATTGTTTTATATAAACATGCCAAGGAAGCTTATAAATCAATGAATTCATTATACGAAATTATTTAATACTATTTGTTTGTACAAAGTCATCATTATTAAGATTAAAATAAAATTGAGAATAGAAATGGTGAAAGTGTCAAAGAGACAACAACCGGACCAAATTGTAGATTACAGCCCAAGGTCACCAATGGGTCTTCAGCACATCGAAAAATCTCGCATCCGGAGGTAGGTTTCAGCTGGCTCATAAAAAAAATGTGTACTAATCAAAAATTGACGCCCCGCTAAACTCCGAAACAGATAAATGAACAAAAATAAAGAAAAAAAGACATACTTACAAAGGCTAGTGTCTCCTGACATTGGGACAGGGCAAAAAACTCTTTGTTTCACTAAATCTTTCCTTGGAAAAAATTATCATTTGGTACTTTCGATTCATTTATAATAGAGTTAGTTTGGTTATATTGATACAATATATGCAGACATATTAGATTGTTTTTTTTTTTTTTTTTTTGGAATAGTTTTGTCATCGATATCTAGATATTTTCAGAATGATTTATAGGATTTTTCTGCAGTTTGTTTTAATAAGACTATGTCGAAGTATCGTTTATAAAATTACGATTTTATGAAAGGATCCATCACCAGAAAGCAGCTTTTAATAGAACTTCAAATGTTTTCTTATGTCAAGAAATAGTTTAAACTGCTATGATTATTATCTTATATTGAGTCTTTCAATGATCAATAGTGGGAAGTAAACATAAAATGTATTTTGCAAAACATTTCCTGGTTACCTTATAATATTAATGTTATGAGAATGATATATGTACCTAATATTTTTGGTTTAGATACCCGCAGCTTGTAAGGAGACTATAACTGGACAGGTCTACTTTTGGCTGTGAGGTCGTTGATACAAATCCGAATTAAGAAACTAAATGGGTCTATCAATACCCACGCTACGTCAATTTTTAAAGACCCAAATGATGCAAAACACTTGTCCTACCTCCATGACAAATATGTTATTGTCCCCGCAGATAAAGCCCCAAACAACATCGTTTTTGTGTGTAAATATCATTACATAAACTGCTTGATAAATGAATTAGGTATTGACAATTCACTTGGAATCTCAACATATACCCTCACGATACTTACCAAAGAGGAAATCCTGGATAATCATAGGTCTGTTCTATGTACCTTTGGAATTTCAACTAAAGATGATAACTGGATCCTCCATCACTGTATTGGATGCCTAAACTACATAAGTGTCCTTACAAACAACGGTATATTGCTGGGTCTTCCAAGTGCTCCACGAAACCTCTTACTAAATTATTAACATCTATTTTATCAGCAATCAAAGCCGGGCTCCAAAGTTATTGTGAAACTGCCTATTCTAGAGGTGGCGTGAATCAGATGTGGATACAAAAAAAATTCCAAAGATCTTTTAGAGTACATACAATCTAAGACTCTCTCATCTTGCAATAGTATTAAAACATTTGACTTTTCTACACTTTACACAAGTATTCCCCATTCCAAACTAAAAGACAAATTGAAAGAGTTGGTATTACTTTGTTTCATTAAAAGAATGGCGAACGTAGATACAAGTATCTTGTCTTGGGGAGGGATAAATCCTACTTTGTAAAGAATCACTCTGATTCAAACAAAAAATTCTCTGAAACTGACATTATCAAGATGCTTGATTTCTTGATTGACAACATATGTGTTACGTTTGGAGGACGTGTTTTTCAACAGACTGTCGGAATTCCAATGGAAACCAATTGTGCCCCTTTTCTTGCCGACTTGTTTCTTTATTATTATGAGGCTGACTTCATACAGGAACTTCTTAGGAAGAAAGATAAGAAGTTAGCAATATCCTTTAACTTTACATTCCGCTATATAGATGATGTTCTCTCACTAAATAATACAAAATTTGGTGACTATGTTGAACGAATCTATTCAATCGAACTAGATATAAAGGATACTACAGATACAGTTAAGTCTGCCTCATATCTTGACTAACATCTAGAAATCGACAGAGGGTCGGTTGAAAACAAAACTTTACGACAAAAGAGATGATTTCAGCTTCCCAATTGTGTACTTTCCATTTCTATGTAGCAACACTCCAGCAGCGCCTGCATACGGAGTATATATCTCCCAATTGATACGATATTCCCGGGCTTGTATTTCCTATCATGATTTCCTTGAAAGAGGATTGCTGCTCACAAGGAAGCTATTAAACCAAGAGTTCCAAATGGTGAAGTTGAAATCATCCCTTCGTAAATTTTACGGACGCCATCACGAGTTGGTTGACCGTTACGGAATAACCGTTTCACAGATGATATCGGATATGTTGCTTATGTCGTAACTACAATACCCTTCCCTTTTCACGAATGTGACCTACCGAATTAGACTATTTACCGGATTTGTAATAACATAAGCAACAAGACGGGTGCCACATGTGGAGCAGGATCTGCTTACCCTTCCGGAGCACCTGAGATCACCCCCAGTTTTTGGTGAGGTTCGTGTTGCTTAGTCTTTCGTTTTCTATGTTGTGTCATCTGTACTATTATTTGTCTGTTTGTCTTTTTATTTTTGGCCATGGCGTTGTCAGTTTGTTTTCGATCTATGAGTTTGACTGTCCCTCTGGTATCTTTCGTCCCTCTTTTTGAATATGTCAACAGAGCTTCACTATATAATGATTGACAGTTATTTTACTTGTTTATAAATGGAAACCCTATTGAATGAACATAAAAACGTTATCTTTCTTTTTTCAGGAAATGAAGACGTCAGATTTAGTGGTTTTTGTTGTCTTTTGCTCACTTAGTTGCACTTGCACGTCATTAAAACAAGATGCAGAAATTAAAATTAACAGACCCGAACGCAGTGGTTATGTTTTAGAATTGGCAATCAAGCAACTTATTGAAACTTTTTCTAATTTAAGAACAGCGTTTGCTCACAATGAATTGAAATCTGCAGGAGACGTTGGCCTTGTGTTAGTTGAGAGTGTACCCATTTTGGGTGACATTGTTCACTTTTTTAATGAAAACCCAGATCAGATAATTAATGTTGAAAATGGATTGAAAATAATTAATGATAACATAAAAGTTTTAGATGAAACAATTAAAAACATAGGAACAAGAGTTGATATGCTATCACTTAAGATTGATCTGTCGGTCATTAAAAACCAAGTTGCGACCGATAAGCGAGAAATATCAAATTGTTTTGCAGATTTCTCGCTGTTCTTACAAAATCCTTCATCAAAAGCCGAACAGGACCGACTTAAACAATGTTATTCCAAATTTTCATATGTTCGACAAATAGGACACATACTTAGCAACGATGAATTGACTTTCATGCAACAACCAATCTTTAACCAAATAATCAAACTAACGGGTTACTGTGACGGGGGAAGAATGCAGGATGTTTTTGGATATCTCCTTGGGTTATACATAGAAGGTTGCACAGCATTGATTACTTCTGAAATGTTGATGTATGGGAACGAATCAATGGAAACGAAAGACGAATGCAGACTTACTATACAGACTGCAACGGTTAAACTGGACCACATTTTACAGAAATGCGAAAAAGAATCATGTGAGAAATATATTCCTGTTTTAACAAATACATTGAAATCCGATCAAGTGTCAAAAATAAAATTGAAATTAAAATCATCTTTTCCATCGTTCAATTTTGCAGTTATCACGCTACGAAAACCTCCAAGTTCCGGAATAGCTCTTTCCAACATCCTTATTGTCAATCATTTGACCCTTTCGAGTCAAGGTGTCGTATATCGTGTTCTTCTGTGGTCACTGAAGAATGACTCGCATAGTGCCGGAAGTCATACATATGGCATTGAATATAACGAAAATGAGGTTGAGTCTTTGTATAATGGAATGAACTTACACAATAAAACATTAAACGGGCGAACGAAACTGAGTGGATTTCTAAACGATAGCAGTAGTTCAAATTCGTTCTGCAATCGTGACATTGACGTTGAATACCAGATACACAATGGCATCGGTGACGACATCAAAGATTTCTTTCAAAAAGATCAGAATATAAACCTGATCATTCCTGGGTGGGCTATAGCAGTCATTGGTATTTCACTTTTGTGCGGTTTCTCAATTGGATTTATTGTATGTAAATGCCGAAAAAGTAGATAATGTGTTTTCAAATGTTTTTTTTTTTTTCAGTATGCATTGAATTGTTTATAATATTGGTGAGCTGATTTGTTTAAACGAGATTCTTTATATAAAACAAATAATTTTTTTTTACCGTTTTTGTCTCGCTTGACGGAGTCAAAAAGCGAGACTTAGGTATGCTGTTTCCGGCGTCGGCGGCGGCATCAACAATGTATTAGTTTGTGATAAGTTCTAATTTATGGTGAACCACTAGTGGTAAGTCGAAGATATTTGGTATGGAGTTGTATTAGTATTGGCACATCTCATTACCAGATTATTTGGCTCCGCCCCCTCAGTTTTGGTCTATTGACTTTGAAACTTTTGCTTAGTTTTCATGTATTAGTTTGTGGTTAGGTCAGTGTATGGGGAACCACTAGTGGTAAGTTAATGATAATTGGTATGCAGTTGTATAAGCATAGGCATATCTCAATTCAATGAGATTATTTGGCCCCAGCCCCTCAGTCATGGTCTATTGACTGAAACTTTTGCTTAGTTTTCATGTATTAGTTTGTGATTAGGTCAGTGTATGGGGAACCACTAGTGGTAAGTTAATGATAATTGGTATGCAGTTGTATAAGCATTGTCATATCTCATTTCAATGAGATTATTTGGCCCCAGCCCTCAGTCATGGTCTATTGACTGAAACTTTTGCTTAGTTTTCATGTATTAGTTTGTGATTAGGTCAGTGTATGGGGAACCACTAGTGGTAAGTTAATGGTAATTGGTATGCAGTTGTATAAGCATTGGCATATCTCATTTCAATGAGATAATTTTTGCCCCACCCCCTCAGCCATGGTCTATTGACTGAAACTTTTGCTTAGTTTTCATGTATTAGTTTGTGATTAGGTCAGTTTATGGGGAACCACTGGTGGTAGGTAAATTAGATTATTTGACCCGGCCGCCTCAGTTATGGTTTATTGACTTTGAAATTTTTCTTAGTTTACATGTATCAGTTTGTGTTTAGGTTTGTTTAAAAGGAACTACTTATGATAAGTCAATGGTATTTTGTATGCAGTTGTATTAGCATTGGCACATCTCATTTCCATGGAGATTGTTTAGCCATGTACCTTCAGTCATGGTTCATTGACTTTGAATATTTGCAAAACTTGAATGTTAAAGTGTTGCTATTTTAATTTTAACATTTGCATTATCGAAATTACAAAAAAGCGAGACATATCTCTGTGATAACAGTTTATTTTTGTGTGTTTTTTTTTTTTTTTTTTTTTTTTGAAAAGGGATATACGTTTGCATTGACTGTTTTATTACATTGATGAGCTGATACATTTGGATGTAGATGCTTTATATTAAACAAATTACATTTCTTTTTATTCACTTATTTTTGCGTTTTTCGTTTCTTTTTAAAAGGAGATGATTTATCACAGAAATCATCAACAAAACTGTTATCAAAGACTCTAAAAGGTCGCCATTAGCAGAGAGTCCGATGAAGAGTGGTTATATGTACCAACCACAAGTTTTAACCGCTACAAATCGACTTTGAAAAACCCTATGTTTTCATAGCAACAACACTACACATTATACATAATACCTCATTATCATTAACACAAATAAACCTACTTTAACATGTTTAAGCCTTAAAACTCGATTAGACTTAAACATAGTTGCCTTTTTTATTTATTTAAAATGTACTTTTGCATATCGGATTGCTTATGTATTTGATGTAACTCATTTAAAACCTTTTGAAACAAAAAAGCGAAATAGGCTGGACATACTTTCCGAACTGTGATGAGATGACCTTAAAGCTGTAAATTTTTCCGGTATTGTTATGAATCATTGTTTATGGCAAAATTCTTTAAACCCGTCTAAATTATAATTAATTGTTACCGTTTCCTTGATAATAGCATGCGATATATATTCAAGAATTTGATAATTTAATTGCGAAATGAACAAAGGGAACTAAATCTAAATAAATCTAATACAGACAGCAATGATTTGGCTGTTAGTGTTCTCGTTTGAATTGTGTTACATTGTTCTTGACTGTTCAATTGATATGAGCAATCTTATCATGTTGTAGTGATTAAGGGTTTGTCCTTTTACTTTTTATTGTGGATATATATGTATGAATAACATTTTATTCGACATAGAAGAAATTCATGACCGGGTCTTAAATTGTTTATATCCATTAACATTTAACTGCTTATATCTACCTTATTTGAACTCTGATGTATGGGTGTGTCAATCAATTTCGCGGTTGTTTCCTTACTACTAAATCTTGTTAAGCCGTAAATCTACATTGTATTTCAAAATGGTGTATGACACGCCTACATCTTTTTCGGAATCATTCGTACCAGCAGGTCTCATTAGCAGGTCAACCTTGAATTATTTTGTATTCTAATAACAGAATGGAAAAATTGATTCCCAGTGAATACTCACAAAGTATATATTCCTGTTTCCGATTAGTCGATCTTCTTGCTAAAAATAAATGTGGTAAATTTTGTCAATTCTTTACTTCACTTTTGTGTCGACATGTCTAGCGTTTTTCGAAATTGATTTTGTCAATACTAATGTATTATCTATTTTTGGAATACATTCATTTAGTAATTTACATTTTAACATTATCATATGAATGGATAGGGTATGGAAGTGAGGTATTTAATGAAATTCTCAAAAAATGCTAGTTATTATTCATCAAAGCCATATTGAACAGCATGTATTCTTACGTCAAGGTAGGAATACTCATCATCAATCATGTTATTTTGTTCCATTTCCTAAAATTTTACAGAGAACAGATTAATACTAATGTAAAATCTGTTTTCCCCATAAAAGTTGTGAAGGATATATAAATACTTTTATTTTGAATTTTATAATTATTTCTCCTTGGCTTTGTGTAGCATCTGAGTAAATATCACATCATTTTAAAAATGTTGTTGTTTTTTATTGTTGTTGTTGCAAATGTACATGCATGGTTATAAAATACATTCCTTTCGTTAAAAAGAATTTGCAGTTTTGTTTAGACCGAAACAAATCACAATAAATGACGATTTACATTTGAGAAGAATCGACCTTAGATTCAATTATTTTTACGAGTATATGTCGCGCAACGGCTTTCGGTTTTAATAAGTCAATCGTAAACGATTACCTTAACATATTCTAACAAAAAATCAGCAAGCTATGCATGTCTAGGATTAAAAAACAAAATTCAAGTACCTTTTAAGCGTTTTTTGTTTGTTCATGTTAACAATGTAGTAGCGGTATGACTTTAATCATATACGGAAATTCTTACGATTGGAAATATATTTCACCTACATTCAAGGACGTGCGTTCCACAGAGAGTATAATTGTAAATAATCATGCCACTACCACAGCTAGCTTGAGGCCTCCTCTCAAAATTTAAATGTTCCTACTTTTTTTTTCTTAGTGTTATCTCCGCTTCTAGTAAGTGTTCTACGACTAGTCTTTCTGTGCTGTTAACTAGTTCCTTTACTTCTTTTAAAGAACTTGTTATTATTGTTTGAAATAAAGCATATGAAAACAATTGAATTACCTTTTTCTATAAATTGTCAAAAACTCTTTTAGATGTTTTGGTAATTACGGGCTTTCGATGGACCTTTCAATTCGGCTGTATGAGTATGATTGTTCGTCTCTGTTCACTATACTAACACACAATCTTATCAAACTGATCTTCTCCAATTTAATCCAATGCTATTTTAAAAATCTGTTTGCAGATTTATTTGCTGCAAACCTTCTTTCTATTATTGAAGAAAGTAAAATATGCTAAATATACTTAGATGAAACTATGACGAGATGATTAAAGCGGAACATTTTCTCCTTGACAACATTTTTTTAGAAATAATATTTATCACAGGTTTAAGGAATTCATATGGGCACAAATTACTCCTCTTTAATAGCAGAACTGTTACTGTATTGTTGTGAATATCATTTACAGTGTATAGATAAAATTAGTAAAGATCCTTCAGAATACATTAGATAGGTAAATGTAAGAACAATTACCGTTATCATAATGACATTGTTGCGTTTAATAAACTGCAATTTTTTTCCTTTGTGGGCTTTATGTCAATCTTAATGCCAAAGTTTACCAAACCACTGATCCTGGTTAAATAGCTTGAAATACATACCATGTCGGGGACTTTTATAACTGACTATACGGTATTTGCTTTTCTCATTATTGGTGGCTTCTTTAATGGCTCATATCTACTTCAAATTATAAACGTTTGGTAGATTGTCATGTAACGCACAGGAAATCGTCATGGGCAAAAGGGGCACTAGGTGTCAAATTTTTGTTCACCGATTTTACTCATATATTCATATTTGATTTATAAAAATGTAAAACATTTATCCAAGTTATGAAAATTCTAAAGTAAACAATTTACAGGGCATTGGCTCGATGATATGTAGCTTCGCTTCGTGTGTATTTTAGTCCAGATGCCATCTTATTAATTATCGAGTTGACCTCCGAAGACCACTGATGGTCATATAAATGATATAAACATAAATGTAGATACAAATAGAAAGCGAACTCGTGCAATTGGATTTGTCTAGGTCTGTATGATTTCATATGTACATACCAAAATTAGTCTCCGTTCCGTTACTTGTGTTTACACAATTCTAATTACGACAAAACACAGATCAAATTCGAATATGAAAGGTGTAATTTTAACCTTTTTAGAGTTATGCCCCTTTATGAATTAATATGTTAATCATTGTTTTACCTGCATAAGAACGATTTTATGTGGATAGAAACCGTCAATCAAATGATTTACCTTTGTTTCACCTTCAATGTTGACATTATTTTCCTTTGAATAACTGAACACGCACAGTTCATGCGTTATCCATCTCTAACTAAGGGGTTAAAATGAATTTCACATGAATACGGATTCAGTAAGGTCTAATTATCGATGTTTCTAAGCTTACTATTTCACTTTCACTAATGATTGAACAAATAAAATCCTATTTAAGATTTTTTATATATCTCGTAGTTAGTGCCCCTTAAAACAAACTTATTTCGAGGGTGATTTTTACCGCGTTTCATTCGTTCTATCTGACATTCTAAACGGTTTATATGTGCGATTTTCGAGATTTAATATGACAGTATCGTATTTGTACAAATTTGCATGATATTTCAACCGAAGAAAGTCGTAAAAATTCATCGCTTGCTGAAAATTTTGTAGGTTTACAGTATAGATTAGCAAATAAGTTTCAAATAATTTTTCGTGTCAACCTAAACTCACATTAACTAAGCCTTGTATAAAACTTTAGATTTTTTTCGGAAATTTGCTTGACTGACATTTGGAGTTCCGTGTTTTTGTTGTTTTACTTTTTAAAACACAATTGTTCTTCGTAGTTATATCAGGAATTGATAAGGATGAGACAATTGTAAGTATTGGTTTTAAAATAATTAAGTCCTTGTGTTTTTTGTTTTCATTTATAATGATCTTGGTCATTATGTATAATTGAGGTATTTATTTTTTCATTTGCATTATTTTTTTAAGACGTACTGGAATTTGTAGTTTTAACAACGATTACAGATAAGTTGCAAAATTTGTAACACATAGACAATTATGAAAAAGTCAATAATAGAATAGTAGCTGGACACTGTTTTTATATATTAATGGAAACCTTCCTGTGTCATTTCAGATGCATATAGAAATTTCTTCATCTATGACACACGAAACATTTATAGTCTTAATATTTTGCCACGCTTTATAGACGTTTGAAAGACACTACAACAATAGTATCATACTGTGTAGACAAAACGCGCGTCTGCCCAGCACGCATTTCAACGTTGAAACAACGTTGAATCAACGTTGATCTGTAACGTTGAAAAGACGTTGAATTAACGGTTGGTTTTGACAGTTGACACAACGTTGAATATCTGACGTTGAAACAACGTTATATTTTCAACATTGTATCAACGTTGATTTTTGATTGAATATAGGTTGAAACTTAACATTGAAACAACGTCACCCTAATATTGAAACAACATTGTTTCATGTTGAAATAAGCAATGCGTTGCTTGTTGTTGGTTCATCTGTCACATGTGTTTGTCGTTACAAATTTAGGCGGTTGGTTTTTCTCGTTTGAATTGATTATTGAAGGGTTTATTGTGTCCGGGTCACAGTGTGGTGTGTGCTTATTTTTGAAGTCTGTTTAGTGACCTCCACGTCAATTGGTGGTTATTTGTCTCATTGGAAATCATACCACATCTTCTTATATCTATAAAAGCTAGTAGCCACACAAGATATTGAAGCCAGATGACTCTACAGAGGACATCAACAAGATTTGAAAAAAAAAACAGTACAACAGATGTCAAGTTATGACAAAAGCTAATATAGCCAAAAGGTGATCTGGTAAATGAATACAAATAATCTCTAAATTAATTTTTAATATTTTCGTGAAAATGAATTGTAGTCTCTAAACTCCTCCAACCATTTCTGGTGCACAATCCTTCTTAAATTCAGCTTCTGTTATCTTTGTGTAGGCCTCCATTACTCTTCCTGAAAAAAAAACAAACACAAATAATATTTTGTAAACATGACCTAGCAATTACTTAGAACGTCAGAGGCAGGGAATAAAATGTTATATAGGCCAGTTTTTTTAAATGATTTACTGGTTTACATAATAGCGGATCCGTTTTTACCATTTTTTTTTTTCGCTCCTGTACATGTACAATGTAGAAATGCCACCTATCTCGAGCACCACGATCTATTGTTCAAATGCCACCTATTTTGAGCACCACGATCTATTGTAACAATGCCACCCATCTCAAGCACCAGGATCTATTGTAACAATGCCACCCATCTCGAGCACCAGGATCTATTGTTAAAATGCCAACTATCTCGAGCACCAGGATCTATTGTACAAATGCCACCTATTTCGAGCACCAGGATCTATTGTAACAATGCCACCCATCTCGAATACCGAGATATATTGTAACAATGCCACCTATCTCGGGCACCAGGATCTATTGTCAAAATGTCACCCATCTCGAACACCAGGATCTATTGTAACAATACCACCTGTCTTATTGATTGCAGAGGTTATGTTTTAAATTTAATATGCATTAGAAAAATATTAATCCAAATCAAATGTCTTTACTAGTATTCCTAATTAAAGGGCCCATATAGAGCATATAAATCAATACAAATCACAATGTTCACACAAACAACACAGGCAATCCAACTCTATACTGATTATTGATAATCAAAAATGTTAAAAATTTTAAAAAAAAATACATACCTTAACAGCTATTACTTTTATCCTTAAATCTTTCTTTCCTAAGTTACTGATCTGTCCCTTTCCTAAGTTACTGTTCTGTCTCTAATACCTGTGCAAAAAAATAAGAATAACATCGATCATCATCGCCAAGCAATATTTTAAATTTGTAAAATTCGATTGAAGAATAAAAAGAAATCATTAACAATTTCAGAGCATAGTTGACAATAATTAAAATAATGTGATAGTGGATGACGGGTTAAAATTTGAGATAAAAAGGGGAGATGATAACAATACTTTGCAAAAGTTCCTCGTCTTTAACAAATCAGCAGTAAAGAACTAAAATAAACTGTATGTAGGATCATGTAGGCTGAGTATGCTGTTTCCAGATTATAGTACATATTTATATAGAAGTGCAGTCATAAATTGGAACGTACAACAAAAAAGACGATGGACACACTGAAGTCGTATGGGTTGTAAAACAATATTAATTTTAACAGAAATATATGAAAAGTTGTAAGTGTTTTTATAATAACCTTAAATCAATAGTCAGAAAATCTATGTCATATCTTATGTTATTTTCCTTCAAATTTTGTAATCTAATTTTTTTTCTATGCAATGCAATATTTGCAAATAAAGCCTTTAATTGTCAAGATATGCACACATAAACGACTTAAGCTTTTTAAAAGACTATATTAAATTTCTATAACATCTGCTACAGTTTTTTCAAGTATGAAAAATATAGATGCCGACACTGCAACAAGTGTGTTAAGATATTTCTTCACTCGAGACAGTTAAATTTTAGACTTAAAATTTAAATGTTGAGAGTTGAGAAATATCGTAATACACGAGTTATAGTGTCGGTTTCTGCTTCTCTTATGATTTTTATCCTTCGTTTTCAAAGATTTTCAGAAAGTTGTGTTCTTTATATGTGACGTCATCAGACATTGTCCCTTTTTTCATGACGTCACAATATGAAAATTCAGAAGAAACCAAGAAATTTTGACGTCATAATCAAATTTTGGCTAATCATTTGCCGAGAACAGATATTTCACTAGTGAGAAGAAATATTTTTCTCACACCGCAAGAAATGTGAAAATAGCACAAAAACCAGAGAATAAGTTGTTCACCATAAGTGTCGTATTTCTAGATATATATAGACTTTACCACTGCACCAAGTGTGGTACGATGTTTATCTACTCGAGACAGTTAAATTTTCATATTCAAAACGCAAGGCTCGCTGAGCGTTTAAAATTTTTAAATTTAACTGTTAAAAGAGTGGATAAATATCGTATTGCACGAGATTTGGAGGTGGAATCTAATGATTTCTAGACGATATGCAGACAATTACATTATCCTTCTTTAAATGATCTGCAAAAAGATGTGTTCTTTCTATGTGACGTCATAAGGCATGGTCATCTTTTTTCATGGCGTCACAACTGGAATTTCAGAGGAAAGTAAGAAAATTAGACGTCATAATCGAATTTTGACCAATGGCAATCTTGGTTCAAATGAACCACCAGTTGATTAAATAAAAATAACCATCAGGTCAGGAAAAGTCTAAGACGAGTAAGTGTTAGAGAAATATATGTCGGTCTTTTTCAAATGACTTTCAGTCACAAATCTTCTTGGAGATACCCGTTAAATTTTCATAATTGATGTTAGACAATTCCTGATTGACATTAGAAAACATGTAAAATGTCCGTCCGTGATACACAGTAATACAATAACATGTTTTCCAGAATATGCCATGTAATACATGTTTACATTTGTGATTTAAATTTTTAATCATAGATAAAAATTGATTTTTTTTTCTGATAACAAGTTTATCTTGAGATCTTGAGATATTCAGCTGACAAATTTCAAAGGTAAGATCATTTTAGCGCTTTTAATGTTTTGTAGTTATAAAAAATGGAAAACTGATGATTAATAGTGTGACTGTATCAAGTAAAACATGATACTCAAATGTCACTATTAAACAATATTAAAACTCTCTTATAAAAAAGGAAACAGCAGTATACCACTGTTCAAAAGTAATAAATCGATGAGAGAAAACAAATCCGGGTTACAAACCAAAACCCAGGGAAACACATTATCGTTATAAGCAAAACATTGAATGAAAATCCTATCTGTTTATATATTTAAGTATCTAAGAAAATGTTTTAAACGTTCTGTCACAAAATTTTCTCTGATCTCATCGAATATGTAAAGACAAAATAACCACACAGTGTGCGACAGAGTTAAAATCATTCGAAATACAAAAGATATTCGAATAAAGGCAACAGTAGTATATCGCTGTTCGAAAGTCATAAATCGATTGAGAGAAAACAAATCCGGATACAAACTAAAACTGAGGAAAACACATCAAATATAAGAGGGAAACAACGAAACAACAGAAACACTAAAGTGCAACAAAAACCAAACGACAATGCAACACACACAGAAACGAAGATAACAATTGCCATTTTCCTGACTTTGTACAGGACATTTTAAGAAAAAATGGTGCATAAGCATAAGCATACAGTGCCTTATAAAAAATCGTTCATTTTTTTCAATAAATTGTTTTCAATGCGGTTTCGATAAATGGTTTTAAATGTTTCCTATTCCTTCAAAATGTTGTTATCTGTAGATTCATGTAGACGAAATAAACATCTGACGAGTTAAATTCATGAAACCAATTGTTAGAGGTTTCGTATGATTAACCAAGTAATCTGTGTCATTTTAAAACATCATTTATGTGGCAAATGTCTGTAAATCTACTGTCAATATACCTTTTAAAATTCCTAAGTCAGATTTGGAACATCTTTTAGAAATTTTAGTTTGAAGTATTCTTCAGCTTTAATTTGTTATCAAATTTTCTTCCAAACCGGATTGGAGTGTGTGTCATTGATGCAATTTATATCAACGAAATTATCGTTCGTTTGTCGTTTTGAATAATTAAATTTACATATGGAAGTAATGTTTAACATAGCTTTTTTGGAAAGATTTCAGTACTCCAACAAAGCGTGTTTAGTTTTTTTTTTTTTTATTTTCAGTTCCTTTGGATTTATTCCCACTAGTGAGTCTTTGTACACGAAACGGACAGAGAGTGAAAATATCGCCTTAGCTGTATTTGTCAAAACCTTTCGGAATTTTGATCATCAATACTCTAAAACTTCGTACTTCATTTTGTCTTTTACCTTTTTTTTTCGAGCGTCACTAATGAGCCTTTTGTAGACGAAATGCTGGTTTAGCGTACAATATATGTTATTATCCTGGTATTTATGATTAGTTTATAAGCGTACTAAGTGAACATGCCCTTATATTTTTACAGTTAGGGTTTTTTTGCTTGTGAGAGAGCTGCCTACTTATTCTATTATCATAATTAATGATCTATTTCTAAGAATTTTTAGGTCCGGGACGAATATAGTCCCTAATGCGGACAGTGTTTTACATTTGGTTCATACACCTTTCAATTTTATTTCCTTATATTCTATGCATAATATAGTAATATGGAGTGGAAATTACATGTCTAAACAGTTTATAGTAATTTCTACGTTAAGATAAATTAGTGATCTGGTCCAGTTTGAAAAGGTCATCAATTATGATGTGTCCCAAAATTAATACACTACACTGTAAAAATATTTTTTGGATCGAGCAGGTGCTAATTTTTGTTAAAATATTTTTGTTGTTTTCTGTTATAGATAAATTCACTACGTCATAACTGTTTTCTCTGACCAATTTTGTTTCATGTCTGTCTTGTTTTACTGAAGTCATTTTGTCGGGCTGTTCAATATAGTTTTTTATAAGAATTCTTCGACTGTTTTATAATTTGTTTATATATTCCGTTATTGTAACTCTTAATTCAATGTTATGACTTTCGGCCTCATTTTACCTTCTCTCCCTTTAATTAATCATGATTTTACGAAATGGAAAGAAAACACTAAACACCAATCCTTCAAGGATATTCACGTGCTCTAAAAACCTCATTCCAAATATTAATTCAACCGCCGTCAATCGAAATTCTGCATCTAAATTTAGCGCTTTTTATAATTGTGTTAAAGGTGGCAATGCTGCTACATCCAGATTATTCAATAAAAATGCACGTGGATATCCACAAATATTTCCGTGCAATGCCAGGAAATGACAAACCTGTTCTAGATTATCTTCTGATAATACCGTAAGGTCAACAGTGAACGGGAGAGCTTTTTCCCTTTCCTTTTCCTGTGACATTACATGAAAAACCCAAAGCCTTATTTATCTGGTTACATGAACAAAGCCAAAGTGTGGTATACAATATGTAGGACAAACAGGACGGGAGTTTTTTAAACGAACACAGGAACATCTATACCGCTTCCGAAAACCTAAGAAATTCAAAAGTATAATTTATCAACATTTAGGTAAACACAACCACAATATTAAATTTATTAGATTTCAACCGCTCGAAACGGTCCAGAAACAACAAGGGCAATCGCATAAACAATTTGAAGATTCCCGTAAAGTTATCGAACTGTCTTGGATTAAACGACTTCAAACAGCTTATCCCTGGGTCTAAATGACAATATACTTGGACAAGGGAACATATCTACTACTTCTTCTATTGATATCATGAATATTATTGATAAAAGACAACGAAATAATAGGTCTCATGGCAAACGTATCAATCGAAATCAACGAGTTAAACATCGTATAAATTATACACTTGGTAATCTCCTATCCATATTTAAAAACAATGGTAGGCATCAATTATTATGTAAGCTGGGTCAAATACCCATTAGTAAATTACACGATATTTTCAAAGAGTATGACACCATCTCTTTCTTTAGCCCACTGTATGAATATTCGCGTATAATTACAGCTTTTGCCACCATAGGCTGTTCCCGCGTATCGACAAACCTGAAGGTCATAAACGTCATTTTCTGAAAATTAAATATATTAGCAGAGGTATTGATTTTATCAACTTATCTAGTATATTTAATAACTCTACCGTTCAAAACTTTATACCTCCCTATTTTGATAACATAGAACCACCTATAATTTCATACACATACAAAAAACCAGCAGAAGTCTAATTTTAATTATACGTCGGTAACATCAGACGTGAATGTAGATAATAATACTCCAACTTGAAACTGTGAATCGTCGAAGTTTAGATATGTTCCCTATGGCCATGTTATTACAGGGGACCTCAATATCGTCCAGGACAGAGAGGTTAAAACTTTTGAAAAAGGACCAAAATATCGTCCTCCAACTAAAATAGATTGGAAAGAGTGTCGTCAAGTCACCAAAGATGCTCTTTCCTCGTTTTGTAAAAGTGGTGTAAACGGGAAAAATCTGATAAAAATCTCTTGATTCTTATTTAAATAAATGTAAGAATGTGCACTACGGGACGAAAAAACAACTGTCCATACCAGTAACAGTTGTTCTAAGACTGATAATGTTTGTTAAAGTTGTAACAGTTGTTATATTTCACTGCTGCAGCTATTTTGTAACTGTCCCAACTTTAAAAGTGTTTATCTATAACATAAATCGACTGCAACAACGCTAGAAATAACTGTCACAGTCATTAAAGGATTGATACAACTATTTCAAAGTTGTAACAGTTGATTTACAACTGTCCCAACTCGAAAAACGTTGCAACAGTCATAAATAAACTGATTAAACGCCTAAAAGGTTGTCACAGTCACAATAAGACTGCTGCAATCATTTGAAAGTTGTAACAGTTATTTAACAACTGTCCCAACACGGAAAACGTTGAAACAGTCATAAATAAACTGTTTAAACGCTGAAAAGGTTGTAACAGTAAAAATATGATTGCTACAACCATTATATATTCATAGCTAATTTATAAGTGTAGCACAGGCGCGGATCCAGGGGGTTCCGGGGTTGAAACCCCCCCTTTTTTTTGGACGATCAATGCATTTGAATGGGGACATGTAGTTGGAACCCCCCCCCCCTTTTGTCCTCGGTTAGGAACCCCCCTTTTTAAAATGGCTGGATCCGCCCCTGAGCTTCCAAACATTGATAGTCATTAAGACTTAAAAGTCACGGATACAAAATTTCTGACAGTCAGGGATAGGTTAAAATATTTGTAAAACAATTTTACCGCGTGCAATATAATTAAGGTTGTGACAAAGAGACACAACTATCACACCATTTAATACATTAACTTAAGATAGAAATTGATTTTAAAAAAATAGTATTTTGAAATATTTGCCGCTGAACATTTTGGTATTCCCCGCTTATTTAGTGAATGTGCTAAATTTATATAATTATTTAACAATACCTCGCCGCTCATCTCTTCGAACAAAATCGGAACCACCACTAGATACCTGCAATTTCACACAGGACGGTTTTATTCGCATTTAAAACTACTTACAGATAAATCAAAAAAAGGTTACCCCAAATGTATCTTTAACTGTATTAACAGTTGACAATTTTCTTCATAATAACAGTCAATATACATGATATACTGTAAACCTAGCGGGGAACTACGAATATACACACTTGTCAAATTTATCCCCATATTAAACTGCTTAATTTTTTCCCCGAGGGCTTATATATAATTATTTAACACACTTATTTTGAGCTTTTATTTGGGGCTACATTTTTTTCTTGCAAAATTATAAATATTGCCGTATTAACCATTTTGATTTCTATACATATAAAAACAAAGCTATAATGAACATTTAACGCATCTTTTGCAGCTATGGAAAAACAAAATATTCTTAAATCTATCTAAATTTAATTTATTTTACCGTATTTTATTTTGAATAGTTCAATATTTACTCGACTTTGTACTGTATATTGTACCGAGTGGTCTATTTAAAGTTCAAATGTCCTTGATAAATAGCACTTCGGCATTCATGATTGAAGTAAAAATATTATCACTCGAGATCATTCATATTTTCACCGGATTTTCTCAACCAATTTACCATACATATTTTGTAAAAAGGTATTTATAAATAGATGGACGTACTGTATAAGACCGACAAAATAACTAGCACCAGTGAAAGTTGAAATGTTCAAAACAAGAAAACTTGCATTGTTTCAGACAAGGAAATCAAATCTTTTTTATTCACATCACGGTTTAGAACTTGTTGTATTCTTTAGAGTCCGGTCTTGTTAAATTCTACAGACTGACATCAGATTCTCTTTGTGGTTTCAGTTGATCAGATGTCGTACTAACGTTAACCCAAAATATTTTTCCCATTTCCATTTTTAAATTCAATTTATTTAATCATATAAATGCTTGTCCAATATTGATATATTATTCAACCAGTAAAGAAAACTAACAATTTTACTAGATGTAATAGAAATTTTAAAATGGTCAAATTTATAAATTAGGCAAATGGGTCCATTATTCTGATTATATTCTTCTTCAATCAGTGATGAAAACAGTACATATTATGTATTACTGGCAAAACTTATTAGGGCGCCTTTGAAAAAAAATCATTGATTAAATCATACAATTTTTTAACTCACTTTAATAGAAGGATGGACTGAAAATAAGTATTCTGGCCCTGGTCTGAGTGAAAATATATAATCTGGCTGCCTATATGTTGAAATTAATATTCTGACCTTATCAAATTTGCCAGTTCAGTTGCTAACTTCTATGTCATTGGGTTTTCGGTGAAAAATTGTCTAATTTGTAAACACGCACCACACCATTTTATTTATTAAATAATGATCTTATTAAAAAAAATGCAGTTCTATTTAACATTGTTGTGTCAATATTTTGAGTAATTATGATTTCAGCCATGTATCACCCATCAATGATCACTTGTTCTCCAATGGATGAATTTGTCATAAAGTTTTGACGTGTTTAGACGATATATATATATATGTTGACCTCTAGATTGTTATTTAGTTGTTGTTGGGTTGATGTCTCATAATAGCAGTTTACTCAATTTCACCAGTTTATTATCATGTTTTAGTCTATTTGTATTACATAGGCTTTTCACACCATGCTATATATACATGTATACATGTGTATAATGTACAAACATAGTCCATACATTTATAATTCTAATTGTACAGCCACAAAAAAATCCAATTATCATCCCTTTCTTGAACCACTTTTTGTATATTATTTTTTTCATTTCAGGTTGCTTGTTTTCTTTTGCTAGAAGTTTTAAAAATCATAGCAAATTAAAACCTCACATATTATGATTAAATTATAACAAACAGCTCACTAATAGTGCATAATACATGTATGCCTTTGTAATGCTTATTGTGCATGTTGTGTATATTGAAAATGTTGCTAAACATCTTGAGATATATATTTAGAAGGCATTTATTCAAAACAGATAGAATGGATTTGTAGAAAAACATGAATAAGGGCAAAAGCCTGTTAATATTGGATCACCTATAGATAAGTCTTTGGTAAACCATAATACATTTATCATCACTCATGTTTCAATGGGCCTATAAAAATATAAAAATGGGAGACATCAGAAATGATGATCCAGGAACTATTTTTCAAATTCTAAACATGCATAACTGTAATTTTGATGCCCTATATAGCTTGTTGTTCGTGTGAGCCAAGGCTCTATGTTGAAGACTGTACTTTGACCTATAATGGTTTACTTTTTCAAATGTTTTGACTTGGATGGAAAGTTGTCTCATTGGCAATCATACCACATCTTCTTATATCTATTAACTGACCTAATTTTATCGCCAACTGATTGTTTGTTGCTTTTGTATTTAAATCAAAATTGGGTTTCTCATCTAAACTTGTTTACATTGTGTTACAACATCCAATATGGCTAGGCCTGTTATAGGTTTTTCATTATCATGATTATGCGTTACTGATTTTGCTCATTGTTGAAGGAAGTGCAGTTACTAACAATTACATCACTTGGTCTACAGTTGATGGTTGTCTCATTGAAAATCATACCACATCTCCTTATTCTGGTTATTGTACATTATACATGTTATACACCCTAGTTTATTTTCAATCTATGAGTTTTACTATCCCTCTGGTATCTTTCGTCCCTCTTTTATACAAGACTACAATATTATCAAGTGAATTATCATGATTATAACAATTGTTAATAGTTGTCCGACTTCTGTTAACAAAAAGCAGCTATAATCAACATGGTCATGATGGTAGACATTATCAATGGTGATGTAAACAAGAGTGACTGTGCACACGCTGAAATGTCATGTCTGCTTTGCCTACATGTAAAATTGAATTTATGTTGAATGTAAAAAATGTAATACATGTATGAAGGTTTTACTACATGTACAAGTATCACATAAACCATTGTAAACTTTCTATTATCAATTACCTTTGAAAATGAAGTCACGGTCAAATTAACCATGCCAGACAGATGATGTACACCCTACAAACTGACATTCCATACCCAAAATTTAGTGGTTTATAGTATCTGTGAAATAGACTTAACATCCAAACCATGAAAACTAAACATCGCCCAATGAAACATGAAAATGAGGTCATGGTCAGATTTAAAATCTGCCAATCAAACTTGTACAACTTACGAATATCCAATACGCCAAAAATAGTGATCCTATACATGTCGTGCATTATGCATGTACATGTAGTTTATAGCATCTGAGAAACATTGGGAAATACACCAAACCACAAAACTAAACATTGTTCAATGAACCATGACATTTTCATTGAGGTCAAAGTCTGATGCAAGTCTGGCAGTCAGACATATTCACCTTACAATCATTTCATATACCAAATATACATGATATAGTTGACCTACCATTCCTACTGCGTGTAGTATCTGAAAACAAACTTGACAAAGTAACTGAATAACCTTAATCACTGATCCATATAATGAAGTCAAGGTCAGGTGAACCCTGCCTGTCAGACAATGAGACATGTAGACCTTTCAAGATACCTATATATATATACCATATAAATTTATCCAATTACTCGTTATACATGTTATACATGTAAGAGAGTATTTCACTGTATGACTGTTCAAACAGTAATACTTTTTTCAAACAGTCAGTGAACCATGAAAACAAGGTAAAGTGAAACGGACAAGTTACTAACAGAAACTTCATAACATAAAGAAGTATCCAGGTCTTTAAGCTTCTAAAATGTACCTGGTGAAGCTTTATACAAATAGGTTACGCTGTAGCCACTGCCAGATTGTAATACCTATTTCTTGCATACTTCAACTTTTGTTGCAGGAGGGACAATAAAATTATACTTTGAAGTACATGGTTTATTTGTTTAATATGCTTGGCCACTAATTTAGATTTTATTTAATTCTAATTCAGACTTCAAGTACAGCAGGCAGTCATTTGACACTAAATAATTGTGACGGACTACGAGAAACCCTCATGGGTGGTTAAGGTCTTTTTACGCACCCTGGTGGTAGTTAACAATTGCAATGCCAACATAAACTTCAGATGCGATATACATGCACTGTATTGTAAATTTCACTGAAACTAGAATTTCACATTATCCAAATTGTTATTTTATTAAAATGACTGATTATCCACTGAATATTCATGAATTCAGATATGATGCACTATTATTATTAATATTCACTGAAACTATGAATTTTCATTATTCCAAATTGCTATTTTAAATGAATAATTATCCAAGGTATTCATGGAATTCAGATACAATGTATGATTGCACTATTAATATGCACTGAAACTATGAAATCTTGTTATTCCAAATTCATTATTGATATACCAAATGAATAATTATCATGATTATCCAAGGTATTTAGTCATCCAGTAATGTGGTCCTCCTTTAATACAATTTGTAAGTTTCCTATTTGTACAATGCACAATTTTTTTCTTGTCCAATTTAATCCTAACATCACATCGTCATCATGGAATAATGCTGCAAGTGCTATTCATTATTTCCCAAAACAATAAATAACTAGCACAAGATAATGAATTAATCCACTGTTTCACAATTTGCAGCTATAAGAGTGACTCAGTCACATCTATATTTCCTATGCATCAAAGTGCACATGTAGCAGGCTTCATATTCTAAGTGGGAATCATGCTCAAACCAATATGATTCTACAAAAAAATATACATTGAGACTAAAGTACAGTAAAATTTTAACTAATATAATACTATATACATTGTATGGTACTTAGAAGAAAGTCAATTACAATAACTGTATTTACCTAGATGAAAACTAGCAATCCTTATTTGATTGACAAAAAAATTTCTAGAACTTATACAATTATATTTTTAAGTCCCAATTAACAAGAAGAATAAATCTGTTTAGGGGGTCTAAATTCTATATATGGTGTTGTCTTTTTCCTACATTAATGATTTTTATGTGTGACTGTGTACTTTCATTGAAGGGTTACTGTCTTATTGAGGCTCACATCATACTTTATTTCATCAATTCTTTAAAGTCAGACATCATGGACATAGTTATTCCTCTCTAAAACACAACAGGTTATTTCTTTTGTTCATGTTAATATGAAATAGATTGATACTACAGAGAAAAGTTTAAAGAATGAAAAAAATAGATAAATAAATGCACTGTTACTATATAGATGCTATTGACTTTCCCTTTGTGATGTAAATGTAGAATCTTTGTCCTAAAGTTAATCAGGAAAATATATATTCTATTCCAAGGCTTAACCCTCCTGTTAATGTTTTAAATCCTTGAGTTTAACTCTACATCTTTTGTGTTACCCGGTATACTTTTACTTATTACAGCTTGTATTAAATAATGCTTTGCAGCTCAGACAACTTTCTTTATTTTATTTTAGTTATTTAACCAATTTTATTTTGATAAATCAACTCAGATAACATTTAAAATATGCATTTTTTATATCCAAAATAATATTATATCCTGCTGTTTCATATTTTCTTAAATTATAATTTATTTTGAAAATGTATCCAAATTTTGAAGAGGACAATTATAATTTGTGAACATCATCATAAAATCATCTTCAATATATACCCATGACAGTTTAAAACTCACCCCAAGGCAATAAACTATTGTGTCTTAATCTGTATATTAGCTATAGCATGTATATAAGAATTCCTGATTATTACCTATCCAGTGTCAACATCCTGATTATTACCTATTTTAATGTCACATTTGCATGGTCATGAATTCATGTTCAGTAAATACATATATTTTAATTATTTATTTGAATTTGAATAACAGGTATTTTTAAACTACAATGCAGTTAACACAGTAAATTTTATGACAACTTACTCTATAAAAATATTTTGAGCTTCATAAAATACTTTAAAAAGTTTATACCATGTTTACATAAAAAAATATGCTTACAGATAGATTTTTTGTTATGTTTTCCCAAATATTGAATGTTAAACATAAAATAATTATGTAGAAAAGGCAAAAAACCTACAGTCAGATGTGAATGCATATGATGAAAGGAGATGTGGGATATATATCAATGATGCATCAACCCAACAGTAAGGCAACAATAAAGTAACCAAAACACAATTTAACACATGTAGAAAAATATGACTAACGGCACAATTTATATAAAATTTGACATGAAAATATATAGTTTAGGTTCAAAGTATTTACAAATGTATAGTGATTTAATATTCTATGTTAAATCTAAAAGAATATAATTAAGATGCTAACTTTGCTCTTTTAATATGTTTTTATTTCTTTTAACTTAAAACCATGTAGCAATTAACATGATGAAATATTTATAGATATTTTATTCATTGTAATTATTCATTTTGAGAAAAGATGCAACAACCTCCACAACCCTTGTTCAATATGAATCCTTAAGTACATGATGAAACAATTACTAATTGAATTAGCAGATTTTGTTTAATCAACTGTGTTTAAATGGCAACTGTTATGACTCTGTGCATTGTTTCAGGAACATTAATTTAATAGTATTGTTTTATTTTGATGATTAATGTTATTTTGAACCATCTAATACATATTCACATTCAATGCCTTATATTATCAAATATATTCATGTTTTGTTGTCCATGATTTTGGAATTATTTAAAATTAAATGAAAATGCATACTTGCTAAATAAGTCACTAAAATTAATAATTTTCATAACATTTTATGGTCAGATCATATGTTTTCGTCGCCCGTCATATTAATTTGTATTATGCATGTTTTTTCAATGGAAATTGTGACGTCACAATGCATTCTTAATAGAACGAAAACTATCAGCTGACAAAGCAAAACCAGGGAAATACTTGTACTCCAGCATTAGTAACACAATTATATGGATATGTACATGTAAGGATTGGTTGGTTGTTGGTTATAAAAGTCCAGTGACAAGTATTTCATGCAAATTTAGGACCAGAGTGTTAACAATACATTAACATACAATATGTACATGATGTATAGGTCCTGTAAAAGGCCATCCCGCACAACGTAAAAGGCCGTCCCGCACAACAAAAGTTAACTAATGCCCCACATGTTAGAGTTTAACAGTAAGACGATGAAGATCAAGAATAACTTTTTTTTTATTCCCTTGACCTTGTCACCCTTGGGGTGATGTATGCAAAGTAAATAAGGGATTACATGACATACACATGATAAAAGGGGGAGGGGGAATGGTGTCATACATGAATTTCAATGATGCACAACTTTTACAAGCCCAAATCCTAACTTTGCCTTGGAACATGCAACTATGCACGAGTGTGGTGATATAGAACGTCGATTCATACATAGCCTATCTGTAGGAAGAACAAATGTGCACATTTTCCCTTCAAAATCTTGGATCCATGATTATTCGATAGACATGCTTTAAAATATTGTTCATTTCTACTCACCGATTGTAATTTCCAGCTCAGCTTATATTGTACATGTGGTCTAACATCTGTACCTAAGTTTCCTGTATAAAATATAGTTTGCCGACCTGCAGGTCCAGTTTGCCGACAAGAAAATGAAGAGGGTAAATCGTTTACGGTGAAGAATTGTTTTCCGTTTTTAATGAAACTTGACAGATCTAATTTATTAATTTTTTATCATCGGAAATGTCCCTCATGGAGAGTAATTCAAATTAAAACGGTTTTATTATGCTGTACAATATTGGTACCTTAGTCATATTCTTTAAATTTACTTCAGGAATACCCACGGTATATTTTCTATTCCGCAGAATTTATCAAAACTTTTCAGTTTAAATATAAATTTGAATGAATTCATTAGCATCTTCTGCAATAATATTAAAACTCTATTTTTAAACGAAGTCTTCTGGTATGTAAAACCAGTTATGAACGAATCTGAATAGATAAAATAAAAAGTAAAGATACCTAAAGGAAAGTCAAACGCACATGTCAAAACATGATGAACGGACAATGCTATGGCAATAAACGGAAAACGACAAAAGAAAGACAAACAACGATCACAAAATGAATAAATAAAAAACAAAACAAGTCAACAACTGCACAATAGATGATAATAGTATAAATTATGGGCTATTTCACAACTATATCAAATCTTGAGAGCCGGGTGAGACGTGATTTTTTTTTACACTGAGTTGCTAACGTGACGCTAAAATATTTGTATTAAACATTTACCGACTGCAATAACCTATGAAATGTTTGTTTTAAACATTTAACGACTGTAGCAACCTTTTAAAATTTGTAATAAATATTTTATGACTGTCACAACCTTTAAAAAGTTGTAACAAACATTTTACAACTGTCCCAACTCTAAAAACGTTGTAACAAACATTTTTTGACTGCATCAACGTCTGAAAAGTTGACACAAACAAATTTCAACTGTCCCAACTATTAAAAGGTTGGGACAAACATTATACAACTGCCACAACTTTTGGAAAGACTGTAATAAATAGTATTTGACTGTGACAACGCCGTAAATCACTGCAGCAGTCCTTAAATGACTGTTGATAACATTTTTTGATTTTCACAACCCATAAAAGTGTTGGGACAGACATTAATTAACTGTATCAGTTGCTTTGACAGTCGATCTTCAGTCTTCCACAGACTAAGACAGTCGTACAACGACTGTTACTGGTATGGACAGTTGTTTTTCGTCCAGTAGTGGTGGTAGATAAGAGAATATCACATCTTGAAAATAATTTAGAAGTATATAATAGAGTACATAATACACCTATTTCCAGAATAAGAAATCAACTTCAAGAACTTTCAAAGCGGTTTGTGTTTGTACCGGCCGACAAAGTGATGGTGGTATGCCGTAAATACTACACGGACGTTCTTAAGAATGAAATTTTAAATTCATCTACATTCAAGTCCATCCGCTCCACAGAGAGTCATATAGTAAACAAACATATCACAACCACATCAAAGTTTAATGCTTCTTCTGAACATTTGAAGGTCCCTACTATGTATTGGCTACCTACACTACACAAAAAACCATTTAAATATCGTTTCATCTCGGCCTCTAGTAAATGTTCTACAACTAATCTTTCAGTGCTTTTAACAAGTTCATTAACTACTATTAAAGAGCTTATCATAAACTATTGTAATAAAATATATGAACATAGTGGTATAAACTATTTTTGGAGTGTAAAAAATTCTTTGGATGTTTTAGATAAATTACATGCTTTTGATGGTCCTTTTGATTCTGTTGACAGTTTTGATTTTTCTACTCTTTACACTACACTCCCACACTATCTTATCAAACAAAAGTTTTCCTATTTAATTAAATGGTCGTTTGGTAAAGCTGAATGCAAATATATTTGCTGCAACTCATTTAAAGCCTTCTTCTCTAATGAGAAAGGTAAATATGCTAGACATACTTACTGGAGGTGTGATGAGATGATTGAAGCTGTTAATTTTCTCCTTGATAATATTTATTTACGTTTCGGCAACAAAGTTTATCGACAGGTTGTAGGTATCCCTATGGGCACTAATTGTGCCCTTTAATAGCAGACTTGTTTTTGTACTGTTACGAATCACAGTTTATGACTAAACTCAGTAAAGATCCGTCGAAATTGCATTTAATTGATAAATTCAACAACACTTACCATTATCTTGATGATACTTTTCGTTAAATAATCAAGAATTTTCTCAATATACTGCTGAAATTTACCCCAAGGAACTTACTTTAAATAAATCAAATTTAAACGGTAATAACTGTCCTTTCCTAGATTTAGATATTTCGGTTTTAAACGGAAACTCCACACTAAAATTTACGACAAAAGGGACGATTTTTCGTTCCCTATTGTTAATTTTCCATTTTAGATGGTGATGTTCCTTTTGCACCATCTTACGGTGTTTATATTTCACAGCTCGTTCGCTATTCCCGTGTCTGTTGTGACGTTTTTATTTTAACGAACGTAATCTATGTATTACTGGTAAATTATTAAACCAGGGATATCGTTACCATAAATTACTTAAAACCTTTAGTAAATTTTTCCATAGATATAAAGATTTGGTTTTGAAGTTTGGTTGTACCTGTAGAAAACTTATTTCAAACGGGATAGCACATCATCATTTTACGGAAATGTTGTTAACCGTGCCCGAAAATTTAGAAATGATCCTTGTAAACTTATCGCTCCTTTAAATAAACTTATTCTAAAAGGTTACCAATTCAACACTGTAATAAGATCATTGAATATTGTTTTATTGGTATAAATATTGATTTTGTTATCAGTAAATTAAAAGCAAACTAAATATTACTAGTATGTTTTATACATATACACATTCATGGATCTACAATCTGTCGATACCTGTATCTTGGCATTGCACAAGGTCATGTTTTTCTCTGACTGTTTATGACGTCTTTACACTAAATCCATTGGATGTTGGATGTGTACGGATTGATAATTTAGTCTTAGATGCATGATTTTTTATTAGTTGTTAGTGGCTTTGAACTAGCTATCAGATAAATGCGAGTACTCTCAGATCTGTTCCTAGTGTCTTTTGTTGTTTGGATGTACAAGTACCCTGCCACGTCCACTTGTATTTTGTCCATCTGATGAGTTAAGCCTTTTCAACTGATTTTTATAGTTCGTTCTTATGTTGTACTGTTATATCACTGTCCCAGGTTAGGGGGATCCCGCTAACATGTTTAACCCCGCCACATTATGTATGTATGTGCCTGTCCCAAGTCAGGAGCCTGTAGTTCAGTGGTTGTCGTTTGTTTATGTGTTACATATTTGTTTTTCGTTCAATTTTTGTACATAAATAAGGCCGTTAGTTTTCTCGTTTGAATTGTTTTACATTGTCATTTCGGGGCTTTTATAGCTGACTATGCGGTATGGGCTTTGCTCATTGTTGAAGGCCGTACGGTGACCTATAGTTGTTAATTTCTGTGTCATTTTGGTCTCTTGTGGACAGTTGTCTCATTGGCAATCATACCACATCTTCTTTTTTATATTTTCTCGAAGAGAGTTTCACCAGACAAAGGAATCAAAATCAAAATGAGATATTTTGTATGAGGTCATCTTCTTTAAATCTGCTGTTCATGACTATAAAACAATATTATACTACTAAACATTTTGGTTTGAAAATCACCCAGATGACCATAACCAGATTTTGTTCATTGCATTGAAGTTTTTAGTTTTCAATATTCTTCATCTTTGTTTTTATGTCACCCGAACGACAATGTCGGGTGATATATTGCTTTTCCTCTGTTTCTTTTTCCCTATTATTATTATTTTTCTTCCACCTAATTTTGTCCGGCAGTTTTCTCGAAGGTATTGGAACCAATCTTCATGCTTGTTGAGCATAATGAGGACCAACGGTACCATCAGTAGAGTTGCAGTGAAACTTGGAACTTTTAAATAGCTGCCGTTTCCATGGAAGCAACAAAAATGTGAAAAATATTTGTTTTCGTTTTTGATGACTAATTTGACAAATGTTTGAGAATGCCCGAACTAAAAATCCTCATTTTTTTATACAACATAAGTATCCACTATATACAGGTTTTGGATGATTTTGAGAATCATCGGAACTACTGTATTTTCATGGAAACTTGATAAATGTTTCCCATTATAACCCTATGAGAAAAAACTTAAAGTAGCATTTCCTCTCTTAAAATGGTAGGTCAAATCCATTGAAACTTTGATGGTATGTTCCCTCCCATGTTCCAATGTGGCATCTGTAATTAAAATTTTTGGAATGGTCTTTGTTACCATGGAAACCAGTAAAAATGTCAAAAATTTCAAAATGCTCCAAACTTAATGAAACTTATTTTGATTATTAACTGGCAAGTATAGATGAGACTTTTGACTTCAGAATTTTCAAAATGGCCACCGTTGCCAAGGGAACTTCAAAAATGTCAAAAATGCTCCAAACTTAATGAAACTAAATATGATTGTTAACTGGCAAGTATACATGGGACTTTTGACTTAAGAATTTCCAAAATCATGAAAATGGCTGCCGTTGCCATGGAAACGGCTGAAATGTGAAAAATTCAAAATACTCTTAATGTACTGAAAATTTACAGAAAGATGTATAGCAATGCATATATGTGCATTCACTGTTTAAAGTTTTCGAAAATGGCTGCCGCTCAGTGTCAATGGGGAAGGGTGACATCCGCTATTGCTTGCAATGGCAAATCTAGTTCTTTTTGCGTTTTAACTGTTGCTTACGTTGTGACTCTACTGATTAATCCATAGCACAACCTGTACAATGAACAAAGATCTAGTGTACTTATTTTTTTAGGGGGAAGAGTGTGGGTTTGGAGACCTTTTATGGAGTCTTTTTATCACATGAACAGTAATCAAATTAATAAAATGAACTGCTCTTATGATTTAGCACAAAGTATGAAATAGCATACATTGTATTTGATGTTGTTTTATAGAAATTTCTCTGAAAATATGTAACTTTCGTCATTCTTAGTCGTTGGAATCATTACGAAAATGTATCTCATTTCTTCAGTAACTTCGTGTACATAAAAATATACATCTAAATGTTAACTTCAGCAAGATAGAAGAAACAGAGTAAAATGAAAATAATATATACACACAAGTATTCTTCAAAGCACAGCTACACATTTGTAGAATAAAAAGAAATCATTAACAATTTCAGAGCATAGTTGACAATAATTAAAATAATGTGATAGTGGATGAAGGGTTAAAATTTGAGATAAAAAAGGGGGAGATGACAACAATACTTTGCAAAAGTTCCTCGTCTTTAACAAATCAGTAGTAAGGAACTAAAATAAACTGTATGTAGGATCATGTAGACTGAGTATGCTGTTTCCAGATTATAGTACATATTTATATAGAAGTGCAGTCATAAATTGGAACGTACAACAAAAAAGACGATGGACACACTGAAGTCGTATGGGTTGTAAAAACAATATTAATTTTAACACAAATATATGAAAAGTTGTAAGTGTTTTTATAATAACCTTAAATCAATAGTCAGAAAATCTATGTCATATCTTATGTTATTTTCCTTCAAATTTTGTAATCTAATTTTTTTTCTATGCAATGCAATATTTGCAAATAAAGCCTTTAATTGTCAAGATATGCACACATAAACGACTTAAGCTTTTTAAAAGACTATATTAAATTTCTATAACATCTGCTACAGTTTTTTCAAGTATGAAAAATATAGATGCCGACACTGCAACAAGTGTGTTAAGATATTTCTTCACTCGAGACAGTTAAATTTTAGAATTAAAATTTAAATGTTGAGAGTTGAGAAATATCGTAATACACGAGTTATAGTGTCGGTTTCTGCTTCTCTTATGATTTTTATCCTTCGTTTTCAAAGATTTTCAGAAAGTTGTGTTCTTTATATGTGACGTCATCAGACATTGTCCCTTTTTTCATGACGTCACAATATGAAAATTCAGATGGAACCAAGAAATTTTGACGTCATAATCAAATTTTGGCTAATCATTTGCCGAGAACAGATATTTCACTAGTGAGAAGAAATATTTTTCTCACACCGCAAGAAATGTGAAAATAGCACAAAAATCAGAGAATAAGTTGTTCACCATAAGTGTCGTATTTCTAGATATATATAGACTTTACCACTGCACCAAGTGTAGTACGATGTTTTTCTGCTCGAGACAGTTAAATTTTCATATTCAAAACGCAAGGCTCGCTGGGCGTTTTAAAATCTTTAAATTTAACTGTTAAAAGAGTGGATAAATATCGTATTGCACGAGATTTGGAGGTGGAATCTAATGATTTTTAGACGATATGCAGACAATTACATTATCCTTCTTTAAATGATCTGCAAAAAGATGTGTTCTTTCTTTGTGACGTCATAAGGCATGGTCATCTTTTTCATGGCGTCACAATTGGAATTTCAGAGGAAAGTAAGAAAATTAATCGAATTTTGACCAATGGCAATCTTGGTTCAAATGAACCACCAGTTGATTAAATAAAAATAACCATCAGGTCAGGAAAAGTCTAAGACGAGTAAGTGTTAGAGAAATATATGTCGGTCTTTTTCAAATGTCTTTGAGTAACAAATCTTCTTGGAGATACCCGTTAAATTTTCATAATTGATGTTAGACAATTCCTGATTGACATTAGAAAACATTAGAAAACATGTAAAATGTCCGTCCGTGATACACAGTAATACAATAACATGTTTTCCAGAATATGCCATGTAATACATGTTTACATTTGTGATTTAAATTTTTAATCATAGATAAAATTGATTTTTTTTTCCTGATAACAAGTTTATCTTGAGATCTTGAGATATTCAGCTGACAAATTTCAAAGGTAAGATCGTTTTAGCGCTTTTAATGTTTTGTAGTTATAAAAAATGGAAAACTGATGATTAATAGTATGACTGTATCAAGTAAAACATGATACTCAAATGTCACTTTTAAATTAAACAATATTAAAACTCTCTTATAAAAAAGGAAACAGCAGTATACCACTGTTCAAAAGTAATAAATCGATGAGAGAAAACAAATCCGGGTTACAAACCAAAACCCAGGGAAACACATTATCGTTATAAGCAAAACACTGAATGAAAATCCTATCTGTTTATATATTTAAGTATCTAAGAAAATGTCTTAAACGTTCTGTCACAAATTTTTTTCTGATCTCATCGAATATGTAAAGACAAAATAACAATGTGCGACAGTGTAAAAATCATTCTAAGTACAAAAGATATTCAAATAAAGGCAAAAGTAGTATACCGCTGTTCGAAAGTTATAAATCGATTGAGAGAAAACAAATCCGGATACAAACTAAAACTGAGGAAAACACATCAAATATAATAGGAAAACAACGAAACAACAGAAACACTTAAGTGCAACAAAAAACCAAACGACAATGCAACACACACAGAAACGAACTATGAGATAACAATTGCCATTTTCCTGACTTTGTACAAGACATTTTAAGAAAAAATGGTGCATAAGCATAAGCATACAGTACCTTAGAAAAAATCGTTCATTTTTTCAATAAATTGTTTTCAATGCGGTTTCGATAAATGGTTTTAAATGTTTCCTATTCCTTCAAAATGTTGTTATTTGTAAATTCATGTAGACGAAATAAACATCTGACGAGTCAAATTCATGAAACCAATTGTTAAAGGTTTCGTATGATTAACCAAGTAATCTGTGTCATTTTAAAACATCATTTATGTGGCAAATGTCTGTAAATCTACTGTCAATATACCTTTTAAAATTCCTTAGTCAGATTTGGAACATCTTTTAGAAATTTTAGTTCGAAGTCTTCTTCAGCTTTAATTTGTTATCAAATTTTCTTTCACGTTTCAAACCGGATTGGAATGTGTGTCATTGATGCATCTTAATTATATCAACGAAATTATCGTCCGTTTGTCGTTTTGAATAATTAAATTTACATATGGAAGTAATGTTTAACATAGCTTTTTTGGAAAGATTTCAGTACTCCAACAAAGCGTGTTTAGTTTTTTTTTTTTAATTTTCAGTTCCTTTGGATTTATTCCCACTAGTGAGTCTCTTGTACACGAAACGGACAGAGAGTGAAAATATCGCCTTAGCTGTATTTGTCAAAACCTTTCGGAAATTTGATCATCAGTACTCTAAAACTTCGTACTTCATTTTGTCTTTTACCTTTTTCTTTTCGAGCGTCACTAATGAGCCTTTTGTAGACGAAATGCTGGTTTAGCGTACAATATATGTTATTATCCTGGTATTTATGATAAGTTTATAAGCGTACTAAGTAAAAATTTTCTCGAAGAGAGTTTCACCAGACAAAGGAATCAAAATCAAAATGGAATATTTTGTATGAGGTCATCTTCTTTAAATCTGCTGTTCATGAATATAAAACAATATTATACACTAAACATTTTGGTTTGAAAATCACCCAGATGACCATAACCAGCTTTTGTTCATTGCATTGAAGTTTTTAGTTTTCAATATTCTTCATCTTTGTTTTTATGTCACCCGAACGACAATGTCGGGTGACATATTGCTTTTCCTCTGTTTCTTTTTCCCTATTATTATTATTAATCTTCTTCCACCTAATTTTGTCCGGCAGTTTTCTCGAAGGTATTGGAACCAATCTTCATGATTGTTGAGCATAATGAGGACCAACGGTACCATCAGTAGAGTTGCAGTGAAACTTGGAACTTTTAAATGGTTGCCGTTTCCATGGAAGCAACAAAAATGTGAAAAATATTTGTTTTTGTTTTTGATGACTAATTTAACAAATGTTTGAGAATGCCTGAACTAAAAATCCTCATTTTTTTATACAACATAAGTATCCACTATATACAGGTTTTGGATGATTTTGAGAATCATCGGAACTACTGTATTTTCATGGAAACTTGATAAATGTTTCCCATTATAACCCTATGAGAAAAAACTTAAAGTAGCATTTCCTCTCTTAAAATGGTAGGTCAAATCCATTGAAACTTTGATGGTATATTCCCTCCCATGTTCCAATGTGGCATCTGTAATTAAAATTTTTGGAATGGTCTTTGTTACCATGGAAACCAGTAAAAATGTGAAATTTTCAAAATGCTCCAAACTTAATGAAACTTATTTTGATTATTAACTGGCAAGTATAGATGAGACTTTTGACTTCAAAATTTTCAAAATGGCCACCGTTGCCAAGGGAACTTCAAAAATGTCAAAAAATGCTCCAAACTTAATGAAACTAAATATGATTGTTAACTTGCAAGTATAGATGGGACTTTTGACTTAAGAATTTCCAAAATGGCTGCCGTTGCCATGGAAACGGCTGAAATATGAAAAATTCCAAAATACTCTTAATTTACTGAAAATTTACAGAAAGATGTATAGCAATGCATATATGTGCATTCACTGTTTAAAGTTTTCGAAAATGGCTGCCGCTCAGTGTCAATGGGGAAGGGTGACATCCGCTATTGCTTGCAATGGCAAATCTAGTTCTTTTTGCGTTTTAACTGTTGCTTACGTTGTGGCTCCACTGATTAATCCATAGCACAACCTGTATAATGAACAAAGATCTAGTGTACTTATTTTTTAGGGGAAGAGTGTGGGTTTGGAAACATTTTTATGGAGTCTTTTTATCACATGAACAGTAATCAAATTAATAAAATGAACTGCTCTTATGGTTTAGCACAAAGTATGAAATAGCATACATTGTATTTGATGTTGATTTATAGAAATTTCTCTGAAAATATGTAACTTTCGTCATTCTTAGTCGTTGGAATCATTACGAAAATGTATCTCATTTCTTCAGTAACTTCGTGTACATAAAAATATACATATAAATGTTAACTTCAGCAAGATAGAAGAAACAGAGTAAAATGAAAATAATATATACACACAAGTATTCTTCAAAGCACAGCTACACATTTGTTGAAAAAGAAGTAAATAGAAAACAAAATCTTACAAAAACTAACAAGCTTAAAATCAAATGTCGTAGTAACAACAGAATTTTATGTTTAGAATATAAGATATACATAATCAATAAGATTACATAAACTTATATAAATTGCATTGGGAAAGTGCATGATTTTTAAATATCACGTACAAAAACTTTAGCGTTGAGCATATTAGTATACTGTCCTATAGGGTGATATAGTAAAAATATCTATAATAATATATCTATTGTCAATACTCACACGCAAAGTTTCGTTTTTAGTAATTTAGATTATGTATGTTATACAATTATAGCCTTTGATTGAGTTCGATACAAGGATATATTGACCTGAAAGAAGTATATTGACTGCGGTCTACAAGAATTAAACCGTTGGTGAATTTACATCAACGAAGGTAGTGAATAAGGGCGCGATAGTTTTTCTATTTGAGCAAATTTAAATTAATCGATGAAACTTTAAAAAAATCCACACATATTGAACGTCTCGCTGATTGAAATGAGGGCATAAAGAACAGAATTAAAACCACTACAATTCCTTTTATCTAAGACATTGTTTATAACGTTAAACAATTCCTTGGCCTTAATCAATATCGCATTCCCTTTTGTGCTTAATTAGAAATTAGGACCTCAAACATGTCAAAATGGACGAAATTATAAAATGTTTAAGAAAAAATTCTGAATGAAAATATCAAGTTTCCTTGATGAGATCGGATTCACAATTCACGAGAAGTTTGAATGTCTATCGTTTCTAACAGCTATGTTAACCTTTGTATCCAAGGGCATTTGGAAATGTTAAGTTTGTTAGATTAATTCATTTGTTTTTAAATGAACTGACAGCCTAAACAGTGCAAAAATACATACTTGCGCTTTACTTTCGTTATTGTGATAAACTACTCGAAGATATATTGGCATAGCTATTGACACAGATATTTGTTTTCGTGTCTCGTTATCTCTATGTATTTATGCAATGTAAGTACTACAAAGCATTTTACCTGATTTATTAGATGCATACATAGATATATGAACAACCTTTTACTGAGCCTTTTATCTCTTATAATTAATTTGAAAGAATTTAATAATTTTCATTTTAAACCTTTGGTAAGCTCCAGAGAGTATATTATAGACACATAATAAAATATTGAGCAGGTAGAAAGGTTTTAAATGGGACGAAATGGATTAAAAAACTTTTGTTCAGAAAGTATCCGGAAGCTATTACCCCATAGTTTTTAACTGTTTACAGATTTATTCTATCGATTCACTAAACAAATTCAAAAAAATTTCTGAATATTTCCAGGTGTCTTGTCTAGAATTCCACTAAAGAGAGTAATGAAGTATATCTTGCGTTTTCAATTTCAGTCCCGAGGGTATCATCAGCTCAAATCAGTCAGTACTTCGGAACTGACATGATTTATAACAAACCTTTAAAAACTGTCTGTTTATAAATTTTGGTATTGTCAGAAACTAAGATTACAACTCCCTCAGGCAAAGTTGACCTAAGATGTGTTTGGCTATTTTGTTATGTCCTTTTTGGTTATATAGCTCTACTATTGCTTAGGTTCTTATACATCCTTGGCTTTCAAATATTCGGTTTTGAGCGTTCCTGATGAAGGTAAACTAGAAAAGCGCTTCGGACCCATTAGATTTATAAGGACCTACCAGTTGTTATTATTGTAAATGTGTGTTTGTCCTGAACATGCATGCACTGTTTGCCACTGGATGTTTATCAATCAATTCCTATTAGTGAAAATCTAAATATTTTGATAAACACATCTAACAAAACAACTTGTAATTCAACCAGTTGAGTATTTGAATAAAGGTAGGGTGTGCACGATTTGCAAGGAAATGAAAACTTAATAGGAGTCTAATAATTAACAAAAGTTTCAGTCTTAAACTAGTATGAATATAATCTGTGATTTAACCCAAATGAAAAAGTATAACAAAATTACCGAATGTCGAGGTAAATTAAAAAAGAAGTCCATAAAAATGACAAAATGAAACGAACCAGTGAAAAACAACTGTCATATTCCTGACATGGTAAAAAAAAATAATCCGAAGACAATGTTAGATGAACCCTGGCTTTATCGCTATACATGGTTTTATGGAGATAAAATGAATTTGAATTTGAAAAAAAAACTTAACGGATGTAAGGTGTACTCAAAGATGCACTTATGAAACCATGTCTTTGGTTTATATTTCACATGGTTGTCAAAAGTTTTTGTTCTACACTTGAGTGTGATTAAATGAAGTGCATTAGTGTGGAACCTGTACGAAATGTGACGCCTGTAAATGACACGGAAACCAGGCGTAGAAATCATACTTTATCTTGGCGCCATTGCAGTGTTTAAGGAATGCTTGTCCAGGCGTCAACCAGGCGGAAATCAAGAGTAACTGAGGCGGAACCAGGCGTAAAATTAGGCGTAATATTTAAATGAGTACGCCTGGTTGACAGAAAACCAGGCGTAATATGCAAACGAGTACGCCTGGTCAATAAATAAACCAGGCGTAATGTCCTTACATAATACTACACTTAATTTAAATCAGTGTATTACCTTAGCTGTGTACTTTGATACAAACTTGTACTGTTGCTTAAAATTCTCACTATTTGACATTAAACTTGAAATATTAACCATTGAAGAAGCTATATGTATAAATAAATACATATTAGGCAGACACTGGCTCGATCAATAAATTTAAGTTTAAATAAGAATTATGACAATTAATTTTTCTTGAAATAAAACTAGCATTTTGACTAACTTGTTTTGAAAATTAATGTCATTTAAACTAAAAAAAATCAATGATAATACTGTAATTTAACTTGTGAAAGATTTAAATGTTATTACCCAAGGATGAGGGTTTCCAGAATTTGAAATCAATGGTAAAAAATAAAAAGAATTAATAACTTAGTTACTCAAATAATTATTATTTACCATGACCATGTACATGTATACTACATGTATTTTCCTTTCATTTCACAATTTTCATTCATCAATTTGATTCCATAATTCCAATTTCAAATTCTTTCAAAAAGCACAACAAAGCTTATTTCCCCATAATATATCAAGCTGCCATATGTCCAACTCTTGCAAGCTAATGTCCAGAGAGTCAAATTTTGAAAAAATTCCCATGAACCTTTAAACAAAGCATTATGGGTATTATGATTTACGCCCTTCCAATAGTTTTACGCCTGTAGGAAAATTTACGCCAGGCTTATTTCAATTTACGCCAGGTTTACCACCTTTTTCTACGCCTGTAAATGCTAGAAATTTACGTTTCCTGCTCCATTACGCCTGGATCTGGACACGTAACTACCACTTACGCCTGGTTTACGCCAGATTTCCAGGCGTAATACGCCTTATAATTTCGTACAAGCAAGGTTTCATTTTTATAAAATTTTACAATGAAAGAATAGTATAAATATATAATTCAGTCCGGCTTTGTTGGAATCGTATGATTAGTTCAGAGTCAAATTATAATGTATTTGCAGACCAATTTTATTGTACATTTCTGTCAGACTAGACCATACCCGCGACATCGCGGTTCCTTGACTGAATCAAAGAACCTACGTCTTATTTTTAGCCTGGATTTTTAGAATTCGTGTTGTCATTTGGTAAAGTCACGCTGATTATAAGGTGTACAGGTATTCCCAGTATAATGACGTAGTCAGGTGTGATTATAACCCGTGTTTATAACTTATCCTGAAAACACCGTTTGGTCGTGCGCCTGACAGAGGCGAACGTACAGATTAGGTAACAGGGATCAGGTAATTTTGTGACATATACTATTGGAATCGGTCCGACCAGAAACTTGTTAATTATTGGTAATATCATTTATGTAGAAAACAAAAGGGCCTGGAATGGTTACAATGTTTAATCTACACCATTGTCCTTTATTATTTATATACAATGAAGTTAAATTCTGCGGGCAGTACGTCGACTGAGCATGCGCGAAAGCGTATAAGACATGGATCGATAACGGTCTTCGAATTTGGACATTTTCTATAAAATTGCCGTTTTCTGTGGAAAAAAGATTGTTTCAAAGACAAATTTAAGAATTACAAAACACATCGTCATATCACAAATATTTCCGGTTACAGAGAAGTTGTGGATCAATGAAATCGGTCTCTTTCTTTAGTAGTATAGATTATTCACATTGATACAGAAAAGATTTCCGGATTAATGTTTATAAAACAAATACTCGTTCTGCTTTTACTTGCAGATGATTCAGATTTATATCGCATTATTTCATGTCTGCTGTTCACATATCACTGTTGCCAACGAATTTGAGCCTAATACAGGACATATATTATATAGACACAACCCTGCTTTTGTTGCAGAAATTGTGGTTGAACAACTTGAAAAAAACAACTTCGAATTTGAAATCAGCCTATGCCAACAACGAGCTTGAAGATGCTGGAGCTGTTGCTCTTGTTCTGATCAAAAGTATACCAATTTTAGGAGACATTGTTCAGCTTATCTCTGGTAGGCAAGACAACGCGTTTGATGTCGAGAGTGGATTGAAAACAATAAATTACAACTTAAAAACTTTAAATGAAAATATTAAAAGTCTTGGAACAAGAGTAAACGAATTGTCTAACGAGATAGATTTGTCGGTATTGAAGAACCAAGTGGCCAATGATAAACGGGAAATATCGAATTGCTATGATGATTTTCTACTTTTTCTAGAACACCCAACAAATCAAGCCGAAACTGACAGAATTAAAACCTGCTATTCTAAATTTGGTTACGTCAGACAAATCGGAAACATTCTAAGCAATAACAAGCTAACATTTATACAGAAACGTCTGTTTGACCAGATTATTGAAGTCACCGGTTATTGTGATTGGAAAAGAATCAAAGACGTTTACCTTTTTCTGTTGGGTATATACATCGAAGGTTGTTTATCAATGATCACATCTGAAACTTTAACCTACGGGAACGAATCTGAAACATATAAAGACGAATGCATATATAATTTGCAATATTCGAGAGAAACTTTAACCAAACTTTTTGAAAACTGCAAACTGGAACCTTGCGACCATTTTCAGCCAGCTATGACCCAAGCTTTGAAATCGACAAAAGGGCCAGACATCATATCACAATTACAGGATGCATTTCCGTGGTTCTTTCTAGAAATTGTTACGTTAAGAAATAGTTCTAGCACAGGAATGAGGCTTCAGAATATTGACACTTTTAACTATTTGACCCTTAGCAAAGGCAAATTTGTATATCGTTTATTAATGTGGTCACCATATAACAATACATTTAATTCAGGTTCTGGTCAGTTTGGCATTCAATTCAATGAAGATGACCTGGAGACTTTATATAACGGTATGGAACTTAATGTCAGCACTAAAATGGGCCTAACGACTATGACTGGTCATGTAAATATCTTGAGCAACCCAGGACAATCGTGCAAACATAAAATTAATACTGGCGTTGGGAATTTCTTATCGAAAGACCAGAATCCAAACGTGTCCTTACCGGGATGGGCAATTGTACTTATTGCAATTGTAGGCGTTGTCGTTCTTATATTAGTATGTTGCTGTGCTTTAACTAAAGATGTTTCGAGGTCAACTTAAGGTAGCACGGTAGTATTTGCATTCCAGAATTTAGGTTGCTCTTTTGTGTACCCTACTTAAGTCAATGTATCTGAACATTATGATTGGACAAAAAATACAGTATCAACTGAACATACTTTCCCAAACTGAGGGATGAATCAGGTGTAGAAATATATGAAATAATTTTACATACAGATGAAAATGAATTTTTGAGAATTTTTCTTTAATTTTATATTCACTGCACGATAAAAGACCTAAAAGCACTAGTGGCCTTAGGTTCTTAAAGATAGCAAAAAAAGGTAAACGGTCAAGATACATATTCAAATTCATTTCTGAATAGTAAAATGAAAGTACTTCAGTTAACTGTGAATGTAGTATTTTTGGCAGTGTTAGAAAGTGGTGAAAATTCTAAAAAGGCTATCATTATCGCTTATGGGCCAGGAAATACTACCGTGCCACCTTAAGGGGGATATACATGTTTACACTAAATCAATGAAGGATTTTGTTTTACCTATGCAATTTGTAAGTTTATCAATAAAAAGTTGATTAAGGGCAACTATGATAAAAACAGCCCTTAAATTCCACCCCTGGGAGTGAAAATTGCTGATTCAGCAAATTTTGCCTGATCTGTGGGTAATAAAGTAAAAAATTACCTAGAAAGTAGAACTTAATTATTTTTATGTAACTTGCAATACATTTTTAATTATAAATGCTCGATTTAACTTTTCGCAGTTTCTGACACATGTGCAACCACTGGAATTTGAGACGTGACATACTTTATTTGCCTGTACATCCTATTATTTTCACCGAAATAAATAATTTGCATAATTTCTTATTTTTTTCCACACAAGTACAACTTTACTAGTTTTCTTTAGGTTTAATTTGTAGTTCTGTGGTAACATGACACCAGTATGAGCTTTTTTGAAACAAGCAAGTGGTTAAGGGGTCCTTATTTATTCATTTAGCCCTCATATTTGGCTGAAATAGAGATAGCAATAGGGGTTTCTTTACACTGACAAGACATTTTTTTTTGACAAAGAATGTAATTATGATTGTTTATCAGCAAGATTAAATAGCTTATTCATTTTCCATGCAAATGTCATTAATTGTTTTGATTTTCTGACAATGAAATGCACAATAAAGGTAAAATGATTATGTAAGGGGACATAATTTAACTTAATGCATACATGAGAAATAGACAAACAGTCAACTTAGAGATATATTCTTGTACATGTATTATCAAAAAGATTTTAGAATAATAGTTAACTGCCATCTTAAGAATCTTGTTGTGTTGCCTTCATAATCTGGAAATGCTTAAAGTAATGTAGGGTATGCTGTAAAATGTGGAATGGACTTTAATATCATTTTTCATGATTTGGTGCTTAGACTGTTTCTTTCAGTCAGATTAACTATAAATAGAGTTGGCAATCCAATAATTCCTCCTGAATCACCATGTTTGACTTCTGTGTTGATTTGAAACATCATATATTTGGATTTTGTTCTTTCCTTAAGTAAATATGGTAAGATGATAAAAAAGTGAAAATCTGCCAGCTGGGGTAGGGGTGTAATCTTTCATTTTTTTGGGGTAAGAAATAAGTGCAGACTAGTATTCTTTATTGCAATATGTTACATAGTAAGAAGGCTATGCATCATAGGTGTCATGACTGATTTCAAGTTTGAAATGTCTTGGTTAAGGTAGCACGGTAGTATTTGCATTCCAGAATTTAGGTTGCTCTTTTGTGTACTCTACTTAAGTCAATGTATCTGAACATTATGATTGGACAAAAAATACAGTATCAACTGAACATACTTTCCCAAACTGAGGGATGAATCAGGTGTAGAAATATATGAAATAATTTTACATACAGATGAAAATGAATTTTTGAGAATTTTTCTTTAATTTTATATTCACTGCACGATAAAAGACCTAAAAGCACTAGTGGCCTTAGGTTCTTAAAGATAGCAAAAAAAGGTAAACGGTCAAGATACATATTCAAATTCATTTCTGAATAGTAAAATGAAAGTACTTCAGTTAACTGTGAATGTAGAATTTTTGGCAGTGTTAGAAAGTGGTGAAAATTCTAAAAAGGCTATCATTATCGCTTATGGGCCAGGAAATACTACCGTGCCACCTTAAGGGGGATATACATGTTTACACTAAATCAATGAAGGATTTTTTTACCTATGCAATTTGTAAGTTTATCAATAAAAAGTTGATTAAGGGCAACTATGATAAAAACAGCCCTTAAATTCCACCCCTGGGAGTGAAAATTGCTGATTCAGCAAATTTTGCCTGATCTGTGGGTAATAAAGTAAAAAATTACCTAGAAAGTAGAACTTAATTATTTTATGTAACTTGCAATACATTTATTAATTATAAATGCTCGATTTAACTTTTCGCAGTTTCTGACACATGTGCAACCACTGGAATTTGAGACGTGACATACTTTATTTGCCTGTACATCCTATTATTTTCACCGAAATAAATAATTTGCATAATTTCTTATTTTTTTCCACACAAGTACAACTTTACTAGTTTTCTTTAGGTTTAATTTGTAGTTCTGTGGTAACATGACACCAGTATGAGCTTTTTTGAAACAAGCAAGTGGTTAAGGGGTCCTTATTTATTCATTTAGCCCTCATATTTGGCTGAAATAGAGATAGCAATAGGGGTTTCTTTACACTGACAAGACATTTTTTTTTGACAAAGAATGTAATTATGATTGTTTATCAGCAAGATTAAATAGCTTATTCATTTTCCATGCAAATGTCATTAATTGTTTTGATTTTCTGACAATGAAATGCACAATAAAGGTAAAATGATTATGTAAGGGGACATAATTTAACTTAATGCATACATGAGAAATAGACAAACAGTCAACTTAGAGATATATTCTTGTACATGTATTATCAAAAAGATTTTAGAATAATAGTTAACTGCCATCTTAAGAATCTTGTTGTGTTGCCTTCATAATCTGGAAATGCTTAAAGTAATGTAGGGTATGCTGTAAAATGTGGAATGGACTTTAATATAATTTTTCATGATTTGGTGCTTAGACTGTTTCTTTCAGTCAGATTAACTATAAATAGAGTTGGCAATCCAATAATTCCTCCTGAATCACCATGTTTGACTTCTGTGTTGATTTGAAACATCATATATTTGGATTTTGTTCTTTCCTTAAGTAAAAATGGTAAGATGATAAAAAAGTGAAAATCTGCCAGCTGGGGTAGGGGTGTAATCTTTCATTTTTTTGGGGTAAGAAATAAGTGCAGACTAGTATTCTTTATTGCAATATGTTACATAGTAAGAAGGCTATGCATCATAGGTGTCATGACTGATTTCAAGTTTGAAATGTCTTGGTTAAGGTAGCACGGTAGTATTTGCATTCCAGAATTTAGGTTGCTCTTTTGTGTACCCTACTTAAGTCAATGTATCTGAACATTATGATTGGACAAAAAATACAGTATCAACTGAACATACTTTCCCAAACTGAGGGATGAATCAGGTGTAGAAAAATATGAAATAATTTTACATACAGATGAAAATGAGTTTTTGAGAATTTTTTAAAATTGTATTCACTGCACGATAAAGGACCTAAAAGCACTAGTGGCCTTAGGTTCTTAAAGATAGCAAAAAAAAGTAAACGGTCATGATACATATTCAAATTCATTTCTGAACAGTAAAATGAAAAACTTCTGTTAACTGTGAATGTAGAATTGTTGGCAGTGTTAGAAAGTGGTGAAAATTCTAAAAAGGCTATCATTATCGCTTATGGGCCAGGAAATACTACCGTGCCACCTTAAAATAGATAGTAATGGGCTTGCAGATTTAATATGCCGTATTCGATCTTGACTTTCAAAATAATTATCAAATATCGATACATTTATACTAAATTAAGAATAATAGATGTATACTGAGAATAATAGTAGTAATACATCAGAATATATCCAAGTATGTGTTGCTATACAGCTATTAGCACTATGGGTCCTACAATCTGTCGGCATTTGTATTTTGACATTGCATGTCATGTTTTTTTTCAGTTTTGACGTATTTACACTAACTCTATTTGGTACACGATTTTATTTTATCTGGTAATAAAATTGCATGTGATTAAAGTTTGATTTCCCATGTTACATAATTCAAAAGACTTCTTATTTCCGAAAACAAATTGTGTTGCCTTTTCTTTGTTCAGGAGAAATTTAAACATTCTAAATACTTTAGCAGAGACAAATGGACAACTGTAGCGTTTTTAACGCACATATTTTTATGATACTATCTCACATAGTGTAAGAAATTCTGAGGACTATAATTCTTTTCAGAACCATACAAGGATTCGTATGAAAATTTCGATTCCATTGATCTTTTTTGGTACATATATAATCATGATAATGTAACATGTGATTCAAGTTTCAAGTTTCTATCCATAGCAGTTCAGAAGAATTGTTGTATCCATACTTTTACCGGTAAGGCAAAATCGAAATGTCTGAACCTGTGACACAAAATGTAAATGAGCAATATAATCATGGGACACAAATGATGCCTCCGCTTGCCTATAAAGATTTAAAGGGACATAACTCAAGAACCGTAAAAGTGACGCTACCTGAATTCGTACTTGAGTTTTTTTGGTAATAAGCATTGTGTATAAAATTCATAATATTTGGTTGCGGTAAACTAAAGTTAGAGAATGAAAACGAAAAGTCCAGCAACTTTTCCATTATAAAAGAGACATTACTCTAGAAGGATAAAAGTCAAGCCACCAAAATTCAAACTTGATCTGTGTTTTATAGTAATAAGCATTGTGTATAAGTTTCATAACATTTGGTTGAGGCAAACTATAGTGAGAGAACGGAGACCAATTTCGTGACGTACGTAAGGGTAAAACTTAAATACTCCTCCGTATAAAAACATATGTTTAGTCTTAACATTTTGCCAATTTTCTTTATTCTGGTTGTTGAAATTTCCCCCCGAATTACACAATGTGAAGATATAAGACATACGATCAACATTGAAACCATGGCGTACAACAGAAACATGAGAAATGCAAACAAGCTAAACATTTTCAAGAGAGGCAGAAGATACCAAAGCGACATTCAAATTCATAAGTTGAAGATAAACTGACAACGCCATGGCGAAAAACTCAAATCAACGAAAAGACAAATAACAAGCAACAAATTAGAAAAAGAAAAACTAAGACTGAGTAACACGAACGCCACCAAAAACATCTCAAAATTGCCGAGAAAAATAAACACGGCACTTCTCAAGTTATAATTGTTAAACATGGTTTTGATAATAATAGAACTACCGATAAAAAGTTAACAAACAGTTAACCAAATGTATTAACTCTTAAATTATGCTGTTGATGTAAGAATAATTATGCAGCAAGGAAAAGTGAGTAATTAACGTGAGATCATTTTAACATTATAAATGCACAAAACGGTTGCTGCAAGAGTCTTGGAACTTTGACCGATGGTAAAGGTCATGAGACGACTTGAAATGCATCTACTGTCGAAAATTGACGATAACAAGCCTCTCAACAAACTACTCCTGCAGCAGATCAACCGCCTGGGCGCATGATATTTGTGCACATCTTTTGGGATTCAGTTTTTTTCCCGTATGAGCGCAGCTTTTCATTACATTTGCAAGCATTCATTTTACAGCTAATACATAAAGAGAATTCATAATCAAAATATTGATAGTTGTTAATTTGGAACACATGTATAATTTAAAACTATATATTTTACATATTGAGTGCTAATAGGTTCTATTAAATGATTATGAGAAGTCAGTAAATAAATAAATGTAATTTAACTGTGTACATGGTGTACTTAAATTTCGTGTTTTTACCTGTAAAATGAATGCGAAAAAAATGTAATTAAAACTGCTCGCAAACAGAATTATTGTTTGGCAATGCGCGCAGAAGTAATGCACCGAATCGCCTAGGTACCAACACAAATTGTTCTGTCGTACAGGATTCTCAGTGTGCTGAAACTATGAATATATTATCAACATATATATACGAAATTTAAGAATGTTTTTCCGTTATATGTGATATCATTGCAGAGCTGATTTCCATCAAAATACAATATGATACTCGGAAAAGGAGACAACTTCAACTATTATCCTAGTACTATATTAATGCGTGTACTTTATATCTCATGGGAAAACAAATTTCGACTTGTTAAGAGGAACTTTATTTTATATTTCTTGAGACATAATGAGTGAAAATTCTTCTTGAGACGTATAAACAGACGACAGAGTCATTGTAGACACATCCGCGTCAAAAATAGGTCTTTGGCAAACTGATGATTTGGCGAACCTCACATACACGTGAGTACTATTAAGACAATCGGTCTGGCACCATCTTAAAAGAAGCTTTGAAAGTTTTGAAGAATGAAAACTCATGATAAAATTTTCCAAATAAATTTTCACTCTTTTTTCTTCGATTTCAAGTTCCGGATCTTCGTCACAAGTTGAGAACAAATAGACAATTTTGTCAAATAGAGATAATGCAGATGGAGTTAATGCTGAATAAAACATGAACACATCTTTTTCTTCCACGTTCTGAAATAAATTACCATGAATTGTTTGTAAACCACATCTTATTTGTGATAAACACCAATACGGTCTTTGAATCAGGGAAAACTTTGCTAATTTCATCAGACATTCGTTTAAGGTACTTGGTTCAGGTTTTGTTGTGTTGCCATAGGAACGTAGAGTCCGGCAAAGATTAACCTGTGTAGCTAGGTCAAATGTCACAACCCCAGATCGTATTTCTGCTTTTGCAGCTGCCACAACGTTTTTCTGGCCGTCTGACAGCACCTTTTGAAATGACTCTGCAAGCTGTTTATCTGAAACAGTGTCTGTTATAATGATGGAACAGCAAGCTTGTGAAAACCTGACAGGCCAATAATTTTGAAGAATTAATCCATGATACATCACTCGCCCGAGAATAAGAAAAATATCCTCAGGCATATCAGAAGAGCATATTGGAATCTTTTCCTTATCTCCTTCGAAACATAAGTCGAAGATTTCGTCCCAAAACCTGACTAAGTATGGCTGAATTGGATTCTGCTGATGTCTTTCGTTTTCGTTTACCTGGTGATTAATACAGCAGACGACAACTTTGTGTTCCAAGATATTCAAATATTGTCTGTACACTTGCAAAATACTATGCACCAAATCATTATCGTCGATATGTATATAAAATACATTGTCTTTTAACTGGTTCCTCAAATATTCAGTTCTTTCAAAAATACCAAAAAGATCTGAAAAAGATAGACTCTGGTCTAATAGAACACAATAATATGAATAAGGGGAGAATTATGGTATTTTTTCATTTGTTTTGCAATTACAAAAAATTCCTACTTAGTTACGCGTAAATAAGATCATGACTGAAGATCAATCATTATACATGTTATAAGGGACAAGAAAAATAAGGATAATGAAACATCCATGATCAATTGTGGACCTTATAATATAATCGCGTATTTAAAATAAAACACTGAACAGAACAACATTTATATAATACATACATCAGATAACGTTTACATATTAATTAACTATAATCAAAATCCTGAGCCCTTGAGAACCTTAAACATGCGTAAAACATACTGCAAGACAAAACTTCCAAGAAGATGATTGAATAAAAGATAATAATATTTAGCCTATGGACGCACTGACAGAGGTTACATCGTATGCCCGACAATTCGTCGCTGGGACATAAAATCATGATCAAATGCGTGAAGTTTTTTAGTCATTTGTTTTTTAATTTTAAGGTCTTGATTCAAATTTATCATTGTAATGATTGGCTGCATACTGCCGAAATTCGATCAGCGCATTCATGAAGTAATAGCGCATAAGTTGTAGAAGACAGGAGATTTCTGTGGGTTGTTAGTTTCGAGATTTTAAAGAATAAACTTTTCTCTGGGAGGTTAAATTCTTGAATGAAATGACAAATATACACTATAAATCACTAATATTGATTTAAACAATTTATTGTGCTAGGTCTTTTTTTTAACATGCCATATGTTCACGAAATATGCGGGTAAAAATGCCTACGTCTAATATGCTAGTTTGTCTCCATTATCAACGAAATATTTTTTATACCTTTGAGACCTGCTGGCTGCGATGTATCAGCCTCTTTGTGAGTTGTGACACGTGGTAATTCCTCCTGTATCACTTTACTCGAACTCACTGTTGTTTCCATTTCAGCATCACTACTGTCCGTTTCTATCTTAATGACGAACTGCTCAGCTTCAGTGATTTCAGGGTTCTTTAAAGAAACAAAATACATGTATGAATAATATACGCGAGATGTATGTAAAAACACAGCAACCCAAAAAACTTTTATCATTATAATGTCATTCATAGATCGATACCAAATGTTGATAAATTAACCAAGTTGAACTGTGAATTATTGAACACTTTTAATAACATCCACTACAAGTAAATGTATTCAATATAAAACAGGAAGTCGATGATCAATGAATGTGAAGTGGTATCACACAGTATTACATGCTCACATAAATCTTGCTACCAAGTTTCGGCAAGATTTGATTTGTGACGAAAACTTTATCCATCATAGCCTATAAGTATTCGGTAGAAAAAAAATTGATAAGTTATAGATTTCGTTATATAGCATACTTTATAGTACGCCCAAGTGACGCTCTGTTTAGTATTTCATGAAAAATACATTATCCTATGGTATAATGAGAACTTTGTCTCTCTATTGTCTGTTCTACACCTGTTGGTTTATGTCAATCTAATAATAAAATGCTTCGCTGAGCGCAGCCTGATACGACCGCAGAGGTCGAACCCTGAACAGTTGGGGCAAATTTGGATATATTATTCAAGCTTGATACTGTCTGAATTTTGATTGTGATCAAATTTTTGACATAATATAGGTTTCTGACACAAAATAAATGTGGTAAAAGATCTTACAAATCTATCGCACAATACTGTGCAATTGAAGATGACTTCTTGAAACTTTTACAAAATTTGAAGTTTGAAAATTTTTGACAAAAATATGAATTCCTTAAAAAATTAGAACCCCGCGACTTTTGGAATTCCCCCTTGGAGCAATTACCCCAAGACTCGATCCAATTCTTTCCTTTGTAGTATGGAACCTTGTAGTACAATTTCAGAGAGATCCATACACATCTAACACAAGTTATTGTTTGGAAACTAGAATAATGCATGTTTTTGGCACTTTTTGGCCCCTAATTCCTACATGTTTGAGGCAATTAACACCAAACTCAATCCCAGCCTTCCCTTTGTGATATGGAACCTTATGGTACAATATGAGAGAGATCCATACACTTACACCGGAAACTACAAAATTGTTGTTTTGGCCCCTTTAGGCCCTTAATTCCTAAACTGTTTGCCCCATAACCCTAATATGAATCCCAATCTTCTACTTGTGGTATTAAACATTGTTGTACAATTTCAGAGCAATCAAAATACTTATACACAAGTTATTATCCTGAAACTAGAAAAATGTTTGTTTTGGGCCCCTTTTGGGCCCCTAATTCCTAAACGGTTGGAACCATCATCCCCAAAATCAATCCCAACTTTCCTTTTGTGGTATTGAACCTTCTTAAAAAATTTCATAGAGATCCATTAACTTAAACTAAAGTTATTGTCCGGAAACCAATGTGTCTTCGGACGACGACGCAGATGACGCAGACGACGTAGACGACGACGACATCATACCATTATATGATCCGAAAAAAAATTTTGCGGTCGTATAAAAATTTAGTTTTCCGATTGCGTTATACTCATATGAATACGAGCACGCGAGTTAATATAAGATACGCGTATGAGTACGATAACAAGAGTTAATATAGGTCTGAATTTTAATCTGATAGGGTGTGTGTGCTCGTTGTTCTACCACTTCTACTTCGTAAAGTGAAAGTCGGATTTGGTGTCTTGGTGTACCTTGCGAACGAAATTTCTAGTACTTCAGCACAGAAGTCGTAGCGGTAATCTACAAATGATCTACTTGCGAAGTTTATAATTACAGATACTATTTGAACTTTCGTAATATCATATTTAACAATCATAACATTAACCATTATAACAATTAAAACAAACAAAAAAGAGCTTCGCCATGAGCGCATGATACCGCATGACGGACGGAAGGACGGACGGATAGACGAAATTCAACATGTTTTCGATAGCTATGCTAACAGTACAGAATTAGCACCAGCAGCAGTAATACCCCATCTAATTATCAGATAAAAACTCTCCCCATGGCCAATAACAGCGTATATATAAAGTGAAGTATCTATCTAAATACAATCGTTTGAGAAAAAATCGCAAATTATCTTTGGTCTAAAACAAAATTAATATTTTCCTAGCATCAATACAAGATTTCACTAGCTTTGTCGGAACGACACGAACGGCCTGCTCGTATAAAAAGCTTAAAGACATTTTTAGGAGTGAACATTTTCAAAGTCCAAAGTTCGTAATGACCGCAAAAATCAACGAGGAGGAAGCAAACTTAAACACAATCTGTTACTCATCGTACTAGATTCAAATACTAAAAACCAGTTCAATATGTGAAGGCGATTAAAAAATAATCAGTATACCTTTTCTAAGTGAAATGAAGGAATGACGGACAAGGGTAAAACTCTGAGGCCCGACCTAAGTTGGCAGGCCATATACATTTTTTTTTTGTGGGAAAAGGTCAAAATTTATATAACGCTGGCGTTCGCGCAACGGCGTTCATCGGCTGAGTTATTCAAATCAACATAAATGAGATCGTCTAACGGTAATAAGTACCTTATTTTGAGATTCGTGAGAGAGAATCGTATTTACACTGGAAGTAATAGCATCTGTTAGTTGCTGCTGTTGATCAGAATAGTGCAAAGAAGTGTCGTCTGATTGGTGTGTTTCGCTTGAATTAAGACCGTCGTCTTTGTTTCTTGGACTAACCATCGCTGAATATTCAAACATGTACTCTTCTGGTCCACTAGCATATCTGTATAAGGTTCCTGGTGGTCTGTCGCTTGGATCATCCTGTAAAATATTTAACGCGTTAAACAAATACAGGTTTCTAAACGCATGCTGTTTTGTTTGTATGAGGGGATGGACAACGGAATCTTAATTTTTACATTATGTTCATATATTTTGCAACTTTTCATCTCTTTTCTATAATGTGTTGGGCCCTATATTATCTTTTCTTTTCTTCCGGCCTAATATTATCTATTCTTTATTTATCGGTCCATTTCTTTGTGTTCTGTATTCACCCATCCAGACCCTCTTGAACGTTTTTCAGTCGATTCTACTTCATACTTTTAAAATTGTTTTCCCTTTTCACAGCAGCGACAACTAGACTTTAAAATGTCTACACGAACAGGAAGCACATTTTTTTTAATAACAAGATTTTTAAAAATGCATATCTTATTTCAATGTTTTTAGTAAATATTCTTAAAAAGCAGTCATAACAGTCCTTAATAAAATTCTTCACTGAGTGCAGCTGGATACGACCGCAGAGGTCCAACACTGAACAGTTGGGGCAAAAATGGGCACAATATTCGCGCTTGATACAGGTCTGAATTTGGATTGTAATTAAATATTTGACACATGATAGGTTTCTGACACAGAATAACTGTAGTCAAAGAACTTAGAATTGGTTATATGATTTGAATTTCTATTCAATTTTTTGCTTATGTGCAATACACTATGCTGTTGCGAATTGACGCCCCCCAAATTTCCAAAAAAAAAAATTTTTTTTTTAAATTTACCCCCGCTTTTTTTTGCTTTTGAGCAATACATTATGCTGTTGTTGCGTATAGACACCCCAAAAAAAAAAAATTGTTACCCCTTTTGCAAAAAAATAATATTTGAAGAAATTTTCTATTTAATTTCTGAAATCTGAAATGAGAAAAATCCCCCAATTTCTTTTTACCCTCCCACAATTTTTTTCACCTCCCCTTTTCCCCAAAAAATTCTTTCCCTCAAGATATGGTCATAATCTCAATTCAAATTTCCAGTGGAGTTTGCAACCAAAATTACCAATTTTAATACAACATAAAAGTCTTAAAATAGAAAATGACATGCATAATCATGGCTAAAATTAATATTCCTTTAATAGTAACTTCTAAAAATAAATTGACAGCTAATCACCTCAAGACAATACAACATTTCGTTATACATAATTTAAAAGCAGTGTAAGGGAGGTAATCCAAACATACACAACATTGTACTTTAAATGTGTTTGGATTATCTCCCTAAGACTGGTTTAAACGGCCATTAACCAGGAAACCCTTGTTTTTCGCCCTTTTTTGCCACTAATTCCTAAACAATTTGAGTCATAACCCCCCAAAGTCAATCCTAACCATCCCTTTGTGGTATGCAAACTTGTGGTATAATTTCAGAGAGATTCATACACCGTTCCACAAATTAATGTCTCGAAACTAAAAAAATGCTTATTTGGGCCCTTTTTTGACCCCTTATTCCTAAACTGTTAGGACCCTAACCCCCAAAATCAATCCCAACCTTCCTTTTGTGGTTATAAACCTTGTGTTTGAATTTCATAGATTTCTATTTCCTTATACTAAAGTTATTGTCCGGAAACCAAATGTCTTCGGACGACGCAGACGACGACGACGACGACGACGTGATACCAATATATGACCACACAATCTTTTGCGGTCGTATACAAATTGATTTTCTTCTGATAAACTGTTTTCGGGTTTGACAGAAAACAGGTTTTCGTGAATTCTGTGTGCAATTGTGTACCTCTGTTGTCTTTTTCTGAGCAATCATGTGGGTGATAAAAGATTTCATCAGATATCAAAATAATGTTACTTACATAAGGAATTATAATCAAGCTGCCCTGGTATTTCGTGTCTTTGATAGCTCGTGGTGTATAGGTGGGTATCCTCAACAAACGTCTTTGTTTATCTATCTTGTAAATGTCGTAGTGTTTCTTGTCAAGCTTAGGGTAGGTGTTCCGCAAAAAGGAGTCAAATCCTCTTTTTGTTAAATTCAGATCTAATTTTGTCCTTGATGGCAAGCCTGAGTTGTAGTCATTTTGTGGGTATCCTTTTATAAAAGAACAATAATGAATAATGTATACATATAACCATGCAACATCCAAGAAGGTTCTCTTATGTTTTCCATAATAAAATGTGTTCAGTACCATGAATATTTTTTGTTAATATATTGTAATGTTTTCTCGTTGAAAAAGGATTTTAAGTATAGCACATGTTCTCACAGAATGAAAAGGAAAACAAATAAGATGAATGAAAGTGACATAAACAGAGGCGGATTTAGAGGGGTGCCCAGGGGGCCCGGGCTCCTCCTTTTCTGGGGAAAATTTGGTTGATTATATAGAGAATCACTGAAGCATGACCGGAGCGGGCCCCTCTTAGGCAGTTAATGGGCCCCACTTACGAAAATTTCTAGATCCGCCACTGATAAATCCAAAGAAATACTTAGAAGTATTAGATTTTGAAAGTTCTTCATCTGACATTTGATTCAAGAGGTAAAAGCTTAAGTCTTACCACCTTGCTTGATCTGATCAGTTGAAGTTTTATATAGCAAGAAGTCTAAGCACAAAATAGACATGTTGATGATATATCTTATGATCTAATCGAGTAAGCCAAATAAATGATTAATAAATTGACTAATACCCCTTCAAAAAAGCGGCAATTATTTCCTATTCAGAATTATATATATATTTATAACATCTTCTGAATAAACATGTACCCTGTTTTAGATTTGACCGTAACGCTGTGTCGCTTTTAATCTGCATGCATGCAATAATACCGTTTTAAAGTATTTAAACTCAACGGGCCCATCGATCACATTATCGCTCATGCAGTCAGGATTCTACTTCGTCAAAATTATCTCCCCATTACGCCAGTTCATTTTTACAAACAAACTAAAAATGGAAGCCATAGTAGGGATGACGCGCTGCCAATTTAGCTCTTGAAAACCGATAAATTTATCCACATAGCACCATTACGATCCTTATATGCCAGTTGTATTTTAAAAGACAAACGTATCTACTAACTAATGAGCATCAGTTAATGTACGTGTCTGCATTCAGTCACCTTAAAACTATTGTCTGATCGGTTGTCAGGTGGAATTTTCGAAAATTCATAAACATTTTAAAAAATTCTAATTCAATATTTCGTGGAAGGGCAGACTAAAAAATTTCATTGGTTGAAGACTTTATTATAAACCCTAGATAACACACACAAAAAATGAAGTTTTTTAGAAGATATGAATTTTAAAGATCCACCTTTAAAGTCTGTCGTCAAGTACTTTCAGTAAAAATTTGCTATTCGAACACACCTACTGTACTCTGTTTTTGTGATTCATTAAAAAGGTATTTCACTTGACCCATATATTTCAGTTTTTTTAGTACTGTGAATTTTCTATGTCATAAAGTCAACCTGTAGCCTTGATATATAAAAATGATAGAATCTGAAGCGAGATGATGTATCAAATACTTTTGCTTTTTACGTTTTCAAGACAAAATGTTCAACTCAAACACGCCCTTACATAAAAAGGTGCACTCGATTTTCTCTTTTCGATGCAATTGTTGCTCATATTTGGAATTTTTTCTTGAGTCACATAATGGAAGGGCAGAAACGAAAATTAAGGAAGAAATGGATTGATATGTTCTCCGTCCGTTTAAAAATTTAAATCGGAGGTTATGCATTTTTTAGATCCAACTGAATAGACATCCATGTCGTCGACTTGATATCTGATTGTTCTGCTTAATTATGAAATAGATAAATTGTAAACTTATGCACATGGTGTTTTTATGATAAAATACTTCGTAATTTAGCCGAAAACTGTCATTTTATTTGTTTCTATTATCTTTTAAAATTTGTGTTACTATAGCATGTATAGTAAACATTACAGTAAGCATTTGTCGCCTTCTCTAACAAAGAGCTTCGATTCTTTTGTTCTATTTCAACTGGTTTTCCGCCTGCATGGTAGGAAAATAAGTTAAGGATCAACCATTTAACTTAAAGGGGGTATGTTTATTTCTGTCTGTGTCAGAATTTTTTTTTTTTGTGCAGCGAAAATTTTATTTAGTTTTTCAACGCTATCATTCAACTTTTTTTTCAATATTTAACACTATAAGGTATGTTGAAAAATGGATTCAGAATATTATTTTTTGTCATCTGCTTGACCAGAATATATTTTTTTCATCAGATTGGGGATCAGAATATTTTTCAGAAAAAAACATAATTTAGCAATTTTTATACGCCTGTCAATTGTTGACGGGACGTATTATGGTATACAAATATCCGGTGTCCGTCCGTCTGTCTGTCCGGCGTAAACATGTCGCACCGTAACTTGAGAATGACTTATCCAAATTTCATGAAACTTAACATAGTTGTTTCTTATGATGGTCAAACGATCTGTATACTTTTTGGTGAAAATAAGATTAAAACTTTTTGAGTTACGGGACTTAGTAACTAAAACAGGTGTGTGTTTTTTTCACATGTCGCGCCGTATCTCAAAAACAATTTATGATTATTGCTTAAAACTTTACACATTTCTTAGTTATATTAATCTTAAGATCTGTATACTTTTTGGTGATGATTCAAAATTTTATTTTAGAGATATTGAGTATTTTGTTAAAAAAGGGGGAGGGGTTTTCACATGTCGCGCCGTATCTCAAAAACAGTTTATGATTATTGCTTAAAACTTTACACACTTCTTAGTTATATTAACCTTAAGATCTGTATACTTTTTGGTGATGATTCAAAATTTTATTTTTGAGTTATTGAGTATTTTGTAAAAAAAGGGGGAGGGTTTTTCACATGTCGCGCCTTAACTCAAAAACGATTTATGATTATTGCTTAAAATTTTACACACTTCTTAGTTATATTAATCTAAAGATCTGTATATTTTTTGGTTTTGATTCAAAATTTTATTTTCGAGATATTGATTTTTTTTTTTTAAAGGGGTTTTCACATGTCGCCGCCGTATCTCAAAAACGATTTATGATTATTGCTTAAAATTTTACACACTTTTTAGTTATATTACTCTAAAGATCTGTATACTTTTTGGTTTTGATTCAAAATTTTATTTTAGAGATATTGAGTTTTTTGTAAAAAAAAAGGGGGTTTTCGCATGTCACGCCGTATGTCAGAAACTATTTATGCTCATTGCATAAAAATTCACACACAAGACGACGGGCGTATCATGCGCTCATGGCGCAGCTGTTTATTCCATTTGTAAAGGGGTATAACTCTAGAATGGTAAAAGTGACGCTACCCAAATTCAATCTTGATCTGTGTTTTGTGGTAACAAGTACTGTGTACAGGTGTATAAGTTTCAAAACATTTGGTTGAGGCAAACTTAAGTTAGAGAACGGAAACCAATTTTGGGACGTACAGACGGGTAAAACTTAATTACTCCTCTGTATAAAAACATATGTTTAGTCTTAACATTTTGCCAATTTTCTTTATTCTGGTTGTTGAAATATTCCCCCGAATTACACAATGTGAAGATATAAGACATACGATCAACATCGAAACCATGGCGTACAACATAAACATGAGAAATGCAAACAAGCTAAACATTTTCAAGCGAGGCAGAAGATACCAAAGCGACATTCAAATTCATAATTTGAAGATAAACTGACAACGCCATGGCAAAAATCTCAAGTCAACGAAAAGACAAATAACAAGCAACAAAACTTACAAATCGGAAAAATAAGACTGAATAACCATGGTAACACGAACGCCGCCAAAAACATCCCTGAATTGCCGAGAAAAATAAACACGGCACTTCTCAAGTTATAATTGTTAAACATGGTTTTAATAATAATAGAACTACCAATAAAAAGTTAACCAAATGTTAACCAAATGTATTAACTCTTAAATTAAGCAGTTGATGTAAGAATAATTATGCAGCAAGGAAAAGTGAGTAATTAACGTGAGATCATTTTAACATTATAAATGCACAAAACGGTTGATACAAGAGTCTTGCAACTTTGACCGATGGTAAAGGTCATGAGACGACTTGAAAGCCATCTATTGTCGAAAATTGACGATAACAAGCCTTTCAACAAACTACTCCATGCAGCAGATCAACCGCATGGGCGCATGATATTTGTTCGCATCATTTGGGATTCAGTTTTTTTCCCGTATGAGCGCAGCTTTTCATTGCATTTGCAAGCATTCATTTTACAGCTAACACATAAAGAGAATTCATAATAAAAATATTGATAGTTATTAATTTGGAACACATGTATAATTTAAAACTATATATTTTACATATTGAGTGCTAAAAGGTTCTATTAAATGATTATGAGAAGTCAGTAAATAAATAAATGTAATTTAACTGTGTACATGGTGTACTTAAATTTCGTGTTTTTACCTGTAAAATGAATGCGACAAAATGTAATTAAAGCTGCTCGCAAACAGAATCATTGTATGGCAATGCGCGCAAATGTCATGCACCGAATCGGCTAGGTACCAACACAAATTGTTCTGTCGTACAGGATTCTCAGTGTGCTGAAATTATAAATATATTATCAACATATATATACGAAATTTAAGAATGTTCTTCCGTTATATGTGATATCATTGCAGAGCTGGTTTCCATCAAAATACAATATGATACTCGGAAAAGGAGACAACTTCAACTATTATCCTAGTACTATATTAATGCATGTACTTTATATCTCATGGGAAAACAAATTTCGACTTGTTAAGAGGAACTTTATTTTATATTTCTTGAGACATAATGAGTGAAAATTCTTCTTGAGACGTATAAACAGACGACAGAGTCATTGTAGACACATCCGCGTCAAAAATAGGTCTTTGGCAAACTGATGATTTGGCGAACCTCACATACACGTGAGTACTATTAAGACAATCGGTCTGGCACCATCTTAAAAGAAGCTTTGAAAGTTTTGAAGAATGAAAACTCATGATAAAATTTTCCAAATAAATTTTCACTCTTTTCTCTTCGATTTCAAGTTCCGGATCTTCGTCACAAGTTGAGAACAAATAGACAATTTTGTCAAATAGAGATAATGCAGATGGATTTAATGCTGAATAAAACATGAACACATCTTTTTCTTCCACGTTCTGAAATAAATTACCATGAATTGTTTGTAAACCACATCTTATTTGTGATAAACACCAATACGGTCTTTGAATCAGGGAAAACTTTGCTAATTTCATCAGACATTCGTTTAAGGTACTTGGTTCAGGTTTTGTTGTGTTGCCATAGGAACGTAGAGTCCGGCAAAGATTAACCTGTGTAGCTAGGTCAAATGTCACAACCCCAGATCGTATTTCTGCTTTTGCAGCTGCCACAACGTTTTTCTGGCCGTCTGACAGCACCTTTTGAAATGACTCTGCAAGCTGTTTATCTGAAACAGTGTCTGTTATAATGATGGAACAGCAAGCTTGTGAAAACCTGACAGGCCAATAATTTTGAAGAATTAACCCATGATACATCACTCGCCCGAGAATGAGAAAAATATCCTCAGGCATATCAGAAGAACATATTGGAATCTTTTCCTTATCTCCTTCGAAACATAAGTCGAAGATTTCGTCCCAAAATCTGACTAAGTAAGGCTGAATTGGATTCTGCTGATGTCTTTCGTTTTCGTTCACCTGGTGATTAATACAGCAGACGACAACTTTGTGTTCCAAGATATTCAAATATTGTCTGTACACTTGCAAAATACTATGCACCAAATCATTATCGTCGATATGTATATAAAATACATTGTCTTTTAACTGGTTCCTCAAATATTCAGTTCTTTCAAAAATACCAAAAAGATCTGAAAAAGATAGACTCTGGTCTAATGGAACACAATAATATGAATAAGGGGAGAAGTATGGTATTTTTTCATTTGTTTTGCAATTACAATAAATTCCTACTTAGTTACGCGTAAATAAGATCATGACTGAAGATCAATCATTATACATGTTACAAGGGACAAGAAAAATAGGGATAATGAAACATCCATGAGCAATTCTGGACCTTATAATATAATCGCGTATTTAAAATAAAACACTGAACAGAACAACATTTATATAATACATTCATCAGATAACGTTTACATATTAATTAACTATATTCAAAATCCTGAGCCCTTGAGAACCTTAAACATGCTTAAAACATACTGCAAGACAAATCTTCCAAGGAGACGATTGAACAAAAGATAATAATATTTAGCCTATGGACGCACTGACAGAGGTTACATCGTATGCCCGACAATTCGTCACTGGGATATAAAATCATGATCAAATGCGTGAAGTTTTTTTAGTCATTTGTTTTTAATTTTAAGGTCTTGATTCAAATTTATCATTGTAATGATTGGCTGCATACTGACGAAATTCGATCAGCGCATTCATGAAGTAATAGCGCAAAAGTTGTAGAAGACGGGAGATTTCTGTGGGTTGTTAGTTTCGAGATTTTAAAGAATAAACTTTTCTCTGGGAGGTTAAATTCTTGAATCAAATGAAAAATATACGCTATAAATCACTAATATTGATTTAAACAATTTATTGTGCTAGGTCTTTATTTTAACATGCAATATGTTCACGAAATATGCGGGTAAAAATGCCTACGTCTAATATGCTAGTTTGTCTCCATTATCAACGAAATATTTTTTATACCTTTGAGACCTGCTGGCTGCGATGTATCAGCCTCTTTGTGAGTTGTGACACGTGGTAATTCCTCCTGTATCACTTTACTCGAACTCACTGTTGTTTCCATTTCAGCATCACTACTGTCCGTTTCTATCTTAATGACGAACTGCTCAGCTTCAGTGGTTTCAGGGTTCTTTTAAAGAAACAAAATACATGTATGAATAATATACGCGAGATGTATGTAAAAAACACAGCAACCCAAAAAACTTTTATTATTATAATGTCATTCATAGATCGATACCAAATGTTGATAAATTAACCAAGTTGAACTGTGAATTATCATGATTATTGAACACTTTTAATAACATCCACTACAAGTAAATGTATTCAATATAAAACAGGAAGTCGATGATCAATGAATGTGAAGTGGTATCACACAGTATTACATGCTCACATAAATCTTGCTACCAAGTTTCGGCAAGATTTGATTTGTGACGAAAACTTTATCCATAGCCTCCAAGTATTCGGTAGAAACAAAAATTGATAAGCTGTAGATTTCGTTATATAGCATACTGTATAGTACGCCCACGTGACGCTCTGTTTAGTATTTCATGAAAAATACATTATCCTATGGTATAATGAGAACTTTGTCTCTCTATTGTCTGTTCTACACCTGTTGGTTTATGTCAATCTAATAATAAAATGCTTCGCTGAGCGCAGCCTGATACGACCGCAGAGGTCGAACCCTGAACAGTTGGGGCAAATTTGGATATATTATTCAAGCTTGATACTGTCTGAATTTTGATTGTGATCAAATTTTTGACATAATATAGGTTTCTGACACAAAATAAATGTGGTAAAAGATCTTACAAATCTATCGCACAATACTGTGCAATTGAAGATGACTTCTTGAAACTTTTACAAAATTTGAAATTTGAAAATTTTTGAAAAATATGAATTCCTTAAAAATTGGAACCCCCTTGCGACTTTTGAATTCCCCTTGGAGCAATTACCCCAAGACTCGATCCAATTTTTTCCTTTGTAGTATGGAACCTTGTAGTACAATTTCAGAGAGATCCATACACATCTAACACAAGTTATTGTTTGGAAACTAGAATAATGCATGTTTTGGCACTTTTTTGGCCCCTAATTCCTACATGTTTGAGGCAATTACCACCAAACTCAATCCCAGCCTTCCCTTTGTGATATGGAACCTTATGGTACAATATGAGAGAGATCCATACACTTACACACAAGTTATTGTCCTGAAACAACAAAAATTGTTGTTTTTGGCCCCTTTTAGGCCCTTAATTCCTAAACTGTTTGCCCCATAACCGCTAATATGAATCCCAACCTTCTACTTGTGATATTAAACATTGTTGTACAATTTCAGAGCAATCAAAATACTTATACACAAGTTATTATCCTGAAACTAGAAAAATGTTTCTTTTGGGCCCCTTTTGGGCCCCTTATTCCTAAACGGTTGAGACCATCATCCCCAAAATCAATCCCAACTTTCCTTTTGTAGTATTGAACCTTCTTAAAAAATTTCAGAGATCCATTGACTTAAACTAAAGTTATTGTCCGGAAACCAATGTGTCTTCGGACGACGAAGCAGATGACGCAGACGACGACGACATCATACCATTATATGATCCGAAAAAAAATTTTGCGGTCGTATAAAAATTTAGTTTTCCGATTGCGTTATACTCATAGAATATGAGCACGTGAGTTAATATAAGATACGCATATGAGTACGATAACAAGAGTTAATATAGGTCTGAATTTTAATCTGATAGGGTGTGTGTACTCGTTGTTCTACCACTTCTACTTCGTAAAGTGAAAGTCGGATTTGGTGTCTTGGTGTACCTTGGGAACGAAATTTCTAGTACTTCAGCACAGAAGTCATAGCGGTAATCTACAAATGATCTACTTGCGAAGTTTATAATTACAGATACTATTTGAACTTTCGTAATATCATATTTAACAATCATAACATTAACCATTAAAACAATTAAAACAAACAAAAAAAAAGCTTCGCCATGAGCGCATGATACCGCATGACGGACGGAAGGACGGACGGATAGACGAAATTCAACATGTTTTCGATAGCTATGCTAACAGTACAGAATTAGCACCAGCAGCAGTAATACCCCATCTAATTATCAGATAAAAAACTCTCCCCATGGCCAAAAACAGCATATATATAAAGTAAAGTATCTATCTAAATACAATCGTTTGAGAAAAAATCGCAAATTATCTTTGGTCTAAAACAAAACTAATATTTTCCTAGCATCAATACAAGATATCACTAGCTTTGTCGGAACGACACGAACGGCCTGCTCGTATAAAAAAAAGCTTAAAGACATTTTTAGGAGTGATCATTTTCAAAGTCCAAAGTTCGTAATGACCGCAAAAATCAACGAGGAGGAAGCAAACTTAAACGCAATCTGTTACTCATCGTACTAGATTTAAATACTAAAAACCAGTTCAATATGTGAAGGCGATTAAAAAATAATCAGTATACCTTTTCTAAGTGAAATGAAGGAATGACGGACAAGGGTAAAACTCTGAGGCCCGACCTAAGTTGGCAGGCCATATACATTTTTTTTTGTGGGAAAAGGTCAAAATTTATATAACGTTGGCGTTCGCGCAACGGCGTTCATCGGCTGAGTTATTCAAATCAACATAAATGAGATCGTCTAATGGTGATAAGTACCCTATTTTGAGATTCGTGAGAGAGAATCGTATTTACGCTGGAAGTAATAGCATCTGTTAGTTGCTGCTGTTGATCAGAATAGTGCAAAGAAGTGTCGTCTGATTGGTGTGTTTGGCTTGAATTAAGAGCGTCGTCTTTGTTTCTTGGACTAACCATCGCTGAATATTCAAACATGTACTCTTCTGGTCCACTAGCATATCTGTATAAGGTTCCTGGTGGTCTGTCGCTTGGATCATCCTGTAAAATATTTAACGCGTTAAACAAATACAGGTTTCTAAACGCATGCTGTTTTGTTTGTATGAGGGTATGGACAACGGAATCTTAATTTTTACATTATGTTCATATATTTTGCAACTTTTCATCTCTTTTCTATAATGTGTTGGGCCCTATATTATCTTTTCTTTTTTTCCGGCCTATTATTATCTATTCTTTATTTGTCGGTCCATTTTTCTGTGTTCTGTATTCACCCATCCAGACCCTCTTGGACGTTTTTCAGTCGATTCTGCTGCATACTTTTAAAATTGTTTTCCCTTTTCACAGCAGCGACAACTAGACTTTAAAATGTCTACACGAACAGGAAGCACATTTTTTTTAATAACAAGATTTTTAAAAATGCATATCTTCTTTCAATGTTTTTAGTAAATAGTCTTAAAAAGCAGTCATAACAGTCCTTAATAAAATTCTTCACTGAGTGCAGCTGGATACGACCGCAGAGGTCCAACCATGAACAGTTGGGGCAAAAATGGACACAATATTCGCGCTTGATACAGGTCTGAATTTGGATTGTAATTAAATATTTGACACATGATAGGTTTCTGACACAGAATAACTGTAGTCAAAGAACTTAGAATTGGTTATATGATTTGAATTTATATTCAATTTTTTGCTTATGTGCAATACACTATGCTGTTGTTGCGTATAAACACCCCAAAAAAAAAAAAAACAAAACAAAAAATTTTGTTACCCCTTTTGCAAAAAAAACATAATATTTGAAGAAATTTTCTATTTAATTTCTGAAATCTGAAATGAGAAAAAATCCCCACAATTTCTTTTTATCCTCCCCACATTTTTTCACCTCCCCTTTTCCCCAAAAAATTCTTTCCCTCAAGATATGGTCATAATCTCAATTCAAATTTCCAGTGGAGTTTGCAACCATAATTACCAATTTTAATACAACATAAAAGTCTTAAAATAGAAAATGATAAACATAATCATGGCTAAAATTAATATTCCTTTAATAGTAACTTCTAAAAATAAATTGACAGCTAATCACCTCAAGACAATACAACATTTCGTTATAAATAATTTAAAAGCAGTGTAAGGGAGGTAATCCAAACATATACAACATTGTACTTTAAATGTGTTTGGATTATCTCCCTTAGACTGGTTTAAATTGTCCATTAACCAGGAAACCCTTGTTTTTCTCCCTTTTTTGCCCCTTATTCCTAAACGATTTGAGCCATAACCCCCCAAAGTCAATCCTAACCATCCCTTTGTGGTATGGAAACTTGTGGTATAATTTCAGAGAGATTCATACACCGTTCCACAAGTTATTGTCTCGAAACTAGAAAAATGCTTATTTGGGCCCTTTTTTGACCCCTTATTCCTAAACTGTTAGGACCCTAACCCCAAAATCAATCCCAACCTTCCTTTTGTGGTTATAAACCTTGTGTTTGAATTTCATAGATTTCTATTTCCTTATACTAAAGTTATTGTCCGGAAACCAAATGTCTTCGGACGACGCAGACGACGACGACGACGACGTGATACCAATATATGACCACAAAATTTTTTGCGGTCGTATAAAAATTGATTTTGTTCTGATAAACTGTTTTCGGGTTTGAAAGAAAACAGGTTTTCGTGAATTCTGTGTGCAATTGTGTACCTCTGTTGTCTTTTTCTGAGCAATCATGTGGGTGATAAAGATTTTATCAGATATCAAAATAATGTTACTTACATAAGGAATTATAATCAAGCTGCCCTGGTATTTCGTGTCTTTGATAGCTCGTGGTGTATAGGTGGGTATCCTCAACAAACGTCTTTGTTTATCTATCTTGTAAATGTCGTAGTTTTTCTTGTCAAGCTTAGGGTAGGTGTTCCGCAAAAAGAGTCAAATCCTCTTTTTGTTAAATTCAGATCTAATTTTGTCCTTGATGGCAAGCCTGAGTTGTAGTCATTTTGTGGGTATCCTTTTATAAAAAGAACAATAATGAATAATGTATACATATAACCAACATCCAAGAAGGTTCTCTTATGTTTTCCATAATAAAAATGTGTTCAGTACCATGAATATTTTTTTGTTAATATATTGTAATGTTTTCTCGTTGAAAAAAGATTTATAAGTATAGCACATGTTCTCACAGAATGAAAAGGAAAACAAATAAGATGAATGAAAGTGACATAAACAGAGGCGGATTTAGAGGGGTGCCCAGGGGGCCCGGGCCCCTCCTTTTCTGGGGAAAATTTGGTTGATTATATAGAGAATCACTGAAGCATGACCGGAGCGGGCCCCTCTTAGGCAGTCAGTGGGCCCCCACTTACGAAAATTTCTAGATCCGCCACTGATAAATCCAAAGAAATACTTAGAAGTATTAGATTTTTGAAAGTTCTTCATCTGACATTTGATTCAAGAGGTAAAAGCTTAAGTCTTACCACCTTGCTTGATATGATCAGTTGGAGTTTTACATAGCAAGAAGTCTAAGCACAAAATAGACATGTTGATGATATATCTTATGATCTATTCGAGTAAGCTAAATAAATGATTAATAAATTGACTAATACCCCTTCACAAAAAGAGGCAATTATTTCCTATTCAGAATAATATATATATTTATAACATCTTCTGAATAAACATGTACCCTCTTTTAGATTTGACCGTAACGCTGTGTCGCTTTTAATCTACATGCATGGCGGCGATGCAATAATACCGTTTTAAAGTATTTAAACTCAACGGGCCCATCGATCACATTATCGCTCATGCAGTCAGGATTCTACTTCGTCAAAATTATCTCCCCATTACGCCAGTTCATTTTTACAAACGTAAAAATGACGCGCTGCCAATTTAGCTCTTGAAAACCGATAAATTTATCCACATAGCACCATTACGATCCTTATATGCCAGTTGTATTTGAAAAGACAAACGTATCTACTAGCTAATGAGCATCAGTTAATGTACGTGTCTGCATTCAGTCACATTAAAACTATTGTCTGATCAGTTGTCAGGTGGAATTTTCGAAAATTCATAAACATTTAAAAAAATTCTAATTCAATATTTCGTGGAAGGGCAGACTAAAAAATTTCAGTGGTTGAAGACTTTATTATAAACCCTAGATATCACACACAAAAATGAAGTTTTTAGAAGATATGCATTTTAAAGATCCAACTTAAAAGTCTGTCGTCAAGTACTTTCAGTAAAAATTTGCTATTCGAACACCCCTACTGTACTCTGTTTTTGTGATTCATTAAAAAGGTATTTCACTTGACCCATATATTTCAGTTTTTTTAGTACTGTGAATTTTCTATGTTATAAAGTCAACCTGTAGCCTTGATATATAAAATTGATAGAATCTGAAGCGAGATGATGTATCAAATACTTTTGCTTTTTACGTTTTCAAGACAAAATGTTCAACTCAAACACGCCCTTACATAAAAAGGTGCACTCGATTTTCTCTTTTCGATGCAATTGTTGCTCATTTTTGGAATTTGTTCTTGAGTCACATAATGGAAGGGCAGAAACGAAAATTAAGGAAGAAATGGATTGATATGTTCTCCGTCCGTTTAAAAATTTAAATCGGAGGTTATGCATTTTTTAGATCCAACTGAATAGACATCCATGTCGTCGACTTGATATCTGATTGTTCTGCTTATTTATGTAATAGATAAATTGTAAACTTATGCACATGGTGTTTTTATGATAAAATACTTCGTAATTTAGCCGAAAACTGTCATTTTATTTGTTTCTATTATCTTTTAAAATTTGTGTTACTATAGCATGTATAGTAAACATTACAGTAAGCATTTGTCGCCTTCTCTAACAAAGAGCTTCGATTCTTTTGTTCTATTTCAACTGGTTTTCCGCCTGCATGGTAGGAAAATAAGTTAAGGATCAACCATTTAACTTAAAGGGGGTATGTTTATTTCTGTCTGTGTCAGAATTTTTTTTTTTTTTTTTTGTGCAGCGAAAGTTTTATTTAGTTTTACAACGCTATCATTCAACTTTTTTTTCAATATTTAACACTATAAGGTATGTTGAAAAATGGATTCAGAATATTATTTTTTGTCATCTGCTTGACCAGAATATATTTTTTTCATCAGATTGGGGATCAGAATATTTTTCAGAAAAAAACATAATTTAGCAATTCTTATACGCCCGTCAATTTTTGACGGGACGTATTATGGTATACAAATATCCGGTGTCCGTCCGTCTGTCCGTCTGTCTGTCCGGCGTAAACATGTCGCACCGTAACTTGAGAATGACTTATCCAAATTTCATGAAACTTAACATAGTTGTTTCTTATGATGGTCAAACGATCTGTATACTTTTGGTGAAAATAAGATGAAAACTTTTGAGTTACGGGACTTAGTAAAACTAAAACAGGTGTGTGTTTTTTTCACATGTCGCGCCGTATCTCAAAAACAATTTATGATTATTGCTTAAAACTTTACACACTTTTTAGTTATATTAATTTTGAGATCTGTATACTTTTGGTGATGATTCAAAATTTTATTTTAGAGATATTGAGTATTTTGTTAAAAAGGGAGGGTTTTTCACATGTCGCGCCGTATCTCAAAAACAGTTTATAATTATTGCTTAAAACTTTACACACTTCTTAGTTATATTAACCTTAAGATCTGTATACTTTTGGTAATGATTCAAAATTTTATTTTGAGTTATTGAGTACTTTGTAAAAAGGGGAGGGTTTTTCACATGTCGCGCCGTAACTCGAAAACGATTTATGATTATTGCTTAAAATTTTACACACTTCTTAGTTATATTAATCTAAAGATCTGTATATTTTTTGGTTTTGATTCAAAATTTTATTTTTGAGATATTGAATTTTTTTTTTTTTTTTTTAAGAGGGGTTTTCACATGTCGCGCCGTATCTCAAAAACGATTTATGATTATTGCTTAAAATTTTACACACTTTTTAGTTATATTACTCTAAAGATCTGTATACTTTTTGGTTTTGATTCAAAAGTTTATTTTAGAGATATTGAGTTTTCGCATGTCACGCCGTATGTCAGAAACTATTTATGCTTATTGCATAAAAATTCACACACAAGACGACGGGCGTATCATGCGCTCATGGCGCAGCTGTTTATTCCATTTGTAAAGGGGTATAACTCTAGAATGGTAAAAGTGACGCTACCCAAATTCAATCTTGATCTGTGTTTTGTGGTAATAAGCACTGTGTACAGGTGTATAAGTTTCAAAACATTTGGTTGAGGCAAACTTAAGTTAGAGAACGGAAACCAATTTTGGGACGTACGGACGGGTAAAACTTAATTACTCCTCCGTATAAAAACATATGTTTAGTCTTAACATTTTGCCAATTTTCTTTATTCTGGTTGTTGAAATTTTCCCCCGAATTACACAATGTGAAGACATAAGACATACGATCAACATCGAAACCATGGCGTACAACAGACACATGAGAAATGCAGAGGCAGAAGATACCAAAGCGACATTCAAATTCATAAGTTGAAGATAAACTGACAACGCCATGGCAAAAATCTCAAATCAACGAAAAGACAAATAACAGGCAACAAATTACAAATCGGAAAACTAAGACGTACGTACAGACGGACAAAGGACACCTGGGTAAAACTTAATGCCCCTCCGCTACGCGGGGGCATAAAAACCTTCAACAGGATGAAATGTCATCGCACTCGAACATAGCTTCCGAACTATTACAAACAACATTCTCTTACCAAATCCTTGGTCTTGGTGCTGCTTCACAACAGCTCTCTCAGTTTCATCTGAAGATGAAAATCTTGGTAACTTAGAAGATTTATCTGGTAGACAGTATATATATCTCTGGAAAGAAGCCTTTTCCTTTGGTCCTCTCTTGGATTTGGTCCCTTGCATAACCTTTAATGCTTGTAAAATTTTAGGATTTGTTGTATTAAGTCCCATTTTTGTCATAACATTCAGCGCGTTTGTGGGCGGCATATGTTTCCTGTTGATTGTTATTGTTTGTCTGGGGATTGGTATTGTAGGAAAGCTAGGTGCTGATGTTACTTCAGTGATCATGACGTCATTGTCGTCTTCGTCGACAGGTGTCGCTTCTTGTGATTGATTTCTTTGATCTGACATTGTTGGACGTATGTGATACCATTAAATTCTGTTTAAAAATAATAAAATATTAATTGTCATTCTAACATGAAGGGCATAAGTGCTAACATTAAAGTAACAATCGTGTGGATATAAATAGAGAATGAGATACACAGATACTGCGTTTCGAAATACCATTGCAAATTTATTGTTTAATTGCTGTTCACTGCAGATGACAGTACTTTTCGAAACTGTTGCCCGCGGTATGGTCAATCTTGCTACTAATGAAGCAGGATCTGCTTACCCATATTACCCTTCCGGAGCGCCTGAGATCGTCCCCAGATTTTGATTGGGCTCGTGTTGCTCAGTCTTTAGTTTTCCATAGCTATGTAGTGTTTTGTGACCTTTTCGTTGTCTTTCTGGGTTTTGTTTGCCATGGCAACGACTTATAAGTTATGCCCCTTTTTATCTTCTTTATCTTTATTTTCATCGTGTTAATAATAGCCTTGTGTACACTTGCTTGCGGGTATGGTTCCTGATGGTCAAAGTAATAAGTTAGTTTAAACATATTTTATTGTTCAAAATGACAAATTGATCAGACACAAGTTTTACAACTTAGTAACGTCTTCTCCAGAATTAATAAGTTGATTATGTGGCACATTTGAACTAAACAATGTTTAGCTGTAAACAAGTTTAGCTTTTAGCTTTTGAATCCCTGTTTGGTTCAAAATAAAATTATAATGTAAGGCAAATAAACTGCTTCGCCGAGCGCAGATGGATACGACCGCAGAGGTCCAACCCTGAACAGTTGGGGCAAATATGGACACAATATTCACAAGTTTGATAAACGTCTGAATTAAGATTGTAACTTAATATTTGACACATTATAGTTTACTGACACAGAATAAATGAAGTCAAAGAACTTAAAATTGGTTATTTGATTTGAATTTATATTCAACTGACGATTTCTTACTGTTGCGCAATACTTAGAAAATCTGTTTTCAGACTATATACAAAGAATTACTAATCCTGACCCCCAATATTTCTTTGGAAAATTGACAATTTCTTAAATCTTAAAGAAAAATAATGATCCCCCCCCCCCAAAATAAAAAAGTTTTATACCCCCTCTTTTAATTAAAAAAAATAATTTGAAGAAATTTTCTTTTCAATGTCTTAAATCTTGAGGATAAATAATTGCCCCCCTAATTTTGTTTACCCCCTAATTTTTTACCCTTTCCCTTTTCCAAAAAAAAAACTAAAATTTGAAGAAAATTTTCTTTGTGTAAAAATGTGGTACAATTTAAGAGACATCAATACACTTAAACACAACGTATCGTCTGAAAACTAGAAAAATGCTTGTTTTAGACACTTTTTGGTCCCTTATTTCTGAACAATTTGGGCAATTACCCCCAAAATAAATCCCAACCTTCGACTTCTGGTATTAAACCTTGTGGTACAATTTCAGACCAATCAAAATACTTATACACAAGTTATTGTCCTGAACTAGAAAAATGCTTGGGTTTTTTTGGGCCCCTAATTCCTAAACGGTTGGGACCATCAACCCCAAAACTATTCCCAATCTTCCTTTTGTGGTATACAACCTTTTGATAAAAATGCATAGAGATCCATACACTTAGATTTAAGTTATTGTCCGGAAACCAAATGTCTTTGGACGACGACGACGACGACGAAGACGTAATAGCAAATAGCAAAAAATTAATATACGACCCCAACATTTGTTTGCAGTCGTATAAAAATAGCCAATAATTAAACAAAGTCTCTTTTATGTTCATTTCTGTTTCTGGTGATAATTTACACAGTATCATACATGCATCTAATAATCGATAATTCTTTATCAATACTTCGCCATTGGTCATATTAGTGGGAGGGGAGGGGGAGAGGGGGACAAGAGTATTTTTTGTAAGGATGTTATATGAAATTTCAACTGTTGTTAGTACGGCTTATTTGTTTTGTGTAAACATTTATTTTCATTCTTTTACACAACTATTTTCTTAATTGTCCTGCATTTTGTAGGACAAAATATGGATTTTAATCTGGCCGTGGCCAACGGGCAAAGTTAATTTTTTTCAGTTTTACGATGCCCCCAAATAAAAAAACAAAAACAAAAAACAAGCCCCACCCAGCCCAATTTCCATTTCCAAATAAAACAATGGTCATTCACTTATTAATTGGTGTAAAAATCAATTGAATGAATAATAGAAATTAGATCTCCTACTATATATATGTTATTTTGGATGTAAACATAACAAAAGAATCCATATATAAAATAAATCTGTTTTATTTAGATTATCGACAAAACCTCATGAAAACGGCTTCAAGGGTTGACTGAGGTATAGAAATATTGTCATTCTTGCGCCCTTCTAACCTGGCAGGAGAACTTATGCAATCTAGGGGCGTCGATGAGGTTGTTAAGATTGCAGAAACACGCAGTCAAATCCCGTTGAAATGAGGACTTTTAATTCGATGCCGCATGCAGAGAATGTGCTACGTCAATGAACATTTGCAGCAACACTTTCAGGAGTCCTTATGTGGATATATCTTAGACGGCAATATATCCTCGTTTACCGCGGCAGTCAAACTCTATTTATTCCAGAAAACACAATTTGACGAACCTATCGATTTGATTATGCCACACTTAAAAGTATTTTGGTTTGCCCAACCCTACTCAAAGTAAGGAGATTGGGTAGGTAGGTAGGCCTTTTTTCCGGAATAGAGAAATTGAAGTGTCAGATGTTTTTTATTCTTCATGCCTATACAAGATTTTGAGTAGGCAGCTATTTTCTGGGTATAAATATTGTTTATAATTTCACAGTGGTATCATACTTTAACTTTGTTTCAACCTGTTTATTTACTTTTGACCTTAATTATTTATCCCTTATAATTTTATTAACTATGTATTTGCATTCAGGTATCACAGATCAAATTTATTCGTTCATTGTGTGTTAATTTACGTTTTTTTGATTGAGTTAAGCCTTCCAATTGATATTTTATAGTGTGTCTTTCTATGTTGTGATGTTATACTATTGTTTCAGAAAAAGGGAGAAGGTTTAGTACCATTAAAACGTTTAATCCCGCTGCAAATGTTTGCACCTGTCCTAAGTCAGGAATCTGATGTACAGTAGTTGTCGTCTGTTTATGTAGTTCATACGTGTTTCTCGTTTCTCGTTTTTATATAGATTAGACCGTTGGTTTTCGCGTTTGAATGGTTTTACACTAGTAATTATTGGGGCCCTTTATAGCTTGCTGTTCGCTTGCTGTTCGGTGTGAGCCAATGCTCCGTGTTGAAGGCCGTACCTTGACCTATAATGGTTTACTTTTATAAATTTTTACTTGGATGCAGAGTTGTCTCATTGGCACTCATACCACATCTTCCTATATCTATGTAGGGTAAGGGCAAACAAACATGTTCTTTTTTATTGTTACTTTTCTTCCTTTTAGATATACATGAAATATTTGCCACTGGAAGTAAAGCAAATAAAAATTAAAAACCAATTGTTCAGAGAACAATTGAAGGTCTTTCCACTTCTTACGATGTATTTTGATACGGAAATATTAAAAATCGGTTTAAAATGTCATTTCCAGTGTCAAATGATACCTCATTGTTTGCTGATTCCAAAAATATATGGTTTCTATGCTATTTTGTTTGAAATAAGGGAGGTAATTTGTTACTTCCGGTCTGATAAATGTCACTTCCGGTATTATTTGATTATTTATTTGACACTGCTTTCAAAAATATATTGCTATGTATACTTTTACATGCAATAAATACAAAAAATAACCACTTCCGGTTTACACAAGATCACTTCCGGTTTGCTTTTTCAAGGTCACATGACTTGTTACCTAATGCACAAAGTCCTTTGACTTTGTTATGTATAAATATGAATTTAAAGCAAAGGTCAAAATCTAGACTGTCAAACTTATCTATGACCTTGACCTCAATTTCAAGGTCATAAACCAAGGACTTCAAATCAAAAGACCCTAGGTCTTAAATATGCATAGTTAATGAGTTATATCACTTTACGCATAATTCTAAATATAAGAGGGGCGAAAACTCCCATTTAATGTCTACGCACCCTTTTAACCAAAATTTAGAAGTTACCACATGTTGCAAATGACAAATTAATAAAAATATATTGTCAATATCTTATATGGTTTATGAAAAGAAGTGAGAATAAGCCAAAATCAAAATTTAGAATTGACCTTGACCTTTGACCTTGACCCATTTTTCTATTTTTTTTTTTGGACCAAGGACCTCAAATCCAAAAAAACCCTAGATCTCTAACACTTTTGGTTTTTCATTTACCAATGCAAATTACTTATATCAAATGCATAAGAGGAAATAACTCTCATATGGAGTCTCCGGATAGCTTTGGTTCAAATGATACCCTTAATCCTGAAGATATAACGAGCAATTTGGTAAAATAAATTTGTCGTAATCTTTTACGGTTGCGAAGAAGTAGCAAACACAAGAAAAACAGTGTTCGGGGAGATAACTCTTACAAAGAAAAGTATTCGGTTAAGCAGGGTCAGTTTTGAAAGTGCATAAACTGTTCGATATCGTATACCAAATATCAAGTCGACATCTTGCGAAACAACTAAACAGCGAAAAAAAAAAAAAAATATTCAGAACAAAATCAATAGGTCTTTCCACGGAAAAGTGGAAAGACCTAATTATTCTTACGGCTTGTATAGTTAAAAATATTGTTAGAGATTTTCTCTCCCGGCAGACATGGTAGATAAAGCTTTCTACACTTTTATTTCCATTTGCACAATATTACATTCGTTTTTCTTTACTGTATAACTTATAATTTCAAATAAAAATTAAAAACCAATTGTTCAGAGAACAATTGAAGGTCTTTCCACTTCTTACGATTCATTTTGATATGAAAATATTAAAGTACGGTTTAAAATGTCATTTTGAGTGTCAAATGATACCTTGATGTACGCTGATTCTAAAATTTTAAGGTTTCTATACAATTTTGTTTGAAATAAGGGAGAAAATTTGTTACTTCCGGTCTGAAAAATATCACTTCCGGTATTATTTGATAGTTAACTTGACACTGATTCCAAAAATGTATGGTTCTATATACTTTTACATCAAATAAGTACAAGAAAGCTACTTCCGGTTTACACAAGGTTATTTCCGGTTGGATTTTCAAGGTCATGTAAATTGCAACCTAATGAAAAAAGTCCCATGGCTTTATCGTGTTTAAATATGAAGTTAAAGCAAAGGTCAAAATCTAGAACGTCAAATTCAACTTTGACCTTGAGCTCAATTTCAAGGTCATAAACCAAGGACCTTAAATCAAATTACCCTAGGTCTTTATTATACTTGGTAAATGAGTTATACCACCATACATGTTATTTTAAATATTAAAAGGGAGAAAACTCCCATTTACGGTCAACGTACCCTCACAATCAAAATTTACGTGTTACAACATGTTGCAACTAACAATTTAGTAAAAATAATTTGTCAATATCTTATACGGTTTATGAAAAGAAGTGAGAATATGCCAAAATCAAAATTTAGAATTTGACCTTGACCCACTTTCCTTATTTTTTAACCAAGGACCTCAAATCCAAAGACCCTAGGTCTCTAACACTTTTGGTTTTTCATTTACCAATGCAAATTACTTATATCAATTGCATAAGGGGAAATAACTCTCATATGGAGTCTCCAGATAGCTTCGGTTCAATGATTCCCCTAATCCTGAAGATATAACGAGCAATTTGGTAAAATAAATTTGTCGTAATCTTTTACGGTTGCGAAGAAGTAGCAAACACAAGAAAAACAGTGTTCGGGGAGATAACTCTTACAAAGAAAACTATTCGGTTAAGCAGGGTCAGTTTTGAAAGCGCATAAACTGTTCAATATCATATTCCAAATGTCAAATCGACATCTTGCGAAACAACCAAACAGCAAAAGAAAAACAAATTAGGCGGAAGAAAAAAAAAATTAAAAACCAATTGTTCAGAGAACAATTGAAGGTCTTTCCACTTCTTACGATTCATTTTGATATGAAAATATTAAAGTACGGTTTAAAATGTCATTTCGAGTGTCAAATGATACCATGATGTACGCTGATTCCAAAATTATATGGTTTCTATACAATTTTGTTTGAAACAAGGGAGATAATTTGTTACTTCCAGTCTGAAAAATGTCACTTCCGGTATTATTTGATAGTTTACTTGACACTGATTCCAAAAATGTATGGTTCTATATACTTTTACATCAAATAAGTACAAGAAAGCTACTTCCGGTTTACACAAGGTTATTTCCGGTTGGATTTTCAAGGTCATGTAAATTGCAACCTAATGAAAAAAGTCCCATGGCTTTATCGTGTTTAAATATGAAGTTCAAGCAAAGGTCAAAATCTAGAACGTCAAATTCAACTTTGACCTTGAGCTCAATTTCAAGGTCATAAACCAAGGACCTTAAATCAAATTACCCTAGGTCTTTAATATACTTGGTAAATGAGTTATACCACCATACATGTTATTTTAAATATAAAAAGGGAGAAAACTCCCATTTACGGTCAACGTACCCTCACAATCAAAATTTACGTGTTACGACATGTTGCAACTAACAATTTAGTAAAAATAATTTGTCGATATCTTATACGGTTTATGAAAAGAAGTCAGAATAAGCCTTTGACCTTGACCTTTGACCTTGACCCATTTTTCTTTTTTTTTAACTAAGGGCCTCAAATCCAAAGACCCTAGGTCTCTAACACTTTTGGTTTTTCATTTACCAATGCAAATTACTTATATCAATTGCATAAGGGGAAATAACTCTCATATGGAGTCTCCAGATAGCTTCGGTTCAAATGATACCCTTAATCCTGAAGATATTACAAGCAATTTGGTAACATAAATTTGTCGTAATCTTTTTCGGTTGCGAAGAAGTAGCAAACACAAGAAAAACAGTGTTCGGGGAGATAACTCTTACAAAGAAAAGTATTCGGTTAAGCAGGGTCAGTTTTGAAAACGCATAAACTGTTCAATATCATATACCAAATATCACATCGACATCTTGCGAAACAACCAAACAGCGAAAGAAAAAAAAATTAGGCGAAAGAAAAAAAAAAAATTAAAAACCAATTGTTCAGAGAACAATTGAAGGTCTTTCCACCAGTAAGGATCTATTTTGATATGAAAATATTAAAATTTGGTTTTAAATGTCAAATCCAGCGTCAAATGACAGCTTATTGTACGCTGATTCCAAAAATATATGGTTTCTATACAAAAAAAATACAAATAAGGGAGATAATTTTTTACTTCCGGTTTGAAAAATGTTACTTCCGGTATTGTTTGATAGTTTATTTGACACTGATTCCAAAAATATATGGTTCTATATACTTTCACATTCATTTAGAACAAAAAATAGCTACTTCCGGTTTACAAAAGGTCACTTCCGGTTGGTTTTTTCAAGGTCAAATGGCTTGCAACCTAATGCAAAAAGTCCCATGGCTTTATCAGGTATAAATATGAGGTAACAGCAAAGGTCAAAATCTAGAACGTTAAATTTACCTATGACCTTGAGCTCAATTTCAAGGTCATAAACCAAGGACCTCAAATCAAAAGACCCTAGATCTTAATTATATATGATAAATGATTTTTATCACCATACGTGTAATTTTAAATATAATAGGGGAGAAAACTCGCATTAAATGTCTCTGTACCCTTTCAACTAAGATTTACATGTTACGACATGTCGTAATTAACATTTCTGTAAAAATTCTTTGTCGATATCTTTTACAATATCTGAAAATAAGTGATAACTAGCCAAAATCAAAATTTAAAATATGACCTTGACCTTTGACCTTGACCTTATTTTCTTTTTTTTTGGACCAAGGACCTCAAATTAAAAGACCCTAGGTCTCTATCACTTATGGTTTACCAGTTATAAATGCATATCACTTATATCAAATGCATAAGGGGAAATAACTCTCATATGGAGTCTCCGGATAGCTTCGGTTCAAATGATACCCTTAATCCTGAAGATATTACGAGCAATTTGGTAAAATAAATTTGTCGTAATCTTTTACGGTTGCGAAGAAGTAGCAAACACAAGAAAAACAGTGTTTGGGGAGATAACTCTTACAAAGAAAAGTATTCGGTTAAGCAGGGTCAGTTTTGAAAGCGCATAAACTGTTCGATATCATATACCAAATATCAAATCCACATCTTGCGAAACAACCAAACAGCGAAAGAAAAAAAATTAGGCAGAAGAAAAAAAAAAAATAATCAGAACAAAATCAATAGGTCTTTCCACGGAAAAGTGGAAAGACCTAATTATTCTTACGGCTTGTATAGTTAAAAATATTGTTAGAGATTCTCGGTGTCATATGGTATTTTGAACCCCTAAAAGTGAACCCGGGTCAAAATACCATATGACACCGGTATTATTTGATAGTTTACTTGACACTGATTCCAAAATGTATGGTTCTATATACTTTTACATCAAATAAGTACAAGAAAGCTACTTCCGGTTTACACAAGGTTATTTCGGTTGGATTTTCAAGGTCATATAAATTGCAACCTAATGAAAAAGTCCCATGGCTTTATCGTGTTTAAATATGAAGTTAAAGCAAAGGTCAAAATCTTGAACGTCAAATTCAACTTTGACCTTGAGCTCAATTTCAAGGTCATAAACCAAGGACCTTAAATCAAATTACCCTAGGTCTTTAATATACTTGGTAAATGAGTTATACCACCATACATGTTATTTCAAATATAAAAGGAGAAAACTCCCATTTACGGTCAACGTACCCTCACAATCAAAATTTACGTGTTACGACATGTTGCAACTAACAATTTAGTAAAAATAATTTGTCGATATCTTATACGGTTTATGAAAAGAAGTCAGAATAAGCCTTTGACCTTGACCTTTGACCTTGACCCATTTTTTTTTTTTTAACCAAGGGCCTCAAATCCAAAGACCCTAGGTCTCTAACACTTTGGTTTTTCATTTACCAATGCAAATTACTTATATCAATTGCATAAGGGAAATAACTCTCATATGGAGTCTCCAGATAGCTTCGGTTCAAATGATACCCTTAATCCTGAAGATATAACGAGCAATTTGGTAACATAAATTTGTCGTAATCTTTTCGGTTATGAAGAAGTAGCAAACACAAGAAAAACAGTGTTTGGGAGATAACTCTTACAAAGAAAAGTATTCGGTTAAGCAGGGTCAGTTTTGAAAGCGCATAAACTGTTCGATATCATATACCAAATATCAAATCCACATCTTGCGAAACAACCAAACAGCGAAAGAAAAAAAATTAGGCAGAAGAAAAAAAAATAATCAGAACAAAATCAATAGGTCTTTCCATGGAAAAGTGGAAAGACCTAATAATCAGAAGAAAAACAAAAGGTCTTTCCACGAAAAGTGGAAAGACCTAAAAACCAATTGTTCAGAGAACAATTGAAGGTCTTTCCACCTGAAACGATATATTTTGATTTGAAAATATAAAAATCCTGTTTAGATGTCATTTCTAGCGTCAAATGATAGCTTATTGTATGCCGATTCCAAAAATATATGGTTTTTGTACCATTTTGTTTGTAATAAGGGAGATAATTTGTTACTTCCGGTTTGAAAAATGTCATTTTCGGTTTAATTTGATAGTTAACTTGACACTGATTCCAAAAATGTATGGTTCTATATACTTTTACTTAAAAAAAGTACAAAAAATAGCTACTTCCGGTTTGCACATGGTCACTTCTGGTTGACCTTTTCAATGTCATATGGCTTGCAACCTAATGCGCAAAGTCCCATGGCTTTATGATGTATACATATGAAGTTAAAGCAAAGGTCAAAATATAGAACGTAAAATTTACCTATGACCTTGACCATATTTTCAAGGTCATCAAGCATGGACTTCATATCAAAAGACTTTAGGTCTCTACTATGTATTGTTAATAAGTTATATTACAATACATCTAACTTTTAACATTTAAGGGGAGAAAACTCCTAGTGAATGTTACCGCTTCGCTTCGAATAAAAATTTCCTATCGCGACATATCACAACTAACAATTAAGTGAAAATCTTTTGTCGATATCTTTTAAAGTTTCTTAGGAGTAGCATGAACAAGCAAAAGCAAAAAAAAATAAACATGACCTTGACCTTTGACTTTGACCTTTTTTTCATTTTGATGGACCCAGGACCTCAAATCAGAAGACCCTAGGTCTCTATCACTTAAGACTAATGAGTTTCTATTACATTTCTCTCATGTCAAATACATAAGGGGAAATAACTCTCATATGGAATGTTCAGATCCCTTCGATCCAAACTATTCTTGACAACCTGAGGATGTAACGAGTAATTTGGTAAAATAAATTTGTCGTAATTTTTACGGTTGTGAAGGAGTAGTACGCACAAGAAAAACAGTGTTCGGGAGATAACTCTTTCATGAGAAAGTGTTCGGGTAAGCGGTGTCAGTTTCAAAAGCGTATAAACTGTTCGATATCATATGCAAAATATCTAAGCGACATCTTTGAAATAACAATACAGCGCATGAAAAAAATTAGGCGGAAGAAAAAAAAAAAAAAAAAAAAATAATCAGAACAAAAGCAAAAGGTCTTTCCACGGAAAAGTGGAAAGACCTAATAATCAGAACAAAATCAATAGGTCTTTCCACGGAAAAGTGGAAAGACCTAATTAAGACAATTCAAGTAAAAAAATCTGTTTTAAATCCAATTTATACACATGTATCATGTATATATGAAATATAAGTGTTACACTATTAGTCAAACTCAAATATCAATAATATTACGAAACAATCTACACAACAATAATTAGATTGCATCTTAAATTATCTTATTTTTTTTTAATTAATTTTTCAATTCACACTGTACTATATAAATGTATACATTTATGTTTCTTGCAGGTTCCTAATTTGTTTAACATGTTGAATAAAAAAATGTATTTTCAAAATCAAATACTCTTGTAAATTTCAATCTCTACGTTAATAAAACCGTGTCCCGATGTTTACTTTCATAAACAAACATACGAGCCAAACATTAAACAACGGCGAATCGTGTGTTACACAACCAGACGGTTACAATTACGACAACATTTGGCACTTTTGTTAGCTTATAAGACAACCAACATTGGCGCTTTTGATGTTATGTTAATAAATGAATCTTAAATATAAAATGCTGAAACTTTAGTTAATACAATGCAAAATTGTAGTTCATACCTAATTATCACGATAAAATAAGGTTAATTAAAATTAATTTTAATAATCTAGATATAATCAATCAATTTACATGTAAATATTATAGTGTCTAATGTGCATCATAAATGAAAGATATATATTCATAAACTAGGACGTGATACATGTGTATATATATAAAATCATTTCTCACGAGTATTTAGAATTTACAGTATCTAATATTTTTAGAAATTATTTGACATCTGAAAAATGTTGAAACTAGCAAGTTGTATAATACATATACATATATGTTCTTTTCGTTAATTGTATCAGGGTCTAGATGGAGGGTCCTCCATTTCTGCATTCTTTAATTTTTTAGGCCATTTTTCTCTATTCTTTAAATTTTTGGCCATTAATTATTATCTATTCTTTATAATTTAGCACCTTATTATTGTCTATTCCTTTATTCTTTTGGTCAATTCTTCTCTATTCTTCATAATTTTGCACATGATTCTCTATTCTGTAAACCCCCGTTCACTGCCTCAGTTATGGACAATCCAATAAAATTGTTACGGTACCTCAGTATTGTTTCTACTTTAAAGCACGCGATGTTTACATGTACGAGAAAATACAGGAAAAGCCAAACGTATTTGACACTAAGTAAAGCAGAGCACGACAACCCCGACCGACTCCTCAAATTCAATAGCCGTACAAACAAACACATTTGGTATAGTATTACTTGGCTTGACTTGGTATAGCGACAAAATGCTGAAGCAGAATTTAACAAATTTAATATGTGCATGCACGTACCACCTATCCCCTTGTGTGGCACAACATCGTCTTAACTGCTAAATTGTAAACTATTATAATAAGTTATATTTACCCACCTCGGCTTATTAAAAAGATACTTTCATATTTTATATCACACTATTTCTTCGTCATGTTCGTATTCTATCATTTTAAAAGATTTCATGATGATATTTTCGATCATTTTCAGTTTCATATTTTTGTTCAATCAGTCGATACACACAACATGAGCATTAACTAGCACTATTTTGAAGATTTAGCCCTCATTGCGAAGTGTATTTTTGACGAAGAACAGTAATTAAATATTCTACCATCTCCTTATATTATAGTGTTTTTTCTAGTACTAGCTAGCATGATTAGTGTCAACTCACAAAACTCACAAGCAAGGGCCGAAGCTCATAAACTCGGCAAAGAAGCAGGACTATAGAATACAAGACCATAGATGTATAAACCCATAGATGTGGTTATATACATCTATGACAAGACAAACAATACATATATACATGTATACCTATATACTTGCTACATGTACTACTATCATCATGACTATGTAGAATAAAGCCCTACACAAAAATGAGTCGGCGTCTTTTATTCCTTGCCAAGTTATTATTACTGACCAGTATAGAATTATTTATAAATTAAACACTAAACAATGATGTTAACCCGGCGGCCGTAACACACATGTATGCAATACAACCTGTACAAGTTTCCATAATCTTAACATTGAATAGCCGGTTTGTCAATATGCATGGTAAATATAAAACAATCTTTGAAACAGCAAAGTGGGTTAAAAATAGTTACAACATAAATTGTCACAAATCATCGTGAATAATATTTATTGCAGTTATCAACCTGTGAATCGATGCATAACAAGACATGGTTTTTAAATAAATATCATTATTTATACAACTCACACTGAAATGCATTTTCTATTATGCATTATACACAAAGTTTAAACTGATTGTGTCTATTTAAATAATGCAGTTTAATAAATATAATTTAGCAACAAATTTATCACCTTACCTTTTACTGTACACAAACCATACACTTTGTAGAAAATGGCGTCGTGTGTGTACCTCTTAAAATAGAATTTATTTACATACCGAACTACTAGTGTAATTCTATTTATTCGAAATTTACACGATTGATATTATTCGTTAGATAATTACATTTTGACATGGTCGCCATAGCGACAGTGTATAACCCAGATTTATCATTTCGTTAGCAGACGATTGTTATTGAACGCGCGTTAAAACTGATAAAAGTCGATATCAAAATACTGATTGATAAACTTAAATGTCTTATTGATATATTCTAGGCGCAGCATATTATATCTTTTTATTAATATATTTATCGAATTGAAAAATATTTTTATTTATTTTACAATAATCTTTTTAAACATCATAAGCTATTGTATTGTCTTTTCCGACATCAAAGCGGCAGACAAGAACAAATTGTTTTATATGATACAACCAGCTAGAAGAAGAGTGAATTAAAGCTCTTAGATAATTTACTACATGTACATTGTACTATATCGAATTCCTTAGAAATAGGAATCGTCTCAAACAATATCCTTCGATGAACAATTTATTTTATAGAATTATTGAACTGAATTAGTCTATGACATGATAATGAAATCCTCAAAAACATAAAGAAAATCAATAATTCAACAAGAAATGAATTAAGGAATACTTTTTAAAATATTATTATAAACATACTACCAGGGTAGATTAACACACGAGGGGGGAAAATTATCGCACAAGACGAAGTCGCGGGTGATACATTTTTCACCAAGGCTGTTTATCATCCTAACATTTTCATCCAGGGCAGTACGTTTTTTTTATTATACTGAATGCCTTATGATTTAAGTATGCACTATGTTATTAGGAGCACAATTGTTATATAATAAGCTGTCTTTAATATATATAGATTCTATTATACGTTTATCTGTCGATTTTTGTTGTCTTAGTTATTTTAATAACAACAACAAAACGACGGAAATGATGTAGAAATAAGAATCGCTAAAACCTCGGCCGTACCGGGTGTTAATTGTTCCGAATCGACAAACCTCTGGCTTAGGCGAGAGCTAATTTAAGCCATTATAACCCGTTCATAGCCAGAGATTAGTAGTACTTTTGCTAATTAATATTCATAATATGTAAATGAGAATTGTACCACGTGATAATAGTTTGAACTGGACTGGCTTGATATCATTAAAATCTTTAAAACACGGATATTATAAGTTGCCCGTCACAGAGTCCTTGTTTATAATCACTCTGATATTTCCGTAAAGTTGTCAGGCGGTCAAAATCAAAACAATGAACGCGAATTTAGTGAATTTTTCGTGTTTTCGTGAGTTTATTCTTCTTGAAATAGGGGCATTTTAACTTTACGTGAGAACCTAGAGTTCAACGACTACACATACAAGGTTTGGACTTGCTTATTCTTGAGACATTCAAGTTTCAGGTTTCATCCCCGCAACCTGATTTTGTAATGACCTTGTTAGCCAATTTTCAACACGAAGTTTGCAAATGTGACGTTTCGGCCATTTTAGCCTGTATTTTATACTGCAATGTTAAAAGCCTCTCGCTTCGATTTTTAAAATAGCTCAGGAACCTTGATTTTTGCAACGACAGTCATTATGTTTCGTTTAAAGGGTGTATATTGTTGTGTATATTTATTTTCTGTCCCCGCAACCTGTCTATCACTTAAATTAAAGTTAAAACAGACATTTTTTTTCAAAATTCCCTATCATTTCAATATAATTTCCGTGACCCGTATCCGATATCTTTAGTATAATATTCAAATAAGCAAAGTGGCGTTGATTTCTGGATATGTGGTTATATTATCACATGTATATGTCATGGATGGGCGAGGCTTATGCAAGGTTAGTAGAAATTTTACAAATGCCGAGTGTCCAATGAAATCTGCATAAAGTATAATAATTTACAATAGCCTTTATCCGTTTGCGCCAAAAATGCGTCCTTTTGCGCCACAACTTTTTTCTCCAATGCTACGTTTGCGCCACCTGTTTTAAAATTACATAGTATCATTTGCGCCAAAAATAAAATATACGATTGCTTCAATTAAAATTAAAATTGACTTGCCTCCTCCTTTATCCGGTCTTGGGAGTGGTTTACACTGACAGAGTTAAAGTCATGTTATGTCATTTAATAGAATACTTTAAAACATAAAACTATGTACAGTCGGACAACATATATAACATATTAAAGACTGGAATTTGTAACTCATTACACACACAAAGTCTCATATTTTTGAACGGCAAAAGTTTCCTTTTCTGAAACATGTCTACTTCTTACTGCTGCTGCATGGGTACTTCGCAATTTATTGTATGTAGTAGCTTTTCGCTTCACTATATTGTCCAAAAACACAAACATTGAAGGATGGCATAGTAATTCATTGTAATTCTTGTGTAATACCTCTGCTCCATTATTGGTACGTCTTGCGGTAGATGAGATTTCAGCCCATACGGATGGAGGGAGAAAAGCACTATCATCAAATATATAATATTAATCATTAATATATATGATAGAAATGTGTATAGGTAAATTGGTTCAAAAGAGTTCCGAATATTGGCGCAATTGATTCATTTGAAAGAAACTAAATTGGCGCAAATGATACCTCTGAAAAACAGTAATTGGCACAAAAGGACTCCTGCCGATATTCACAAGCTACTTTATGATTAAAGACCGCCTTATATAATAGACAGGAGTCCTTTTGCGACAATTACTGTTTTTCAGAGGTATCATTTGCGCCAATTTAGTTTTTAGGCTGTCTTTAATCATAAAGTAGCTTGTGAATATCATTAAAGGGACAATAGCTACGAGATATATAAAAAATCTAGTATGATTTTTTTTTTCAATCATTAATGGAAGTGAAATCGTGAAATAATAATTCGCTTTAAGCAGCCAGTATGGTTCAATTTTGTCCAATTAAGCTTAGAAACATTGATGGTGAATTATTCACTTGCAAGTGAATAATTCGACCTAATTGAATCCGTATTCATGTGAACTTAAATTTAACCCCTTAACTATAGATGAATAACGCATGAATTGTGCGTGTTCGGTTACTAGTAATTAAAGATAACGAATGTCAACATTGAAAGGAAAACAAAAGTAAATCATTTGATTGACTGATTCGATCCACAAAAAAAAAAAAAAAAAAACATTCTTATACAGGCTAAAATGATGATTAACATATGTTTTTAATCTAATAAATGAAATTAAACAGACCTAGAAAAATCCAATTGCTCGAGTTCGCAGTGGCGGATCCAGAGGGGGTAGAGGCGTACGCCCCCTTTTGCTTGCACTTTTTTTTTTTTTTTATTGTAAAATGATTAATCAGACTAGACTTCGCGAACTTTGCCATTTCCTGTGTATTTAATTTTTATGCGACAATTCTTTACTTATAAAGATATTTTTCGCTCGTATTTACTGTAATATATTATTGATTATGTCAAAGTCATGTGATTCGCTACGGTGGAGTTGAACAGTACGTCGAAAAAAACGTCACTCAGTCATTTTGAAATTCAAATTACAGTAACACATTGCTTAGGCTGAGGATGACAAGCATGACGCCTTCAAAGCGACAAAGTATTGAGCAAGAACGTATTGACTTCTATTTCACAATTCCACCCAACAGAAAGTAATACTGTATTACACTCTCATGAAAAAAAAAGTTCCACAGCAATATTATTTACCTACGAAAACATGTTTAACCCCACACGCCCCAGCCCATTAATAACATTGCTGAATAGTGATCCCCAGTCAGTAAGCTCTAGATATAGGTTTAAAGTCTAAGGTACGGACCATTTGATTTGAGGGGGCAGTCTGAGATATTTTAGAGAAAAAAAATTACCCTGATTTTTGCCTTAAACAAAAATTCTGGCCGTATCTGGATTGAAAACAATAATCTTGTCCAATTTTTTGCTATTAGAAAAAAATATTTTCAACAAAATTAATTAGCATTAAATGAACATGATGAATAAAAAACGGGCGTAATTTTTTTTTTTTTGGGGTTGCATGTGCATCCCATATCTGACCGGATTGTCTGTTTCGCCGAACTGATATACTGAATACTTTACTTTTTTCAAGGCCCGACTGCAACCTGCCTGCTGGGTGTGGCCTATATGTCTCCATGTATCGACCGTCATTCACAACTTCATTGTCATTTCCGACTCATTCGTGGCCTTTGGTTGATTTGGAACCCCTCACTTCCCTTGTTGGTTGAAAAATTTTAACCAAACATTTGGATAAAAATTGCTTGTTTGTCTTTCTTCGTGTCGGTCGTATTGTAAATTTCATTGAATAGCCGTATATCTTGTTTACAACAAGAAATCTGTGAGGTTATGCTAACTAACCATACAACAAACGAGAATTTTCCATGTCCATATTTTACTGACAAATCCCACATCAAATATATTAATTAGTACATAGCTTTGGATCCATCCAATCATTTTATAATAGACAATTAATGGAGAGAATACGGCACCAAAAATGTCCAACACCTACACTTTAACTATAAAATGCATTTTACACTTATTTTATGTTTTTTAGCCAAAAAAAGGTCGAAAATTTTCGCCTCGCTCCGCTCGGCGAACTTTAATACTACGCCCCCCTTTCCAAAATCCTGGATCCGCCCCTGGTTCGCTTTCTATTTATATCTATATTTATGTTTACATCGCATATATGACCATCGGAGGTCTTTGGTGGTCAACTTGATAGTTAATTAGATGGCGTCAAGACTAGAATACACATGAAACGAAGCTACATATTATCAAGCCCATGCCCTGTTAACTGTTTATTTTAGACTTTTTATATATAATTTGGATAAATGTTTTACATGGTTATAAATCAAATATGAGAATTTGAGTCAAATCGGTGAACATGAATTTGACAGTTAGTGCACCTTTAACTCGTTTAGGGAAATACATGCACTCCTTACATTCATTCCATATACCAATATGCTTTAAATATAGTTGACCTTTTGTACATAGTATCTATATATAAGAAACAAACTTAACCAGGAAAACTTAACATTGATTAGTGATACATGGAAATGGGGTCAAGGTCAGATGATAATTGCCAGACACATACACCATACAATTATTCCATGCACCAAATATATATTATATTACAAAACCCGACAAAAACAAAAACTTAACAGTGAGCAATGAACCGTAAAAATGAGATCAAGGTAAAATTAAACATACCTGAGTGACATGTACATAATAAAATATTTTCATACACCAAATATAGACCAAAACACAAAAACTTAACTTAATTCAATGAACCATGAACATGAGGTCAAGGTCACATGACGCCTGCCAGTTGGACATGTACACCTTGCAATCATACCATAAACAAAATGAAGTAGACCAATTGCTTAGCATGCTTATAGTATATAAGATATGACCTTGACCACGAAAATTAAACCTTGTCCACTGGTCCATGAAATGAGGTCGAGATAAAACTGCCTGACTATCAAGAGGTCTATGCAAGGTACGCACATATGCCAAATATAGTTATCATATTACTCATAGTAAGTGAGAAATTATTATAAGAAATACTAAAACCATTAACTTTTTTTCAAGTAGTCACTGAATCATGAAAATGAGGTCAAGACAATGAATATATGACATACGGAAACTTCATAACATAAGGCATCTATATACAAAGTTTGAATGATCCAGATCTTCCACCTACTGAACTATTAAGCTTTTGGGAAGCCGCTGCCGCTGGATCACTATCCCTATGTCGAGCTTTCTTCGAACGCAGTCCCAGGCTTGATACAAATCTGATAGTCCTTATCAAATGGGACAATCAAAAGCTCGAACACACCGAACTTCAACTTCATCAAAACTACCTTAACCAAGAACTTTAATCTAAACACTTTAACCGGAACCGGAACAGACGGACGAAAGGACGAACTCACGGACAAACAGACCGAAAAACATAATGCCCATAAATGGGGCATAAAAACAATAACTTAAACATAACAACCGGAAACTGACTTCAGCACTAAAATTTCATGAAAATAAGATAAAGGTCAGATGATTCCTGATAGATATTTACAGACTAAAATCATCATACAAATCAAATTAACTGGGAATTCGTGAAATGAATAAAAATTGAGTATGTATAGTCAAGGTCTGTTTAAACCCAGTGGCGGATCCAGAAATTTTCATAAGTGGGAGCCCATTGACTGCCTAAGAGGTCAGCTCCAGTCAGGCTTCAGTGATTCCATATATAATGAAACAAAGTTTTTCCCATCAAGGGGGGTCGGGCACCCTGGACCCCCTAAATTCGACTCTGATACCCTTTTCAGTTTTTAAAGTATACTTGTGTAAACTTATATGATTGTGAACAAAGGGAGAGTGTTGGTAGAGAATAGGTTGATGTTTACTCCTGTCAGGAGACGGGTCTAGATCACCCATCTGCTGATGCAATCGAGGGCGTCGATGAGGTTGTTAAGATTGCAGAAACACGCAGTTCAAATCCCGCTGAAATGAGAACTTTTAAATCGATGCCGTATGCAGAGAATGTGCTACGTCAATGAACATTTGCAGCAACACTTTCAGGAGTCCTTATGTGGATATATCTTAGACGGCAATATATCCTCGTTTACCGCGGCAGTCAAACTCTATTTATTCCAGAAAACAGAATTTGACGAACCTATCGATTTGATTATGCCACACTTAAAAGTATTTTGGTTTGCCCAACCCTACTCAAAGTAAGGAGATTGGGTAGGTAGGTAGGCATTTTTTTCGGAAAGAGAAATTGAAGTGTCAGATGTTTTTATTCTTCATGCCTATACAAGATTTTGAGTAGGCAGCTATAAATAACAGAAACTCGGTTTGATGTAAAATATATAATTAGATTTCATCTTGCCGTATCAAGTGGTCGAATTCGTGGAGTATTTTAAATGTTGAATTTATGCACTCTTTAAAGTGCGACGAAATGGAAGTGTTCTCCTATATGATTGTGTATTCAAATCGTGTTAAAATTGCCTCAAAAAGATTATCTATGGATTGTCAAGAAAACGAGCAGGTTGTCTAATTGACAATCATACAACATCTTCTTCTTTCTTTTAAAATTAAATGTGAATAGAAACCATTTAATGCCATTGAAAAAATATGATTGTGTATTGATAAAACATCAAGATGAACAAGCATTTATTTAAAATAATGCGTTTTAGATTTTGATTTCATTCTATGATATATTAATTAATTTTCGATTATAACCATGTGAAAACAGAAACAAAAAATAACTTAAAATCTAATCATCTTCAACAAGGATTTGTATTGTGAGATATACAAATCCTTGTCTTTAATTATAATTATATAGTGTTTTGCTATTCCTTCAACCCTAAATCAAGTTTATACAAAATGTCGTTTACACTATATTACATGACTCTGGGAATATATTATGTCTCAGCATGACTGTATAAACACGATTGTATAACAATTTTTTATCTGTTTACACACACGATGTATCCTGTTGTCAAATAGAAATTGATAGAAAAAAAACAAAAATCGCATACTTTTAAATCAAATTTGGAGCAAGAAGAAAATAACCAATTTGAAAATAAACTACACCACGTTAAGCTTTAACTTTTCATCTTTTTCTTGGTCGCAGCAGCTAAGGTATATCATAAGTAAAAGTATTTTAATTATTTTTTCAAAGCTGACCACTCTTCCGAATAATGACATTTTCCTGTAAGAATAACGGCAAAAGTAAGCCATTTGACATCACTGCAAAAAATCCAAATTTGTTGCAAGAAGTTCAAACTTTATTTTAAAATAATTTATATCATTAAAAAGAAGACACATTAAGGATTCTGGGGATCGCAGCAGCTAAGAAAACCACTGAGAAGAAAATTGAATATCGTCTTGTAAAGATTATTTTCCATATAACTTCTATATAACGATTTTATCCATGTAGGGTATCAGAATTCACGCATGCGCAATATTGACCGGACTGATTCTTGACAATGAAGATTTTGAGTAGGCAGCTATTTTCTGGGTATGTAGGGTAAGGGCAAATTGCTGATTTTGCACTATTTATCTAGCGCTGCCAATTTTGCCCATATATGTAGAACATATACGCTTTCGCGCATGCTCACGATGTACTGCCCGCGAAATTTAAAAACTCTTTGTTTCAACACTTGCCCAAGTATACCGTTATTTCGCGGGCATCTTCTAGTATATTTTATACAGAAGAACCTTTAAATCACCAGTGTTTATTTGCTTTATTTTCTAACTTGTATACGAAGAATGATTTCACCATGCAATTAATCCTTGTTCTATTCATTATTCGACATATAATCCCCACCACACTAGCAGAAGAAGTATATTTAACTTACACTGATATGAGGAGTACTGATACATTGATTGATTGTGGTTTGTTTTACGTCAAGTGTCAAATATTTCATGCATGCTCATGATGATGAAAATCAAAACAATGAATACAACACAAAGTTCTATAATAGAAATGAATGTCGAGAAATTTGAAATGCCACTTGAAAATGAGGGTATATTAAAATTTAGCCTCTCAACAGCTAGCTCTTCGCGTGTCATAGGATTAAACGTCTCATTTTGACCAGACGTGGCTTCGTAGCTATTTATCCAATTAACACGACCAAATGGACGCCCCACATTCACAGGGGAATTTAATGCCGGTTCAAAAAAAGAACATAAGTGACCATATTTCTGTTCCTGAGTTACTTTTGATGTTAACACAAATCCCATTATAAAATATTAAAAGAGGTGTTGAAAGAATTTGCTCTTATTTTTTGATAAAGTATATTAAAGATATATTCATAGTGTAAATCTGATCAAAATAGTCTTTGCATTCAGCATGTTAAATATATTATATAATCATAATCAAGTCTTTTGGTAATTATTTGTGAAAGTTGAACCATAGAGAAGTGTCTCTATCGGCCCTTGCGTTATTCATTACGTCATCTGCTGATATAACTCTTCCCATAGGCACCAAAGAAAGTGTCGCTATCGACCTCATCTTTAATTACCCGGTATAACATCACCTGCTGATATAACCCTTCCTATGGGCACCATTAAAAAGTGTCTCTATCGATCCTTTATTTACTTATAACATCACCTGCTGATATGAACCCTCCCTATAGAAACTATAGAAAGTGTCTAGATCGACCGTTTTTTTTACTTAAAGCATCATCTGCTGATATAACCTCTCCCTATAGGCACAAAATAAAGTGTCTCTAATGACATTTGCTTTACTTATAACATCATCTGCCGATATGACCCCTTCCTATAGGCACCATAGAACATGTCTTTATCGACCCTGTCTTTACTTATAACAATTTCTGCCGATATGACAACTTCATACAGGCACCAAAGAAAGTTTTTAACAACCCTTTATTTCTTTTAGCATAACTTGATGATATGGCCCCTCTATATAGGAACCAAATAATGGTTCTCAATCGATTCTTTCTTTACTTTTAACATCACCTGCTGATAAGACCACATCATATAGGCACCAAAGAAAGTTTTTCTATCGATCCTTTCTTTACTTATAACATCACCTGCTGATATGATCCCTCCATATACCGTATTAGGCACCACACAAATTGTATCTATCGACCCTTTCTATACTTTCTACATCACCTGCTGATATGACCCCACCATGTAGGCAACATATTAAGTGCATCTATCGATTCTTTCTTTACATTCAACATCACCTGCTGATATGACCCTCCATATAAGCACCAAAAGGTGTCTCTATCGACCCTTTCATAACTTTTAAAATCACCTGCTGATATGACCCCGCCATATAGGCACCATAGTATGGAATGTTTATTGAATAGTGGACTTTCAAACGTTGTAGCTCGTACTGAAGAAATTTCCTCAGCCTCCAACACGAAAAAATTGTTGAAGCCATTAAAATCTTCGAACTTCAAGCCGATGGATCTGATGGAATTCGCTGAACTCGGAGATTTTTTTGAATACATAATGAAAAAACGGCCTCATGTCCGTTGAAGCCAACCTCTCTCTGTCTTCTCTAAAGTTGTCAAAGCAGTCGAATACTGCCATTTAAGTAAAATCGCCCACAATGACATTACATTAGAAAACGCCTTGTTGTCTACTGGATGGTGTAAAATTGGCCGATTTTGTATTTGCCAAATCAACCGTTGTTGTTGCCGAATCTCAAGAATTTTGGGGAACCCCCTCCCCAACCGCTGCCCCAGACGTTATAATGGGAATGGAATACAGCACCATGAAAGCCCGAGAACACTAGCGACATCTTAAAATCCTCGTCTCCTCTCTGCTTGAACCACCTTTTGAAAAACGTGCTGATGCCATGTCAGTCCGTCTTGCCTATACCCAAACATTCTTGAAATCACAACAGGCTCCGTTACAGGAGCTTGTTGCTATTTTAAGGATGCTTGTTTGTCCGTTCTATTGTCACGGTAAACCATGTAAACATTCCTTTACCGTAGCTTCATCCGATACGGTATGCAGGTAATGTAAACAAAAGTGTTTTATCCAATTTTACATGCCATTCATCTTTCCATCTCATGCATCTTGTGTGTTGCAGTTTCACATCTCTTTGTTGCAACACGCTTAGTTTTAATCGATTCTATCTTTATAAGACTAACTGCCACGTGATTTAAACCTAGTGTCTTCCGAAAACCTGCAGAGAATAGGAAAACTCGAATGCGCAAGTTACGACTTTTTAGCTCACCGGGGCCCGAAGAGCCCCATGTGAGCTTATGCCATCACTTGGCGTCCGTCGTCGTCCGTCGTCTGTCGTCGTCCGTCGTCTGTCGTCGTCGTCTGTTGTCGTCGTCTGTTGTCGTCTGTCGTCGTCTGTCGTCGTAAACTATTTCAAAATCTTCTCCTCTGAAACTACTGGGCCAATTACCTTCAAACTTTAACTAAATGTTCCTTAGGGTATCTAGTTTATAAATTGTATCCGAAGTTTTGATCCATCGACAAACATAGCCGCCATGGCTAAAAATAGAACATAGGGTCAAATGCAATTTTTGGCTTATATCTCAAAAACTAAAGCTTTTAGAGCAAATCTGACACGGAGGTAAAATTGTTCAATTGGTCAAGATTTATCAGCTCTGAAATTTTCAGACGAATCGAACAACCCATTGTTGAGTTGCTGCCACCGAATTGGTAGTTTTAACAAAATTTTGCAGTTTTTTGTTATTATTTTGAATATTATTATAGATATATATAAACTGTAAGCAGCAATAATGTTCAGCAAAGTAAGATCTACAAAAATGTTAATATGACCATAATTGTCAATTGACCCCTTAAGGAGTTATTGCCCTTTAAAGACAATTTTACACAATGTGTTCATCAAGTTTGCTAACATTAAAAATCTTCTTCTCTGAAACTACTGGGCCAATTACCTTCAAACTTTAACTAAATGTTCCTTAGGGTATCTTGTTTATAAATTATATCCGAAGTTTGTATCCATCGACAAACATGGCCGCCATGGCTAAAAATAGAACATAGGGGTCAAATGCAGTTTTTGGCTTATATCTCTTAAAGCTTTTAGAGCAAATCTTACATGGGGTAAAATTGTTCAATTGGTCAAGATCTATCAGCTCTAAAATTTTCAGACGAATCGAACAACCTATTGTTCGGTTGCTGCCACCGAATTGGTAGTTTAACAAAATTTGGCAGTTTTTTGTTATTATTTTGAATATTATTATAGATATATATAAACTGTAAGCAGCAATAATGTTCAGCAAAGTAAGATCTACAAAAAAGTTAAATGACCATAATTGTCAATTGACCCCTTAAGGAGTTATTGCCCTTTAACGACAATTTTACACAATTTGTTCATCAAGTTTGCTAACATTTAAAAATCTTCTCCTCTGAAATACAGGTGAGCGATTCAGGCTCTTGAGAGCCTGTTGTTGTTATTCTAGTTTACAGTATCCGCATAGTTTTATCGTCTGTAGAATTATGGTCTAGTCTCATTAAATAGATTCGAAGCACATGTCTTATTTTAAAAGACAGTGACGTCATAAGTTTACACTGAGATTGTTATGGTAAACCTCGCATACGAGGACAAGGTAAACTGCACTGTATACTGACTGGCTGAGTTACGGCAAATGTTTAATAAAAAGATTATGTTACGGTAAACATCACAGTTAAAAGTCAATACGATAAACCTATAACTACATTGCATACCGTTTGCAAGAGGAGTTAACATTAATGGAAAGTGGAGATATTTCAATAATGTACTAATTATAGTGTAAGAAAGCTTTTGACTTTTCCCCTTGAAAACCAATCATTGCAACAGTCCGTAACAGTCATACCATTTCAGTATTTTGATACCTTTATAACATTAAATCAACGCCAATTTAAAATGGAATTTTTATTTAACAGTGGACTTTCAAACGTTGTAGCACTTACTGAAGAAGTTTTCTCCGCCTCTGGCGAAGTTTTCGGTAAAGCTGGAATTAAAAGTCATCAAAACTCTACTGAGTTTGAAGATATTTTCAGCTTCAAACACGAAAACATTGTTGAAGCCAATGAAATCATTAAAACCGAGGATTCTGTCTTCATTTTGATTGAATTCGCTGAATTTGGAGATACCTTTAAAATAGATATTGTAAAACGGCCTCGTGTCCGTTGAAGACACCATCTCTGCTGCCCCAGAAGTTGCTATCACATAACAGTATAGTAAAATGACCAATCAGTTTGAATTGTAGCTCCATGCTATATCAAGATATCTTCATAGTATAGAAGAATATCATCATGACAAATTGAATTGACAGAATAGAATATCAAAACGTCTTTATAGTATATAAATTTACCATAGCAAATTGACAGAGTAGTACTAGTATGGTCAAATGTCGTTATAATTTACAAAATTTGCATCATGTTATATATGGACCCTTAATGATATGATTATTGCATTGGTATCATAGGGCAGCTTTGGCGTTCCATAAATATATATATATATGTATTCATGTTAAAATATTACTATCCACACTCATCTGTATCCACGCTTTAGATATTTAGTTTTGTAAATCTTTAAATAAACATCGTTTTTTTAAATTTATTGATTACAAAGATTACGATCGTTTAACAATGAAATTAAAAGAAATGCCGTCAGACTTGTGTCACATTTGGTTAATTAACCCAACATTAGTTACTATATTCAATATGTAATAATTACATAAATGTTATATCAACTTAAAAATCACAACTTCACAAGGACATTTTTAAAATTCACTAATTGTCTTTGTTCAACTTCATTCAACGCATAGCATAAAAGAAAGATATTAGATGTTCTCGTTGAATGTTTGAAAGATTCACGATAACCTCTGACCTTTACAAATAAAACCATACCATGGCACCTTTAAAAATTCATATAATCAAGTGCACTATTTATCTTCATTTTGAAACACAAATCGAAGACAGTTAAATGCAAATATTCATTTACTTTATCTATGTTAAAACTTGACTATTTATTAGAATTAAAAAAATAAAAATTGAATTTCTAAAAGATGATGTACTAGTTATAACAAATTGTTTCAATGCTCAAGTACTGCATTGATGGATACTCATTTTAAAAGAATATTCAACTCCGATTTAGGCACCATAATTGATTAAACATCATGCATATATCGAGAAAAAATGCGTACTGCGGGTAAGAGTTAAATTATATTTTCATTCGTGGAATGAGCTTTTTATTTTTCCAGAAATGTTTATGCATCTAATTGGGTTTATATCGGATGAAGATTACACAAAACAACGTAGTGCTTGTAGTTTTGAAAATAACACAATGTGCAACATCATTATACTTAAGGTGCCACACATAGATCAGATCAGATAATGACTTTAATCAAACGAGTCTCCAGAGGATCTGTTTTTCGACAGATTTTTGTTTTGCTCGGATGTTTTAGGACCATGTAACCGGCAAAACTGTTTTCCTTTAAAATTAAAATTTGGGTAGACGTTGATTAATACATTTTCTTAAATGTTTCTTTGTTGTTAACATTATTTTCCACAGGTCCTGAGATTAGAAGTATTTTGTTTTTGGTAAATGGTAATCAGATTAAAAAAAAAAAACACCATAGCGTTTTGTAGTTAACGGTTGTTTTCCTATATAAACATATTGAATAAGCGATTGGATTGCTGTACTTGTTTCTGACACTTGGTGTGAAGAAAAGCTGTCGTATATATGTAGAAAATCATAAGATGTAGTTTGGATATGATGTAGTATAACGGAAGTGTGTCATTGAACACTCTCTGTTTATCTTTCTTTCGAGTTACGTCTTTGTCCATACAAAGACATCTTCTTGATTAAGGATATATTAAGTTGAGGTTTAGGAATTTGTGGCAGATGTTCAGATTCCTTGGTTTTTTTCCTTCAATACAGGGAAAATATTTTGCTCCATAACACCAACTTTTCTTTTCATAGAAGACCATGAAGACTTCAATAGCTCTTCAAAGGTCATTTCCGAAAATTTAAGCAGATTCTTGATTTCTTTTCTTTCAATTTGAGACCCAAATAATACCAATGCAAATATAAGGTAAAAGTCCGAGTCAGCCTTTTCGTGCCATTTTAAAAATCAAATATCTTGAAAAGAGTTCCATAACCTATCAATATGTTTAGCTTATTTGTTCCTTAACTTATGCTCCTCCAACTTGTAGTATCAATTTTAAAGTTTCTTGATTGTTTTAATTTCACCTAGGTACATCCTTAACAAATCTTAACATATATAGATTTTAAAATTCGTGCACCACTTGATTGAAATAGACTTTCCTTACACGATACAGTCAATGAATCCACATCACCTGTCCATCTTGATTTAACGAATACGTCACTGGATAGTTATTGGGAAGGAATTATGAATTTGATTCTATGAATAATTCTAAGCTAAACCTTAACCAACTTCCGGTATTTGTGCCGATTTTAAATAAAACTTGTTTCAACCGTTCAATAATAAAAACTTTTCGTATACAGTTTTGGTAGCTGTGTTACTTGATCAAATGTACCACAAGGTGTAGGAATGGTTCTCACATAATTCCAGTTTGACATTTGCATTCGATAACCTCATCGCTCAACGTAGACAACCAATGATACAAGCAAGCAACGGAATTAATGAACACAAACAATAAACCAGCCGGTTTTAACGCATTTAAGGTGGTACCAAACACCTCGACTAAAAGTAATTTAGCTCGTTTAATTTTCCTAAAATTTTAACAAAATATTTACTTTGACCCTTCGAAAAAATGTACAAAAAATGAAAAATTGAACCACACACTTAATCGGAAATATATTTGCACCTTAAAAAATACACTGAACAACTAAAATATAAATCGCAACGATATGTTTAATGTTTTGCTGTTGATCATGCAGACACTATCAACAGACATACAATATCGCATTACTACAATGATGACAGCTAGTTTACAAGCCACGCCTCTTTTGAGGAGATTTATAATATTCATAGATATTTTAATTGTTTTGTTTACCTAATGGTTCCCAGATATGATCTCTATTATCTCATAGAGACATAACCTAGGTATGTTACCAGTATAAAAACACATGGTAGCGGCAAAAATTGAATTCTGAGGAAGGGCCAAAGTGAAGGCAGGGTAGTACATAATTTAAGTATGAGTTTAATCTCTTAGAAATTCGGGGCATATAAATGTTGAAAATATGCCGCACAGGCCTACATTTTGACCCTTGAATAAAATAGTACTGCATATCAACTTTCTGTTCTAGAATATATACTTTTTACGAAACTTCATAGTGAAAGTGAAACAGTTTTAGCCGAAAAGTGAGTTCCTATGGGAAATTGCATTGTCTATATTTACAGAAGTGCAACCTATAAGTTATGAATAATTAAGCAAACAAAATAATGTAAAAAAATGTATGAAATATATACAAAATGTATATGTATCCATGTTAAAATACTACTGTCCACATTTGTCGTAAGAAGAAATTATGTTTTTAGTTTGTAATGAACTTTATTTTGTTAAAAAGTAAAATCACAAAAATACTTTACTCTTAGGAAAATTCAAAACGGAAAGTTCATAATCAAATGACAAAATCAAAAGCTCGAACACATCAAATGAATGGATAACAACTGTCATATTCCTGACTTGGTACAGGCATTTTCTTACGTAGAAAATGGTGGATTAAACCTGGTTTCGTAGCTAGCTAAACCTCTCACTTGTATGACAGTCGCATAAAATTATTTGTTTCGTTCTTTTTGTGACACCTTACTAAATGGGACAAATCACTGCGTTGTTCGGGTATTCCAAATTTTCAAAACTCTCTTCGTAAATCCGTCGTTTTAGGGTGCTTTGTGTGAGAGAAGATCATGTTCCGTGGCAGCTGACTCCTTATAAAGGTATCTCTTGCATGACAATATACAGATATTGAAGAAATACAAGGATACTCTGTATGGTTTATACCAATGGGAAGACATACAATGGACTATACATATATGGTAAAAATATATAAAATTGAACAATTGAGTGGTAAATGTGATAAACGTGATTTTTAGTGCGAAATGGTAACTTTGATTATGATTACCTCTGTCATTTATTTGAGAGGAGATTCACTGGACATTTTCACGATTGCATACCTTAATTGTCTCCCTTTTACCACTTATGTTAGTTTTTAAACCAAAGTCATTTCAATATGGGAAAATAAAAGGTTAAAGAAAATATATTTACAATTAGCGAAGAAGTTTTCTTTGGTCAGCAGTTTAAGGACCCTCGGATCAGGATAACTGCTGTGTCCATGAAACCTAAGATTGTTTACAAAGATTACGATTGTTTAACATTGAAATTAATAGAGACGCCTTCAGACTTTTATCACATTTCGGTAATCAACCAAACATAGTTACTACATTCAATATGTAATAATTACATATTGAATGTTATATCAACTTAAAAATCAGAACTTCCCAAGGACATACGGGTATTTGAAACTCTTTCAATAATTATCTTTATTCAACTTTATATAACGAATTGAATAAAGAAAGATATCAGATGTTCTCGTTGAATGTTTGAAAGATTCACGATAACCTCTGAACTTAATTAAAACCATGCCATGGCAACAATTAAACTATCATATACTCCTGTGAAGTGTACTGTTTATATCCATTCTCATACACTGATCGAAGAGAGTTAAACTTTTAAGGTAAATATTCATTTACATTACCTATATAAAACTTTACAAGTTATTACGATAAAAAATATATAAATTTAATTTCTAAAATGAAAATGTATATATAACAATTTTTCAATGCCCAAGTACACTGTATTGATGGCAACTCTGTTTTAAAGAAAATTTTACTGCGATTTAGGCACCATAACGGATTAATTATCATGTATGTGTTTAAAATCATTTCGTATTGCGGGTAAAAGTTAATTTATGTTTTTTCATTCTTGAATGAGCCTTTTATTTTTCAAGAAATGTTTATACATCTAATTGAGTTGATATACGAGGTGCCACCCAGATAGCAGATCAGAACATGTCTTTTATCGAACGAGTCTGAACAATGCTGAAGAAGCAGAGGGATATGTGTGTCATTAAGCAATCAAAATGACAATCTCAGAGCCATTCTGGAGGTTAGAGAAGCATAGTTCGGAGTATAACAACACACATTTCCATGAATATATAGTAGCAATGAATTTTATTTAAAAAGACTATTTAGCAGTTTCACGTCGTGTTTTTGTGTGTGTGCTCGAATTTGTGTATTGGAGAGATTCATAATTTGTTCTCTAGCAAAATATATCTCTCCTCTTTTGATTTTTGTATTGTATACTGTAAACCAACATATTTTCGCGAACGATTTATTTTGCGACTTTCGCGATTAGAAAAGTACGCTTATAAAATTGTCGCGAAGAGGTAACACTTGGATCTTTCCCCATTTAACTTCATCAAGTTAATTTGAAAATCGCGAAATTAAATCGCTGCGAAAAGGGTTATAAAGGACTTAACGCGAAAAAAAAAGATCCGCAAAAATAAGTTGGTTGACAGTATTCAACTACAAAAGAAGTATGTAAAGCAATGATACTAATTGTATTTATTATTATTATTTATTAGGTAAATGATGAGAACCATTGCAATCATTATTTGCTTTGCATGTATTGCTGTAATTGCGGATGAAGGTGATATTAAAGATGTTCTTGACAAAGTCGAAAAGGGTACAGATGCCGGAAAAGAGTTAATTGATATAATGTCGACAGCAACTGAGACATTAGGTGTCTTATCAAAGTTTTCAAAATTTGGTGGTCCAATTGGTCTATTCCTTGAATCAATAGGTCCAGTTTTATCAATAATCTCAATTTTCCTTCCGGAAAGACCATCTGAAGAGTTACTCTTTATGAAGGAGAAATTTGCAGAAATGGATGCAAAGTTTGATCAAGTTTTCAATAGATTTGGAGACGTTGAAAACTTAATACGGAAAAAGGCTTTAAAAGGGCAATATGGAGAACACGAACAAAGTATTTTAGCATTATCTGACAAACTTAAAATGTATCTTTCTGCTCCTCAAAATGCTGCTGAAAGCATGAAAAGACAGTTTATCCGTAATTACGAGTCATATTACGACAGTTCTGCATTAAAACTGTATAATGGGGTAATAAAAGTCACTCACTGTCAGATGATATTCCAGGAACAGTTATGCAATATACTAAATACGACCGCAAAATGTTTCGGAAGATAATGACAAGTATTCTTAACGTGATAGTGCAAGGAGTCAAAGTTCAAATAGCCTACCTTAACATGATAGGCGAAAATGACGCCTACAATAGAATTGACTGGGAACAGAAACTAAGCAAACTAGGGACAAACATGGATGAGTGGGACACTGAAGTTAAAACAAATGGCACACACAAGCTGAAAAGGAAATAGATGAGAAATTAGCAGAATATGAAGGTTCAAGTAATTCACAAATTGCGGAAGATCTGTACTCGTTCCTGGTTGACAAATATTACTGGAGAGATTGGCACGTACTTGCGTATAAACCTATTAAGGGTACAAGAAACATATGGTTAAAGTATGCCCAGAAACTGGATACAGGAGGTTCAGAAAGCATGGTCGAAACCTTATGGTTGGCTGTGTTGATAGCAACGCAACGATATTTGATACATACTCGATCCGTAATGAACTTAATCGTGTAAAAACGAATAAGAAGTGTTCAAAATTTGAATTTTGGTGCAAAGTAAAAAATTATAAGGCAGAAGAGATCTATAATAGATACTTACCTGCAAAGTTTAGATATACATGTGAATATGCTTCCACAGGAGTAATCGACACGGAAAAAAATGATGTACATCACAGAGCAAAAACCAGCCGCGTCTGGTAAAAACAAGTAATCGGATGCAAATATACATATTTGGTTCAGGCTACTAGGATGAAAAATTTTAGCCTCCATTTTTTTATTTTGTAATCTCTGCCATGCCTTTTTATTTTTTATTTTTTCACTCCATTTGGTCCTGCCTTCTTTTATTAGCTTATCCTGACTTTTTTACATAAATTGTTATCCTGTCTTTTTTCCCAAGTTGCTCATCCTGCCCTTTTTTTAAACTAAAAACTCCTGTCCTGCCTTTTTTCAAATTTTATACTAAGCCCCTCATCCGAAAAATCAAATGGTAGCTCCCGTACCTCTTCTGTCGATAGGTGTGTGGTGTGCCATTATCGTATATACCTTGGCTGATAAAACAAAATAATATTGAACAATGTACATTTTCGATTTTGCCAATTGAACAATATACGGCCACACGGCTGACATTAAAATTGGTGGGGTTGCCGAGCAAAATGACATGTGCAACCTCCTATCTTGAAACATATATCGTAATCCTTATCCTTCTAAATGAATATATCCTATGGTTTTTGATGATTTAATGAATGGCAATTATTTATTTTGAATTTATTGAACCATAAAATTAATTTTGACTCTTCACATTGAATAATCCGCGAAGCGGATTATGTAAAATGTGAAGAGTCAAAAATTAATTTTATGGTTCAATAAATTCAAAATAAATTATTGCCATTCATTATAAATAAATTTCTATCAAAAATAAGGCTCAAAGAACTTTTATATTATTTATATTAACAATAACAACGTACACACATGTTGGCGTATGAATACACAACGTCAGAGTGGGCGTGTCGCCATAAAAATTGACAACATTGAAAATAAAAGTAATACTTTTAACCAATCAGAAGACAGTTAATACACCAAATTTATTTATAAGATGATGATTCTGAATAAAGAGACAATAACAAGAATATACAAGAAGACTAATATGCTGCAACAACATTTCAACAAATGTTCTATGTGTGTTAAGGATGTTTGCTACTCTGTTTTAAAATAAAAGCTTTTTAACTGACTGTTTTAAATTGATAGTGCATAAATAAAGAAACTGAAAAAGCAGAAAAAAATAAAGGGTCCGTCTGCTTGTTTTCGAGATATAAGCCATTGCAAATTTGGCTGGAAATGATTTTCTCTAGATTTTCATACATTTGACTTCGGCAGTTTTTTTTCAAAATCTCTAAAAATATACCTAGGATTTTAAATAAAATAATAAAAATTATGAAATGAAAAGTAGGTGTTCGAGGGCAAAATATTAATGGGCACTAGACGGATAAAACCAGAGGATTCCGAATATCTGACAAAATTTAAAAACAAGAGGAGCGAACATCCTTAAGATTGAACTTTCAGTTTATTTTTTTGTATATGTATTGTGTTTCTTTATGTTCTCAAAGTAAGTTTGCCTCTTTAAATAATATACGTGTAATGTATAATAATACTTTCTTAATAATAATGGGAGATAGATGCACTATGTATTACATGTACTACATATCATATGTTTGTTTCATTTTCGGAAAATGACATCTGTAAAAAACATAAACTTTTAGCTACCGATATACAAGCAGAACCAAATACTATGAAAGTTCAAACTATGTACTGCCTTTCAAAGCTGCACAAAACACCTTACAAATATAAAGCCATTGGCATTGTGCCACTACTAAACTGTCGATTCTACTTACCAGTGCACTTCGTTCAATCAAAAACCTGGTAATACATTGTTCAAATTTGGCCTTTGAAAATGGTGGAATTAATTACTTTCGAAGTGTCAAAAATTCTGTGGAAGTATTTTTTGATAAATTGCATTCTCGTATTGGTGATTTTAAATTTATTCAGTCTTGATTTTCCTACCCTATATACCACTTTGCCTCTTAATATCATTAAGAAATAATTAATTCACACACCTAATGAAATTGGCATTTAAAAAGTAAGAATGTTCTACTCTTTTAGATATTTGGAATATATATTGACTCTCAATAATGACGACTTCAGTATGTACACTAAAGAGATTTATCTTGTTGAACTAACTTAAAATAAAGCAAATACTAACAATAAACACTACCCTTTCTTGGATCATGATATCTATATCTTTATCGGGGAGCTTACTACCCAAAATGTACGATAAAAGAGATGTTTTTCATTTCCTATTGTTACTTATCTTTTTCTAAAAACCGGTCACTCAGGGTTGTCTTGAATTTGCAGATATCCTGTCATTCCGGCCCCAAATCGATCCGGCCCCATAATAAAATAATGAATAATCTATATTGACGTCGGAGGATTTTGATGATACATTTGAATCAGGATATATGGAATTTGTAATAAATTGCTTCGCTGAGAACAGCCTGATACGACCGCAGAGGTCAAACCCTAAACAGTTGGGGCCAATTTAAACACAATATTCAAGCTTGATACTGTCTGAATTTGGATTGTGATCAAATTTTGACATAATATAGGTTTCTGACACAAAATAAATGTGGTAAAAGATCTTAAAAATATATTGCGCAACACTGTGCAATTGAAGATTTCTTTGAAAAATTTGAAATTTGAAAAAAAAAAATATGAACCCCTAAAAAGATTGGGGAAAAAAATTCCCCTAAACTTTTTGAACCTTCCCCCTTGGAGCAATTACCCCGAAACTCACCCCAGCCTTCCCTTTGTAGTATGGAACCTTTGTAGTACAATTTTAGAGAGATCCATACACTTAAACACAAGTTGCCTAGAAACTAGAAAAATGCTCGTTTTTGGCCCCTTTTTTGCCCCTAATTCTTGCATGTTTGGAGCAATTACCCTCAAACTCAATCCCAGCCTTAACTTTGAGATATGGAACCTTGTTTACAATATCAGAGAAATCCATAAACTTACACACAATTTATTGTCCAGAAACTACAAAAACGCTTGTTTTTGGTCACTTTTTGCCCTTAATTCCTAAACTGTTGGTACCATAACCCCCAAAATCAATCCCAACCTTCCTTTCGTGGTATTGAATCTTCTTGAAAAATTTCATAGAGATCCATTCACTTAAACTAAAGATATTGTCCGGAAACCAAATGTGTCTTCGGACGACGACTACGACGACGACTTCATAGCATTATACGAACCCCAAAAATGTTTGCGGTCATATCAAAAGCATCGATGATTGATGACCCGAAAATTAATAAACAGCTGCGCCACGAGCGCATGATACGCCCGTCGTCTTGTGTGTGAAGTTTTATGCAATAATCATAAATAGTTTCTGAGATACGGCGTGACATGTGAAAACCCCCCTTTTTTTACAAAAAACTCAAGAACTTTTAAATAAAATTTTGAATCATCACCAAAAAGTATACAGATCTTTAGATTAATATAACTAAGAAGAACATACGAAAAGTTTTAAGCCATAATCATAAATCGTTTTGAGATACGGCGCTATATGTGAAAAAAACACACCCCTGTTTTAGTTACAAAGTCCCGCAACTCAAAAAGTTTTAATCTTATTTTCACCAAAAAGTATACAGATCGTTTGACCATCATAAGAAACAACTATGTTAAGTTTCATGAAATTTGGATAAGTTGTTCTCAAGTTACGGTGCGACATGTTTACGCCGGACAGACGGACAGACGGACGCCGTATATTTGTATACCATAATACTGGCGTATAAAAACCTAAATACACAGTTAGATTCAGCATATCAATTAACACCAATAACTCAATTTTGATGAAATCAAACATAGGTAAGTTTATGACCCTTCAGATCTTAATATGGCCTAATACAAAACAGGGCCAAAAATCAAACTTCTAAATACACTGTTAGATTCAGCAAATTTAGGAACCCCAAGAATTCAACTTTGAATTAAACCCCATTGAAATTGGTCAAGAAATAAGCAATGTATACAAAGTTTTACAAAAGTATTGTTTTTTCCCCTTTTTCCTAAATCGTTAGGGTCATAACCCCTACAATCAATCCCGACCTTCCTTTTATGGTATAACACCTTGAGACACAAGCAATACATAGACTTAGACTCAACTTATTGGCCAAAAACCATAAAATCCTAGTTTTTTGGCCCCTAATTCCTAAACAGGTTTGGGCAGTGACCCCAAAATCAATCCCAACCTTCTTTTTGAAGTAAGGAACTTTGTGATAAAGTTTCATAGAGATCCATACACAAGTTATTATTCTAAAACAAGAAAAATGATTTTCTTTTTTTTTTACCCTAATTTCAAAACATCTACGACAATAACCCCTAAAATCAATCCCAAACTTCCTATTGTGGTATGGAACCTTGTGCTTAAATTTCATTGTGATCCATACACTTATATTCAAGTAATAGTCTGTGAACCAAGTTATTGTCTGTATTGTCGATGAACTAGAACAATGCTTGTTTCCTAATTATAAACAGCTACGACAATAACACCCTCCTCCCCGCAACCTTTCTATTATTGTATTGACACAGACATCTCAATAACATTATAGAAACGCAAATTTGTTTGGTCGTATGAAAAAGGTAGAAATATAAATCAATAACTCCTAAATGGGGGCGACTGACAATTTGAATTATCTTCACCTATTTGTAAATCTTTCTTTGCCGATAATTTTTGCTACTTAGGTTTTCTTTGACCACTAAAGTTTTACCCCAAAAAAACAGAAACGTAGGTGAAAACAACATAAAAGGCTACTAACTTTAATGACTTACAATTTTGGTCATGTTTGACATATTTGAAGATGTTGTCCTGCTTATTATTTTTTGCTTATTCAAAGTTTCTATCTTTCAGGATAATATGCAATAAATTGCTTCGCCGAGCGCAGCTGAATACGACCGCAGAGGTCCAACCCTGAACAGTTGGGGCAAAAATGGACACAATATTCGCGCTTGATACAGGGCTGAATTTGGATTCTAATTAAATATTTGACACATAATAGGTTTCTGACACAGAATAACTGTAGTCAAAGAACTTAGAATTGGTTATATGATTTGAATTTATATTAAATTTTTCGTTTTTGTGCAATACACTATGCTGTTGCAAATTGACCCCATCCCCCCCAAAAAAAAAATTACCCTTCCTTTTTTTTTTTGCTTTTGTGCAATATACTATGCTGTTGCAAATTGACCTCCCCCAAAATATTTTTTTTTACCCCCTCCAAAAATTTTTTTTTACCCCCCCTTTTTTTGGCAAAAAAAAAATAATATTTGAAGAAATTTTCTTTTTAATTTCTGAAATCTTGAGGGAAAAAAATTGTCCCCACAATTTCCTTTTATCCCCCGCAATTTTTTCGCCCCCTTTTTCCAAAAAAAAAATTCTTTCCCTCAAGATATGGTCATAATCTCAATTCAAATTTCCAATGGAGTTTGCAACCATAATTTCCCATTTAAATACATCATAAAAGTCTTAAAATAGAAAATGACATACATAATCATGGCTAAAATTAATATACCTTGATCAGCATTTAAATAATAGTTACTTCTAAAAATAAATTGACAGCTAATCACCTCAAGACAATACATTTCTTTAAATATAATTTAACAGCAGTGTAAGGGAGGTAATTCAAACATAATATTGTACTTAAGTAATTGTCCATTAACCAGAACACCCTTGTTTTTCCCCTACTTCCTAAACAGTTAGAGCCATAACCCTCCAAAGCCAATCCTAACCATCCCTTTGTGGTATGGAAATTTTTGGTATAATTTCAGAGAGATCCATACACCGTTCCACAAGTTATTGTCTGGAAACTAGAAAAATGCTTATTTGGGCCCCTTATTCCTCAACTTTGGGACCATTACCCCCAAAATCAATCCCAACCTTCCTTTTGTGGTTATAAACCTTGTGTTTAAATTTCTTAGATTTCTATTCACTTATACTAAAGTTATTGTCCGGAAACCAAATGTCTTTGGACGACGCTGACGCTGCTGCCGCCGCCGACGACGTGATACCAATATACGACCACAAATTTTTTTGCGGTCGTATAAAAACACAAAACATTGTTAAACAATCACCTTGAGCATGTTAAAGGACGATAACTCCTATTACGTGTTGAGTGATGATTTGATTTCAACTGATTTTTATAGTTAGTTCTTATGTGTTGTACTGTTACACCACTGTCCCAGGTAAGGGGAGGGTTGGGAGCCTGCTAACATGTTTAGCCCCGCCACATTCTGTATGGATGTGCCTGTCCAAAGTCAGGAGCCTGTAATTCAGTGGTTGTTGTGCTATATATTTGTTTTTCATTCATTTTTTGTACAAAATTAGGCCGTTAGTTTCCTTGTTTGAATTGTTCAAACATTGTCATTTCACTGCCTTTTATAGCTGACTATGCAGTATGGGTTTTGGTCATTGTTGAAACCCATACTGTGACCTAAAGTTTTTTTGTCATTTAGTCTCTTGTTAAAGAGTCTCTTACTGGCAATCACACCACATCTTCTTTTTTATATTTAATATTTGTAGATCTTGTCTTACTGATCATTCTTGCTATTCAAATTTTTCCATCTATCCATCATAATCAAATTACAAGATTATAGATAAAAACGCAAGACATTGGTAAAATAATCATTACTTTGACCTATAATGGTTTACTTTTACAAATTTTGACTTGGATGGAGAGTTGTCTCATTGGCACTTATACCACATCTTCTTATATCTAATTAAAGGAAAATAACTCCAAAAATAGTCAAATGGTCATTTTAACTTTTTTGCTGATCATTTAATTTTTGCTGTTGCAAGTTTCTCTCCATCTTTTATAGTGGCCCCTAATTAAAAATGTGTACTTCAGTGAAGATTGACGTCATATAAGTTGCATTTAAGGATGTTCGCTTGTCATGTTTTGGAATTTTTGTCAGATTTTCAGAATCCTCTGGTTTTATCCATTTGAATGCCTTCAAAATTTTTCTTACTAACCCCCATTTTTCTTTTTATAAATCTTTTACATGTATCATTATAAGTCATCTGTAAAATTCTTATAATTTTTTTTTTATTCTTTAATAGTTTTTGAGAACTTAAACTTGTCAATGATAAAGCTATGAAAAATCAAGAGAGAACATTTTCCCGCCAAAATTTCAAAGGCTTATATCCCGAAAACAAGCATAATGACCTACATTTTTTTTCCGCTTGTTTGGTTCCTTTATTTGACCCCTGTCAATATATTCTAGAGTAATGAAAAGCTTGTTATTTTGAAACTGAGTAGCGAACTTCCTTAACCGAAATATTCTATTTGTAGCCATGTTAGTTGGCATGAGGTATCATCCACAAATGTTCAAAACTATATACAATAACAATAAGTCCAACCAAGTTAGGTCCCAATTGGCCAAGTGGTTTCAGTTATAAGACTTGTGTAAAAGTTAACAAATGACGGAAGAAGAAGTAGGTCTGGGGATAAAAATAGCTCAATTGACCTTTCAGGAAAAAAATAATGAACAATCTTTAAAATCTGATTTGATAATTTATTAAAAGTTCAAATAGGTGACAATCCAGAATAATTACACAACTTATGCAATATTTAAATACACCACGAATAGTGTATTATCAGTTCAAAAATTGCAGAATGTGAAATTTAAATACAATATACTTTTCCCTCGTTTTGTTTGCAATTGATTTGCATATGTTTTATTGGTGGACTATGATTTAGTGGGAGGCTACAATAGGTAAAATATCTGTCAATCATATAATTGACATCAAATGCCCTACATATTTTATTTTACTGATAATATAAATGTTTTATACATGTATATCCACCAAATTCAATAACAACAAAATGTTAACAAAATTTAATTACACAAAGGAACAAACCATTAAAAAATTAAAATGACTGAAATTTTAGGTGGTTATACAAAAAAAACTTGCACTTTATTACCTTGAATATCAAGATAACATCACATCCTTTTAAACCCATGTACAACAGCTTGATCAAAAACTTTAAGAAAAAACGTCTCTTCTAATTTTCATACACCAAATGAAAGCTCTAGAATAGCTCCTTTTTTGGAAACAAATGAAGCCTACATCATATGACATAAATATTTTTACAAAAAGTTTTAAATATGAAATGAATTCTGAAAGTTATAAAACCAATACATGGATTCATTGACATGTGTCAACTGACTCAAATTTAAAAAGAATTTACTATTACTACTCAGACAAATCTTTTCTTTAAAACATTTATTATTTAAATAAAATAAGAAGAAAATAACAAGATAAGAAATCATGTATTTGTCTATTTATTCATAAATTTATTTTCTTTGAATATTTTTTTCTTTTTCTAAAAAATAGCTTCTTTCAATTGTCTTTTACAGACATTTAATTTTCCAACAGCATATGACAGTAAAATAAATAATGCCAAGACTAGCTTGCTCACTTACAGTTAATTAACATACAAAATATCACAGTATATCAAACTGTATACAGTTCAGGATTCATTCAGAGCTTCACTCACACAACCACACATATCCATACAAATTCACGATCTACTCCTATAAATCTTTCAGTGCTGCTAATTGTTTCTCTATATCATCGTCCGTGACTCTAGATTTGGAAGATTCTCCTAATTTTCCTCTGTGTGCAGACGGTGCATCTACCATCTAAAGAAGAATAAAATGAAAAATGTGAATGAGAGTCAAATTCTGCGTAATATTTATTGAGAAAGAGAAGGGACAGATCCCAAAGGGATATCAAATTCATAAGTCGAAAACAAATATTCAATGCCATAGCTTAAAACGCCTAAAAGACAAACAACAGTTTACATGACACAACAAAGAAAACTATAGGCTGATTAAAATTATGTTAATGAGTCTGACATTTAATAATGCTTTGAAAGTTTGAATGATTTCTCATTGATTAAAATGTGTTAGGAATTTGAGGATTTTTTACTCTTTGCTATCATTGCTTTCACTCTCAAGTTTATAATGAGAGGTATTATGAATCTCACACCATTATTTCCGTGCATGTTCCTTTTTAAATTGTTTTCAGAAACTAAACAATATATAAAATAACTTGCCCACACCATCTTTTGAGTTGAAGAAGCATTCAGTGCAAACATATTTATGCCTGTTTTTAAAGTGAAGTGAAACAATGCAAGCAATCTAGTTTTCTTTTAGAGATGTACGAATCATATCTTTTTTGTAAAACCCTTAGCAAGATTAAAACTACATGAACTATATCACTTCATAATTTTCAGTAGAGAAATTAACCTGCTGACTTAAAGGACAGTTGATTCAATTTCACATACCATCAAAACAGAGACATACATTTCATTTTTTATTCCCCGTCAGTGGCAGAGGTGGTATTAAGTTTTACTATTGTTCGTCTGTATATTGGTAAGTATGTCCCAACAGTAGTCTCCCTTCCCTAACTTTTGCCTCAACAAAATGTTATGAAACTTATACACAATGCTAAATACACACAAACACAGATCAAGTTTGAATTTGGGTGGAGTCACTTTCACTGTTCTCAAGTCGTGTCCCTTTATATTTTCAATCAATATATCATTGCATACCTTTCCTGAGATTTCAATACCAATTTCATCCAGAACCTGTGATACCACTGCATCTTCTTCTTCTTCATCTCCTGATTCTGTTAGAATATCATCTAATGTGTCATTTACTGAAAAAAAAGAGAAGAACTTACATTCTATCAAATACTAAATAATTTAATATTGGATGTAACACATCTTCTGATTGATGACAGTGTTTTGTCTATCAGCTCATAGACAATTTTGTCATGTGACCGTAACGTCATTAATGTTTTTCATGATTCAATACAGCTTACAATGGAATTTAGAACTTTTTCTGTCTATTCGAAATAACATGAAAAATGTGTTGCACATTTTAAAATAACCTATTACGCAGGTTATTCATCAGTGTGCACCACATGTTTTATGTTATTTCTTCAAAGACAGAAAAAATATTACAGTCATTTCTTAAATAGACCATTTTCATAATACCCACTTTTGACACCATAATTTATATTTTTTCAATAGGTTGGACATAATGGAAAACTGTTTAATGTTTTCTATACACGACAAAATCATCAGAAAACAGTAATTTTCAGACCAAATTGCACTGATTATATAATAGATTTTACTTCTTATGGCTGCTCTTACTTGACTGAGTAAAAAGTCAGTAATATGAAAAAAGTCTATATAAATATCTGTCAAATATTTTTCTTATGTGTCAAATACTGAAAAAAAATGTTAAGGGTTCTGCAGAATCATGAGTCAAGCCTGCTATTAATTCAGAGTAAAAGTGTAATATTGAATGCAGAAAAATTATTAAAGGCCTTTTATTGGTAAAATAGGGAAAGAAACATTTAAAGAATCTAATTTCTTTCCTCCAATGCTATTTCTTGATCTTTAAGAAGCTTCTATCCAAGATTTATGTTCCTAATTATATGATGGTTTGACAAAATTATATCTATGTACATGTATTTAAAGTTAAATACCATACTATATGCAAATTCGAAATGCAAAACAAGTTTATTCAGTTTCAGTAGAATACTGAATAAACTGCTTTGCTGAGCGCAGCTAGATATGCCCGCAGAGGTCCAACCCTGAACAGTTAAGGCAAAAATGGACACAATATTCAAGCTTGATTCAGGTCTGAATTTGGATTGTAATTAAATATTTGACATATTATAGGTTTCTGAATAAATGTAGTCAAAGAACTTGAAATTGGTTATATGAATTGAATTTATATTCAATTAAAGATTTCGTGCTGTTGTGCAATACTTAGTAAATCTGTTACGTTGTCAGACTATAAACAAATAAAGTTCAATTAATTCTCAATGTCATATTAGAAATTTATGAAAATAAAAAGGGAGCTTACATCAATAGATATAAACAATTCACCAAAGTTTCATGAGAATTGGTGACAGCATTTTGAGTTATTGTCCAAAACTGGAAAATCACCCTTTTTAATGAATAAAACCCCATAACTCAGAAATGTAAAATGTAAAATTTATAAAATTCTAAAGGAGCTTACATCAATACATACAAACAATTCACTAAAGTTTCATAAGAACTGCTGAAAGCATTTTTGAGTTTTTGTCCGAAAACTGGAAAATCCCCCTTTTTTAAATGAAAAAAACCCTATAACTCGGAAACGTAAAATCTAAATTTTTATAAAAAACGAAAGGGAGCTCACGTCAATAGATATAAACAATTCACCAAAGTTTTATGCAAATTGGTTTAAAGCATTTTTGAGTTAATGTCCGACATGTTGACGACGGACAGACGGACGGACAACGGTATACCATAATACGTCCCGTAAACGGGCGTATAAAAATGAAAAAAAACCAAAACATAATTTTAAAAGTTTGCTTTATTATAAAAAATAAATTTTCTACCAAAGTTTCTTCAATCAAAGAAAGTATCAAAAAGTTATTGATTTCTACAAACCATTAACCCAGCCAGTTTCAATTTTAACTGTAAAAAAGTCCACTGATCAGAAAAACAAAACAAAAAATAATCTATATTTAGGTCTTTTGTTCATAAACAAGCTTCTGTCCAAAATTCTTAAAATTCCATAATGATTTGATAGTCATAATTGTCTGAAAAGATAAAAATTTGAATCTTTCTTGAAGCTGACTGCAAATAAAAATTAGGTCCATTCATCAGTAAATTATGGAGAAAAGAATTTAAAAATATTGCCAAACTTTTGCAGTCAGCTGTCAGTAAATCTTTAAAAAAAAGCTTCTATCCAAGTTTCATGAATTCCATTAAGAAATTACAACTTACAAGGCTATTAAAGTTAAAAAAACTTTCCTTTTTCATTTTTTTAGATTATTTCGAAAGGGGGTTAACTAGAAAATATCAAATATATAACAGTTTGCACTGTTAGACACTAGTTCGATGCCCCAGACTAGTCAAGTTTTATTTGGACTTGCATGTTTTTGCAAAACTTTGTTCTGACTTATAAGAAAAATGTTAGAATATTGGCCTTCAGACTAGTAGTATGAACAGATTTTGGTGCAGACTGAGATAATCAACCTTCTCTGCAGTTGTTAAACATTTATTATGCTGTAAATCATAAAGTAGCTCACCCATTTCTTCTGTCATTCCCATTTTAGCGTTCTCCCTTTCAAAGTCTTGCATTGTCTTTGCCATCTTCACCGGATCCATAACTTTGTTCATTTGTTGCATTGTCTGTAAAATATAATTTTATGAATTATGAAATTAACATTTTCTATTATTTTTTTTAAACAATTACAAAATGATTATGAAAATGACAGAAAAACAAGTACAAAGCATGTATGTGATCTGGGGTTCACAGACAAAATGATTATCAGAATGACAGAAAAACAAGTACAAAGCATGTATGTGATCTGGGGTTCACAGACAAAATGATTATCAGAATGACAGAAAAACAAGTACAAAGCATGTATGTGATCTGGGGTTCACAGACAAAATGATTATCAAAATGACAGAAAAACAAGTACAAAGCATGTATGTGATGAATGACAGAAAAACAAGTACAAAGCACGTATGTGATCTGGGGTTCACAGACAAAATGATTATCAGAATGACAGAAAAACAAGTACAAAGCACGTATGTGATCTGGGGTTCATAGACAAAATGATTATCAGAATGACAGAAAAACAAGTACAAAGCACGTATGTGATCTGGGGTACACAGACAAAATGATTATCAGAATGACAGAAAAACAAGTACAAAGCACGTATGTGATATGGGGTTCTGGGGTACACAGACAAAATGATTATCAGAATGACAGAAAAACAAGTACAAAGCATGTATGTGATCTGGGGTACACAGACAAAATGATTATCAGAATGACAGAAAAACAAGTACAAAGCACGTATGTGATCTGGGGTTCACAGACAAAATGATTATCAGAATGACAGAAAAACAAGTACAAAGCATGTATGTGATCTGGGGTTCACAGACAAAATGATTATCAGAATGACAGAAAAACAAGTACAAAGCACGTATGTGATCTGGGGTACACAGACAAAATGATTATCAGAATGACAGAAAAACAAGTACAAAGCACGTATGTGATCTGGGGTTCACAGACAAAATGATTATCAGAATGACAGAAAAACAAGTACAAAGCACGTATGTGATCCGGGGTTCACAGACAAAATGATTATCAAAATGACAGAAAAACAAGTACAAAGCACGTATGTGATATGGGGTTCACAGACAAAATGATTATCAGAATGACAGAAAAACAAGTACAAAGCATGTATGTGATCTGGGGTTCACAGACAAAAAATAAACAACAAAATAAGACAACAACAATTATACAGCAAAAGAGAAAATTTGCAGTTTTCATGCATCAAAGATTAAATTGGCAATGATCAACAAGATTTAAATGAATTCTATTGTGAATTTCAAAATTATGCAATTTATTTATGAATAATTCATAAAAAGACAAACATGAATAAAATATAGGACAGAAAAATGAACCACATTATCTAACAAGCTAAAACAACATTATTAATCCCTTTATATTCATGAGATCCTATGAAACTTACAACAAAATATCAAAATAAATCTGGAGTTACTTTCCTTAATATACAACTATCTAATTTGTTGAATGCTGGTTAAAGATGAATTGTCAAAAATGCAAATGAATTAAAAATGCAGTTGGATACATAAACAACAAATATGTTTCAAAGATAAGACAATAAACACTTAAAATAAACTCTTGACACAGAGATATGTGTATCCTGCTGGCAGACAATTAAAATCAAAGACAACCTGATGGACATCAACATTGCAAATTAATTCAAAGTCGTTAGTATATGACGTAGGGGCCAGGGCCTAAATATAGTTGTTAAACCAAAAGTAATGCATATTTATAGAAAATATAATTAATCTATCACACAAAGTTCTGATCAAAGTGACTTGTGCAGAAAACTTAACAATTGTTTTATATGCCTATCCCAGTGGAAAAACATAACCTGTCACCCTTTCCACAATTTTTGTCGCAGGCGACACAAAAATGTGAGGATTGCAATGAGTATACCTTTCGTCACAGATGAAGAAGCAGAACTGTTCATAAAGAGAAAGCCATTCTGGTCTAGGGTCAATTGAAATAAAAGTTATATATTTTTGTTTTTAAAAACCTGTATCGCCAATTAAGTGTGCATATGTGGTTTGCCAATGTTAATGCTTAATTACACATTTCATCTGTCGCAAAAAACTTTGATTCAATTGAAACATTGCTGCCATTAGTCTTACCTTTGTTGTAGTTCCCATAGCACCAGCCATCTTCATATTTGAATGCATTAACTGAAATAAAACAATGAAATGATTGATTCATACATACATGACATATAGTAATGTAAGTCTAGCAATGCAAATTTAATTCAACTTTGTTTTAACTACTGTAGATTTATTTATTTTCATAGATATCAATTTTCATGGACTGAGGGTTGAGTTGAATTTTCGTGGATACTTGATTTTGGGGTTTTGCCAGAGTTTGTACAATTCCTAAAGAAAAATTGTTCTTCATTGAGCATTTAATCTCAATGTTTACCTATACAAACGAAATCCATGAAAATTGGTGTCCAACAACTAATTTATATCCATAGTAATCCATAAAATTGGTTAACAAACTCATATTCCTTGAATGTATATTTGAATATTAACCTATACGAAATAGTTCTATGTTTGAATGGAAATTCTCTTCATGAATAATCTAGGGAAAAACCATATGTTTGAATACTCTTGTGAACAAAAAACATGTGTTTAAAAATATTTTACATAAAAATACTCATGGGGAGGGTTGAGTTCTCTCAAAATATGTTTAACCCTGCTGCATGATTGCGCCTGTCCCAAGTCAGGAGCCTCTGGCCTTTTATGTTTTGTGTGTTTTTTAAATTTAGTTCATTTGTATGTTTTAGTGTGACATTCACTTTCATTGAACTAGTACTTATTTTTGTTAAGGGGCAAGCAGAAGCCCACTGATGCTTTGTATAGTTTTGCTGTAAGCATACAGCTTGCTGGTGCTTTTTCATAATTTTGCTGTTAGCATACAGCTTACTGATACTTTGTCATAGTTTTACCATAAGCATACACCTTGCTGATGCTTTGTAATAGTTTTGCTGTAAGCATACAGCTTGCTGATGCTTGGCATACAGCTTGATGATGTTTTGTCATAGTTTTGCTGTAAGCATACAGCTTGCTGATGCTTTGTTATAGTTTTGCTGTAAGCATACACCTTGCTGATGCTTTTTCATAGATTTGCTGTAAGAATACAGCTTAATGATGCTTTGTCATAGTTTTGCTGTAAGCATACAGCTTGCTGATGCTTTGTTATATTTTTGCTGTAAGCATATAGCTTGCTGATGCTTCGTTAAAGTTTTGAAGTAAGCATACAGCTTGCTGATGCTTTGTTATAGTTTTGCTGCAAGCATACAGCTTGCTTATGCTTTGTCAAATATTTGCTGTAAGCATACAGCTAGATGATGCTTTGTCATAGTTTTGCTGTAAGCATACATCTTGCTGATGCTTTTTCATAGTTTTGTTGTGAGCATACAGCTTGCTGATGCTTTGTCATAGTTTTGCAGTAAGTATACAGGTAGATGATGCTTAATAATTTTTTACCTTCTGTTGGTTGCCTATTGCTCCTACTTTGCTGCCCATTGCAAAACTCTTTGTCTTCTGTTTCCTCAAATTTACTAATTGTTTTGCTAAAACTACACATGCCTAAAATAAATTAGAGAATTTAGTTAGAGACTTATGTTTACTGTTATATAATCTTTCATGACAGATGAATATTTTGTGCAGACAACAAAATTGAAGTTGTTTTTTTTAATTTATAACACTCTATATAATAATGAAAAGACACATCAAATTTGTAAAATGCTGTATCAACTGAGCACATATATCATCATTTTATAACAAAAGTGATGTCTTTTCTTTTTCTCTATTTTGTCATGGAGAGTGAAATGCCGATCTTTGAAAGAATTAGTAATAACACTTATTTAAGGAACATATGTTAGTGTTTTGGGTTACAAATTATAAATAACTTCAAGTCTTAATTAATTCACAAGTTTCTATCTATTCAATATTTTTAGGAGAATGATATTTTAATAGTCCCAAGAGAGCAATCTTTGACCCAAAAGCGTTGATAGGAAAGATAAGTGTGTCAGAAAGTCAATAAGTGTTTCAGAAAGATTAGATTTTATATTTCATGGGAAAATAAGCAGATGACCGTGAAAATTTGTTAAAGCTAGTAAAATCTGTATAGTTGGACACCTATACAAATAGTATTCAGAAAAGTTACTTATATAAGTAATATTTAAAATAGCCTCGTTTTCAACATTACTTGTACATGTTGTAAAGGTAATTTTAAATGTTACTTGTTTAAGTAATGCCCCTGACTGGGTACTGGTGTTGAGATTATGGAAATCAATTTGCCTTTTGAATACGGTACAAGATGATAAAACTGTTTATTTATCCTTTTTATAACAGCAGTGTTCTAGGATTCCCATTTCATGTCACCTGTGGTAAGTGAATTCCTGTCATGGGAAGGTGTAATTCAAATGTGAACTTCGCCATGGACAGGTAAAAATTATACTGGGTGGAAATTTATTTAATCCTTTATTGTATAAGTAACTTAACCAAATTCTTACCTGTTTATTATTCTGTTTAGCAGCTTTTTTAATTTCCAATTCCTGTAAAATATAAAAGAAATATTTGTTTAGTCGACACTATCATAAAGGCATAAACCATTTTAACATACATGATGAAAAATTAGCTTTGAGTGATATTGTTATTCTTAACTTTTTAGACAAATATGATGTAAAATTGTTGAAATTTTCTTGGAAACGGAAATTGGGGAACTGATAAGACTGAGATTTTTATCTTATGTTGTACTGTTACATGTGTAACATCACTGTCTAAGGTTAGGAGAGGGTGAGGTGCTCAAACATGTTTCACCCTTGGAGTTTTGTATTTTTGTTATTTTACTTTTGTCCATGTCAGGAGTCAGTAATTCAGTTGTTGTAATTTGTTGTATATCATATTTGTTTTTCAAATAACTCAGGCTGTTGGGTTTCTCATTTGAATTGTATTACATTTGTGACCTTTTATAGTTTAACGTTGCTCTCCAGTATTTGCTTTGCTCATTGTTAAATGTCATACAAGGACATAAATATTGTTGTTAACTTCTACACCATTATTTGGTCTGTTGTAACTCATCTCATTGGCAATCATACCACATCTTCTTATTTCATATGAGATATTATATTGAACATGTTGAATAAGAAAATAACTTGTAATGATTAATATAAATTGGAAATGTTTTTTCTACATGTATAAATTATCAATGTGAAATAACATGAGCACACTTCATCTAGGTAAACATGGTTAATGAAACCATAAACATGAAAAAAAATAAAAATATTTATATTATTTTCAGATTTCAAATATCAATTAACATTGATTACAAACTTTTGAATATGAAGTTAGATAAAAAAATCCTACTCTATTCCTGAGATTAAATTAATCTAAAATACAGATTAGTAGTAAAGGGTTAATCATAAATTTATGTGTTTTTCAAATGGGTAATGAAAAGCAAATAAGCAGATTAAACATGCAAAATAATAACAATGCATGGTTTCAAGGTAATTTTCTTATTCAAATTAATATATACATATACATTGTATATAAGAAAATATTTGATAAACTTATTACAAGTTTCTTTTCTTCAAGTTCCAGCTTATGTCTGTCTCTTTCTAAATCTCTCTGTGTTTTTCTAAGAACTCTGTCATTCTGTTTTATTGATTCTAAAATAATAAGATTTAAATATATATATGTGCATAGTTTATATAGGATAAATTCAAAAGTGACAAAGTATACATATACTACATTATAATCAGCTGTCAATAGATGCTTGTTTTCTTTTTCTACATGTATTTCTACATGTATATCTGTTGATCATATGCATTTGACATGTTTGACAGACCCACTGATGGTCTCAGGCTGTTTTTCTGCTCTCTTTTATATATACCCTGTTTCCATTATCTATTCTCTGACAAACATATGGTAGTCTGAGTACTCCAAATATAAATATTAACAAGAGGCTGTTAGAGGGACAGCAAACTGGATTTTACTGCATGAAAATGATATCTGCAAATCCAGTGTATGTAATGTGCGAATCCTAAAATGTCATTTTTACTGTATCTGTGATGAATTTCTGATGTAGAATGATAAATAAACAGTCGACAAATTCAAGATTTTTGAATAAAATAAGAAATAATATATAATGTGTACTGTTTTTATAAATTCATGATCTAGGTATGAGATGCGGACGGGTTTTCATCGCGCCTACAGCCATCCAGGTGCAAAATTGATACACAAATAGATAAATATTAAGAATAGTTCACGAACAGAGCGTGCAAGAGATTTAAAAGTAGCAGTTAAGTTTCATTTGCAGAAAAATGTACATTTTAACATAATTATTAATGTTGTTTAACTTAAAACAGGTTTTGTTATTCAGCTTGTTGATATTGAATCAAATTCCACTATGCTGTTTTCGTTATGCGATTCATGTTTACTGTCGAATAATGATACTAGACTTTCATTTTCACTGTAGGGCGATTCATTTCTATTGTATATGCGATGCATTTTCACAGAAGGAAATTAATTAATTTTCATTATATAAAGTCTTAATTCAGCCGACTCTCTAACAAAATTTATGAAGTCAGAAGGATTGATTATATATGCATACTTAGTGATTGAAAGTCTGAGGTAATATACATGTATCAATAAATTCCTTAAACATGGTATTTATTGCTAATATAGTCAATTCTATTTTCTCAAATAATTTGTACTGATCTATATATATAGGATAAAATTTGTTCTTTCCTATGACATGTCATCATTAAATACATATCTTGGACAGTTAAGCCATTCCTGTTTCGGTCTAAATCTACATCGCATCTTAATAAATTAAACGTCATTAGAGCTAATTTCCTAATGCTTGAAGTTAAAAGGTGTGGTTGGCCTTGATTGTGTAAATGTTGCCTAAGCATTGTAATTAAGATTGAGCAAACGTTTATAAAGCGAGCAAGCCAACCAAACCTTTAAACTACAAGCGTTAGGAAAATAGCTCTAATGCATGCATTTGAGATAACAAAGAGCATTCACAAAACGGTCTTCATTTCACGATTGAATGAGCGGAAACGTGTTACATTGCACTAACAATTGATGCTTGGATGACTGGATAATTGATATTTATCATGCCATTGTGTATAAATCTTATACAGTAAAGAAAGTTCGAGCAACAGTCGAGTCACCTTAAATATGCTTGAATTTCTTATTATGCTTGAATTTCTTATAAGTCGGTGTTACAAATAAGCCAATACGTAATTGTGATAATACAAAGAAATATTGAAAACAATTTATTGTCACATGTTTAAATGGTTCTAATACCACGGGGTATAACCGCCGTACAGTTGATTCCGGACGTTAATCGCTACATCGTGAAGCAATGTTTGTAGATATACTGTTCTTATATTTACACCAAAGACTAATTGACTAACTGTTCAGTTAAGTATATTCAATGTTTATGAAAACAAAGTTTACTGCTCCTGGCAGCATTGTATATCATTTATATTACATGAACACCATGTGACTATTTTAAATAGACAGGTCTGTGAATTACTTGTAAACATCGTGAAACAAACACTATGTGTAACTCAAACTTGATTAAACTACAAATAGAGCATAGTTGGTTGGCTCTTTCACTAAATGCAACCGTGTATTTTGTGCTTTTTTGTTATTAAAATACATAATACTAATGAGAAACCCGTTGTTTTAATTTTATTTGAAGACATTTACTTGAAAAACTGACCTCAGAATTTTGACACTGTACGATTCATTCTCTTTATAGTTTGTTTTCTTTCTTTAGTACCGTGCGTTGTACATTCTTGTACTGTTCATTGTGCAAAAGCCTATATCAATACGGTAGAAATATGTATGACACGGCATGAGAAATGTTCAAAGCTTTTTTAAAGCGAGTTATAAAACTTTTCAAAGAAAATTCGTCGTAGAAAAATGTTATATTCATGGATGTTCTGCTCAAGTAAATTTTCCGATCCATGACAAGCTAATAGCAAACTCACCAACAATATTTGAATATTCATTATATGAATGTGGTTATACCCGTGTATATTCAAGTAAGCATCTACGACTAGCTTGCATTTCAAATTGTAAATATCATCAATATTAAAGCCATATAAAACTATTTTCAGTTGTTGTATGTCGAATAATCATATAAAACGACAATGAAAATTCATCGCACTTCCAAAAATTCCAGATCAGAAATGATTGCACTTACAGTGATAATTCTTCGCATCTATAGTTAAAATGAATCGCATTCAGTAATCAATATTATAGATTCTGCTGCTTAAATAACACTTTTTTGGACTTTAATCCTGTTATTATACATTAAAAGTTATATTCTAATGAAATTCTGTTAAAACATACATTCAAATCTTTTATTTTGTATTTTCAAAAAATAAACAAACACAGTTTTTCCCATCATCCTTTATTCTACAATAGACATACTCGCATACAACAGTGAAAATGAACTAACTGGATTCACACTTTACAAATGTATATACACTGAAATCTCCCAAACAGGATACATTGTAAAGTAAAAAAAAATAAATTTGTAGGGATCAGAAATGGAAAGGCATAAACATAAACAATGATAAAGGTGTACAACTCAACAATGATAAAGCTAAAATTCTGAAAATCGATATAGACCTTCATTTTAGCAAACAACATATCTAAATTTCATAATTTGAAAAGATTTTGTCAAAGCATTATCAAGTTATTGCACGGACAACGCTTCAAGTATCACTCTTTGGTACTGAATCGTCTACAACTCAATGATAAAAGCTAAAATCATGATTTGAACTTGACTTTCATTTAATTTAGTCATAGAATGATAGAAAACAACATATTTAATTTGAAAAGATTTCATCAAAGCCTTTTCATGCAGGGCTCCACCATAATGCTTTTCAGATTGTCCTGTACACTAGAGAAAAAAGTCAGAGAAGTAAAAGTCATACCAAGCTTGTCTGACAGACAAGTAAAAATAAATTAAATCCAACTTTGATGATCAAAGTAATTATAAAAAAAAAAACAAGAAAAGAAGATAAAAACAAATATTAATTTCATATGTTTACTTGCTATCGATAATTTAAAACTGGTTCTTTGTCAGATATGACTTCATATAATAAAGTGATTTTCCTTTGAAATACCGGCAAAATTGTAATTCTTCCTGGACAAGAAGTTCAACCAGCTGTGTAAACTCTGTGTATTTCAAAGTTGTTTCAAAAACAATTTGAGTTACTTCCCCTTTTTTGTCAATTTACAATATACTCCTTAAGCTTATGTTTTTTTGTAAAAGATTAAATCTTAAATGAATTGAATGCAAAACATATCAGAATAATACTTTTACTTACTTTTCTACCTTAGAACAATTAAAAATAAAATGCTCCATGAGCATGACTTGATACGACCGCAGAGGTCGAACCCTGAATAGTTGGGGCAAGTATGGACACAACATTCAAGCTTGATACAGCTCTGAATTTGGATTGTGATTAAATATTTGACACAGCATAGGTTTCTGACACAGAATGAATGTGGTCTAAGAACTTAAAAATTTTAAATTGGACATTCACCTATTATGGTCCAATATCCAAAATCTAAATACACGGTTAGATTCAGCATATCAAAGAACCCCAAGAGTTCAATTTTTGATGAAATCAAACAAAGTTTAATTTTGGACCCTTTTGACCTCAATGTGGACAAAGTTGATAAAGGGGCCCAAAATCAAAAATCTAAATACATGGCTAGATTCAGCATATCAAAGAACCTCATATATTCAATTTTGTTGAAATCAAACAAAGTTTAATTTTGGACCCGATTTGGACCAACTTGAAAACTGGGCCCATAATCAAAAATCTAAATACATGTTAAGATTCAGCATATCAAAGAACCCTAAGAATTCAATTTTTGTTAAAATCAAACTAAGTTTAATTTTGGACCCTTTGGACCTTAATGTAGACCAATTTGAAAACGGGACCAAAATTAAGAATCTAAATACACGGTTAGATTCGGCATATCAAAGAACCCCAATAATTCAATTTTTGATGAAATCAAACAAAGTTTAATTTTGGACCCTTTTGACCTCAATGTGGAAAAAATTGATAATGGGGCCCAAAAATCAAAAATCTAAATACATGGTTAGATTCAGCATATCAAAGAACCCCATATATTCAATTTTGTTGAAATCAAACAAAGTTTAATTTTGGACCCGATTTGGACCAACTTGAAAACTGAGCCCATAATCAAAAATCTAAATACATGTTTAGATTCAGCATATCAAAGAACCCTAAGAATTCAATTTTGTTATAATCAAACTAAGTTTAATTTTGGACCCTTTGGACCTTAATGTAGACCAATTTGAAAACGGGACCAAAATTAAGAATCTAAATACAAGGTTAGATTCGACATACATGTATCAAAGAACCCCAATAATTCAATTTTGATGAAATCAAACAAAGTTTAATTTTGGACCCTTTGGACCTCAATGTGGACCAATTCAAAAACGGGGCCCAAAATCCAAAACTTAATACACGATTAGATTCAGCATATTAAAGAACCCCAAGAGTCCAAGAATAAAAAATTGGTCAAGAAATAAGCAATTTATACAAAGTATCTTCTTTTACACAATACTGTGCAATTGAATATTTCTTGCAATTGCGCAATACTGTGCAATTGAATATTTCTTGCTATTGCGCAATACTGTACAATTGACAATTTCTTGCTATTGCGCAATATTGTGCTATTGGATATTTCTTGCTATTGCGCAATACTGTGCAATTGAAGATTTCTTGCTATTGCGCAATACTGTGCAATTGAAAATTTCTTGCTATTGCACAATACTTATTATATAATAATTTACATCCTGTTAGGTGTGTATCTCCTGCCATATCATTATGATTTGCTTTTAAATATAAATCAGAAATAACCAACTTAAAATGGAAAATTTTAAAGAAAAAAGGAAAAAAAGACCCCCCAAATTTTTGAACCCCTTATGATTCATCACCCGAAACTCAATCCCAGCCTTCCCTTTGAGGTATGGTACCTTGCAGTACAATTTCAGAGATCCATACACTTGAACACAAGTTATTGTCTGGAAACTAGAAAAGTGCTTATTTTGGCCCTTTTGGCCCCTAGTTCCTAAACGTTTCAGACAATTACTCCCAAACTCAATTCCAGCTTTCCTTTGTGATATGGAACCTTGTAGTACAATTTCAGAAAGATCCATACACTTACACACAAGTTATTGTCATGAAACTAGAAAATGCTTGTTTTTGCCCTTTTGGCCCCTAATTCCTAAAATTTTGAGGCAATTACCCCAAAATCAATCCCAGCATTCCTTTGTGATATGGAACCTTGTGGTACAATGTCAGAGATCCATACACTAACACACAAGTTATGTCTGAAAGTTACAAAATGCTTATTTTTGGCCCTAATTCCTTAACTGTTGGTACCATAACCCCAAAATCAATCCCAACCTTCCTTTTGTGATATTGAACCTTATGGTAAAATTTCATAGAGATCCATTTACTTAAACTAAAGTTAGAGTGCGAAAACCAATGTGTCTTCGGACGACGGCGACGACGACGCCAACGTCATACCAATATCGACCACAAAATTTTTTGCGGTCGTATAATAAAATTTTGAAAATTACTTTTTTCATCTACAAATGTATACCTCCTTTAATTGTTTAACTTTATTTTATCATACTCTAATATCAGCTTCTAATATGAACTCTTGTTTAACAGCTGCATAAATGTATGTGAAGAAAACACAAATTTGCACATTGTATGTCATGGGATGAATATGAAAAGGAATTAAGGCAATGTAACACAAATCTATCAATGGCCTTCAAGTGCAATGAAATAATATGTACAACTTTAAATTACTTAACCATGTGGACATGTTTTAAAAAACTTTGATACAAATTATAAGAAAAATGTCCCCTAAATACTGAAATTCAGCTCGAAAAAGTTTGTAGGCGTTATGACCTGAGATTTCATTCTTCTATGCAGGTGATGACCTGCATTTTCATTGTCATAGGTTGACAGGTATGACATTGTATTCCAGTATTCTACTATGCAAATCAAAGGGAAACTAATAAATTGGTTGTGTCAATACAAATTTCTGAGAATTTTCAATAAACTTTAACATATTCTGTTCAAATAATAAACATTATGCAACTAGAAAACAATAAGAAAAAATAAAAATCAGGGTGAATGGACCCTGGGCAAACAGGTATCAGGGCGAACAGGTACTAGGGTGAACATGAATCAGGGCGAACAGATCCGGATTCATTGAAAACTATGTTAATCATGTAAAATTTCAATGTACAGTGAAACTTCTCAAAACCGGCCACTGGAAAAATGACTGGTCGGACCACGAAAAACGGCTGGTTTGCGAGGATGGCCTGTTTGTTGAAAATTGAAATCACCAAGAGTTACTTCCCTTTAATATGGGTGTTTGAGTATGTGTGAAAATGTAGTTTACCTTAATCAAAATATATGTTTTCCTTTGTGAATTTTAGTTTTGTATATTATATGTATGATAAAATACAGCTACAACTTCTATTTCATCTTATTTTATTTTTTCATTTTGCAGGAATAATAAATTAAAATACCACACATCAATATTATTTCATCGATAATTTATCAAAATGTTCTACATCAATATTCTTGTAAGCTGTTTCATAATTAATTATGACTTTTGAATAGGTGTATAGTAAAAATAATCTGTCAAAACATAATTAAATGGGGTATTGAAACAAAATTGACAGGTGAACAGTGTTCAGTCAGCATGCACAGAGATGCAAACAGATTTTTTTTCTGTCAGGACATTGGGGCCTACAGGGTAGCAAGTTTTGTCAGACCTATCAAATTTTTGCCAGACCTACATTTTTTTTATATCAACTTTTTATACAAGTAAGAGAACGAAGATAGGATGTCTTTACAGTGACAGCTGCTTCAGTGGATTGTTTTTAGAAACTACCTAAAATTCAATTGAGTTCTTTTATTTAATAATTACTACAATATATTTTTAATTTTTTTTATTGTGTACCACTGAACTGCAGGCTAGGGCCATTCTCCATTTTTTGACAGTGCTCTTAGATTTTTAAGTGATTACAACTTTCTCAGGAAAGTGAGGACTGAAAAGTCAATTCAGTTTTAAATTTCCCTCTTTAAAGTTCCCAGTTACAACTCTCATCACAGGGATACATGTACTTACAAAATCAATCAGATTGATATAAGCTGTGTGCAGCTTGTTTCCAGATCTTACTTTTGTTATCCTTGTATGTTTCTATTACAGTCCGGTCAGGTCATACATTGTGTTCTTTCAACAAAGACGATTTTGCCACCATTATATAGAATCTTTTATGACTTACTCAATAAGCAATATCCGTGCATTAATTGTTCATTATATAAAAATCAACTGGCTTATAAAAAAATGTAGTTTTTACGGTAACTAGATCGTCCAATCTATTAATCGGATCAACAAGTAAACTCAATTTATTGAGCAATGTAAAATATTATGTTTCACCACCTCGGTACATTTATACAGACTTGAATAATTTAAATTACGAAAAGAAACTGTAAAGTTAAAACTCTGTTGAACAAAGGGAATAACTTCAAGTGGTTTTGCTAGCGCTCGTTATTTTCGTATTTTACGAAACAGTTTTCAAATTGACGAAAGTATTTTATATCAATTTCGTCATTTAAATTTGGAGAAAGTGTAAAAATATTTTCGCATTAAATTACTATAATTCTACCTGTCTACATGTTTTTGACAAGTTTATGACGCTCAGCCATTTAACGTTTACAAACGATGTTAAAAGTTGTGATGATAAGTAATCCGCTTATCGCCATCCGATAGGTCACTAATCCTTTAATTATTATTGAACCTCAATTGCCCATCATAATATTCTATTCCAGTTAAATCAGTCAAATTTCATTTCAAAATTTCTCAACCGCCCACAATTGGCAGTTTCTTATCGTATTTTTGTCATTTGAACACAACTGATCCCCGGACAATTTCCATAATTTCAATATTTCACCAACCATAAATTTATATTATTGACCATGGACGATATAACTAATGTTCAGGTCTCGTCCTGTTTTGACTGATAAAACATAAAAATCAAATAGCTAAAGAAGATGTGTTCTCGTTTATTCGGAAAATATTATATATTCGATTCGGTTAATCAATTGTAAAAGGACCTTCTAGAGCCTCAATAAGTACGCACAAAAATTTCGTTCTGAATCTTTAAAACCTGAATGAATTTTCCCATGGTCGTCCAGAAATTTTGATATATTTGTAAATTGCATGAATAAATATGTTTAAACTTCAAAAAGCAACATTTGAAAATTTTATAATTTTTTTACCATTATGTTGGTACACAAAATTTTGTTTTAATGGAAGACTACTTTTCAATATAATAAATGTCACATTTTAAGTGTTCAGATACATTAACTTTTATTTTGGTGGATAATTACTCATCAATTGAGGTGCTCCTTTATTGGAAGAAGATTCGCAATACAGTTACAGTTTAAGAAAGAATGAAAACTGCCGTTTCTCTCCCCAATCTCATGTATCCCCATTATTTACCGTGAAAGTTGACCTACAAAGCTATGATGTTTGAATCATCTACAGCAAACATACTTACTAACTTTAATTAATAAATTTTCAACAAGGCAAATTTCATTTCCCCACTAATAGGTTAGCACCAAAAATGTTAAATCTTACTAAAATCCTAGAGAACTGCCTGCCAGTCATTAGGTCTTGCACAAAAGCCCAATTTGTTGGACCTGCTCAATTTCTGCCCCCTCGGGCCGACAGGCCAACAATTAGTTGCATCTCTACATGCAGGTGTCCTGATTGACCGGAATATCTTTCGATTTCATAACAATTATATTTACGGATCAGTGATTTCAGATGACAAGGCCGGTTTTATGAGGTTAAATTTTATTGATTTTGATAAATAAAAAATACTGGCGGTATCCGGTTTAAAGAGGTGGCCGGTTTTATAAGGCCTTATAAGGTTACATAACCATTTAATTGAATGCAAATCGTCCGGGACTTCTTGATTTGGCCAGTGTGGGGGACAACTAGTATTTAGAGGGACCGGTTTAGAGAAGTTTCACTGTATATGAGAAAAGAGAACATTGTCATTAAATGACTTGAAAACTTTCATATAAATTTTAACACAGAACTTTTCCTTTGCTTAAAAATGACTGATTTTTTAAGATGAATAGCTTAACAGACTTTGTCCCCTTTCACAGATTACACATTTCCTTAAGTCGATTAACCATATCATAAATTAAAATTATAGACATAAACGAAAAATAATATGTTCAGTTTTCCGTTTCTTATTTTTATGGTCTCGAGTTTTAAATAAGCTTACGTTCTACAGTTGGTTTCTTTGAGAAGAACGACATTTCTTCAACTTCTTGTATATTTACACCTTGATATGTATATTGTTTGAAAATGAGTCAACTTATAATATTCTATTTTAAATAGCAAAATGTTTTCTTCACATGATTGTGACAAACCCGGAAGCAACAAACTAGAGCGACACCTAGAATGATTGGTTAAGATAAAAACCTTAAATGACACTAACAGCATGTTATCCAAGGACGACCCTATATTCAATCTGCATGCACACTCAGACTAGCATTTACCTGACAATATTGAGATATTAGTATTTAGTCAAATCTTAACCGGAAATTGTCATAAGTTTTAAATTCCAACATGGATATTAATGTAAAACAAAGTTAAAATATTTAGGCTTTTTATAAATAAATATTTATTTTTGGTAAGTTGATGCAGAGACAGGAATATACGGAAGCAAGACAACTCGCCCCACTGCCAAATCGCCCTACACCAAATCGCCCAACTTTTTCACCAACTCGCCCCACTTTTTATAAAATCGCCCCACTCTTGTTTACCAACTCGCCCCACTTTCTAAAAAATCGCTCCACTCTATTTAACCAACTCGCCCAACTCATGAAAAAGGGTTAAATCCCGTTAAATTTACTCCTGCCAACTCGCCCTACTTACGAAAAGGGTAAAATCCCGATAATATATAATAAAGGTCTGCCAACTCGCCACACTTATGAAAACTTATCTACACAGAATAAAAAAAAATCACTTGTGATACTAATAAAGATCGAAAATTTAATATATGATTATGATCGAAATTAAATGATGCTTCATTTCTTAAAATAAAATTGCAGATACATTATTTATTATATATAATTTTAGTATTTATTGTAGAATAACTTTATTATTATAAACACCCACGATCCTTGACTTATCTAGTAAAACAGTGATTACATTTACCAGAAACAAAAGTCATACACAGTTACAATAGTCAATAACATCGTACGTCACAAAAATGCTGATACTTACTTATTTTTGCTTTATTTCAACCGAAAGAAAGAGTTTAAAAAACAAGATGCATTTTAAGGTTTTCATCAGTATTCCGATTTAATTCATAAGTGGGGCGAATTGGTAGGCCTTAATTCAGTACAGTTTAATTCTTTTATTCATTATTGAGGCGAGTAGGCAGACTTTTATTCAATGGGATTTAATAAACTGGACCCCTGTTGTGTTCACTTATCGCGTACACTAACTGGTGCGGAGATTTAGATGTTATTCTTTTTTTCATAAGTGGGGCGAGTTGGCAGACCTATATTCAACGCGATTTTACCCTTTTTCATAAGTGGGGCGAGTCGGTAGACCTTTATTCAGCGGGATTTTAACCTTTTCATAAGTGGGGCGAGTTGGCAGACCTATGTTCAACGGGATTTTACCATTTTTCATAAGTGGGGCGAGTTGGTAAACACGAGAGGGGCGATTTTTTAGGAAGTGGGGCGAGTTAGTGAAAAAGTGGGGCGATTTGGCAGTAGGGCGAGTTGTCATGGATTCCAGAGACATATATACACATGTGTTTATATGTCTCTGGTTGATACAAGCATACGAGGTCATATTGTGTCTTATACTGTTAGAGGTTTATAATGTTTAACAACCATATTATATCAATGTGTAGACACGTTAATTTTGATCTATGAAAATGAAGTAGTTCGTGCATTTTCCGAGTAGGTTAAAAAAAATTTCAAACAAATATATTTCACTGTGGGTTAGCTTTCATTAGCTGTCACTATCCTATAGATTTACAACTGTTGGTTATATTGATAATTTAGAATTGTCATTGAAGGTGGAGCACGAATTCTGTGTTAATTAATTCTTTTGATATGTCATTTGTATGCAAGAGTTACATTCCTTTGTACTATGTACAATTCCAAAAAAGTCAATTGATTGTCTACCTTGAACAGGGTCATAATTTCATCTTTACGTATAACGTTAGTTATTTTATTGAATTTTAAATCGTTACAAATTTATAAATGTACTAGATCTTAGTATTTTAAAGACATTTAATTATGTATATCTATAATTTCATTAATTTGTTTTGTAATTTTTAAAATGAATATATACAAACATAAAAAAAATATTTTATTAATTTAATTTTATTATCTTATAAATTATATTTTATTATTTTGTAAATATTATTTTGTTACATTTAAATATCCCGACCGTGCAAGACCGTGATGGGTGTTAGTTTAGTTTAAACATATTTATTTATAGTGGATTGAGAAACAAGTTATTGCAACTTATATTAATCCCTTTCCACTTTGTGGGTGCGAGTGCTGCCTTGTAGCGGCATTAGCCTGCTCTTTTTAGAAATCTACAAGGGTGTCTTTTACGTGCAAGAGATATGGCTCTCTCTTAACACTGGTCAGCCATTTATCGTCCCCTTCCGATGGACTATCATCGTTTCCTCAAAACCATACTCGCAAATGGTGTCAAGGGAGAGCCGAAAATTCAGTCCCTGAAATTTTCTCCCCGCAGCGGGGATCGAACCAGGAACCTTTGTGTTAGTAATCCGATGCACTAACCACGGCTCTCACATGGGTGTGCAATTAAGGTCGTTTAGAACTAACCTCATCATTATTAAGTTTCTTAGTGTTGAGACAAGTTACTCTAAAATCACAGATAGAGAAGCTTCTTCCAAGTAATCATGAAATTGTTCTCTTTTAAAGTCGTATTCTGGTAATAATTAAAAAAAAATTTTTTTTTTATCTGTTTTTAATATGAGGTACAATATGCAGGTGAATAACACATGTTTCATTCTGCTGTCAAGAATACAATGTTTCAAGTTGTGTTATGCATCATATAATCTCCAACAGCATTGATCCTGCTACTTGTACAATCATTTGTTGCTTTAATATGGTGTATACAATTATGTCAGAACTCAAATGAAGCAGACATGCTGTCGTAACATATCTGCATTACTCGACCCCTAAAGACAAATACATGAAAGAAGTGTAACATCCCCTAACAAAACACACATACGCACAAACACAAAAACAGAACACCATAGCCACCACTTTATTCCAGAAACTTTAAACTTATGCCAAATGCTTAAGTGAAAAATTATAATTGGAACCTACATAAAACATTTTAAACTTTTTGAAAAAGACTATAAATGAAAACCGAATTATATTATCTCCCCATAATGATAGAATGTTGGGAAAATTTACCAGAGTTATCTTACATTAATCACAGAGAGGGTTAGCAAACAATTTTTAATTATAGCTTAATTAACGTTAAAACAATTTTCCACTGAAAATGAATGTTACTTTATTCAAATATATGGACTTAGTTAGCTAAATCTACCAATTTTATTAGTTATTATATGAATTTTTATGACAATAGATAAAACATGCTATATGGTTCATAAGTGATTCTCGTTTTTGTTTTTTTATATAGATTAGACCGTTGATGAATGGTTTTATACTAGTAATTTTTGGGCCCTTTATAGCTTGCTGTCCGGTGTGAGCCAAGGCTCCGTGTTGCAGACCGTACTTTGACCTATCATGGTTTACTTTTATAGATTGTGACTTGGATGGAGAGTTGTCTCATTGGCACTCATACCACATCTTCCTATATCTATTAGCTCTTCATATGAGGCAACTCGGTATAGCGTTTCAATTATTTCAAGTTTTTTGACAACGAAGTATCGTCTTCTATTTTCGACCGTCAATGAAAAATTAATTTCGTTTTGTCTGAAAAAAAAGGGAAATAAGGCCGGCAAAATAACAAAACTTATAATAAATCGCTATTCTGCCGGAGCCGGCAAATTAGCCACTGCCTAATCGAAAACTGTGTCGCAAAAAATATGAAAATATATAGGAATATAGAATTACAACTCGAATATATTCTTTATTTCATTCTTCAGAGTAGTAAGTTTCGAACATACACCAAGCCTGTTCTTAAGTTTTGTGTGTATTTCTCATTTATTTTCTAAAGCAAATAGTTGTTTTGCATCTATGAAAAATTTCTATCTATTGTTGATTTTGTGGTGCAAAAGAGGACCGTTTTAATCAAGAACCAGATATTGAATGTCTTCATAAGTACCAAGTCAGCAATGTGACAGTTGTTTTCAGATTTGATTTAGCCATTAGATAAGGAACTTTCCTTTTGGAATTTTCCTTGGAGTTCGGTATCTTTGTTATTTTATATTGTTTATAATAGCAGGGTATTACAGTGTAGAAAACTCAACATTTTACACCGATTCAAGTCTGGAATTCAGGTTTATAAGAATTTCGTTAGAGTATTTCCAGAATACCCATTTCCTTGATGCCTCCAATGAAAGAAACATCTTCACGATAATGTTATGGATCTTCATTCATTAACTGTAATATAATTGTAGACCAATTAGACGAGCCTGCGAAAGAGGGGCGAAAGATATCAAAGTAACATTCATACTCATAAGTCGAATATAAACCGGCAATATAGACTGACTCCCTGTCATTTATCTGTTTGACTCTGACAGACAATTTGCAACAAGGGATATCTGAGATACCCGTATGTTGCAAACGAGAGGATCAGCCTACTGACAGTATAACACTTTTTCTTTATTTAATGTGATTTATGCAACTTTGGGGCCCAGTACAGGCAAAGGGAATCGGGACAGTCCTTTCATAAGTGTGCAGTGGACACAAAAGTTTGCAATAATACTTTATATTTAATAGTTTTGAGTACTTGTATTTTGTATAATGAAATACATGTTGAAAGGACCTTTCAGATAAACTAACCAATTTAGAAAAAAACACCTACATTGCTAGACTTTCACACTCTTTTTTTAATCAGTGGTCAAAATGCCGGTAACGGTATCAGTGTCCTCATAGTCTTCCGTTTAAAGGAAAGAATAGAGATATATCCAGATTTTTAAACTGTACAATGATTTAAAGTTTAAAACTCTTATAAAGACTTGGCCTTTTCAAATAAAGATGTCTATTCTATTCTTTATGAAGTGATAAAGATGCATATTTGCATACATCAAATAAATATCTGTGTCTATATTATTAAAAGTAAAAGCCTTCAAATACACTATTTTATGCTAAAAACGACAGTTGTTTTCCTTGAATAAAATAAACTTGTAATAAGCTTTTTTCAATAGAAACTATTTAGTTGAATCATATGTTTTGGAAACACCTGTTACATCTAACATTTATAAATCTTTGCAAAGATATATATTGTAGATATATACTGTATACACATACCGGTATATAGTTGTCGTTTGGTATTAGGTGGATATGTGTCAAATGGACAAGCATGCCATCTACTTATTATCAAATATCAGGATTTATTATGATTATAGTGTGATTTCTAATAGGTAAATACCATTGTTATTCATACTATTTTAATATTGTGCTACTTAACATGTTTATATTTTGTTTCATTATTGTGTCATTTCGTTATAGAGGGCGTGGATGGGGATTACAGAAAAGAGAATATTGGACAAAACTTATAAATTATAGAGAAAAATGGACAAAAGATAAAGAATAGAGAATAATGAGGTGACAAAATATAAAGAATATAGAATAATGGACAAAATGTGTAAAGATGAAAGAAAAAGGCCTAAAAATTAAAGAATTAAAAAATGAAGGACCCTGTGAGATCGATGTCAGTGTCCTCGATATCAGTTATATACATGTAGCTGAAAGATATATATATATATATTAATACATCTAAAGTTTCAAACCTTTCTACGCTCAACAATGACTGAGAATAGAATGGCTCAGATATAAGGTCGAAGAAATAATTATAATTGGAATGAATAGTCGATCCGACAACCATTGTTAGAATTAAGCGCCTATGAGTCAATATATGTCACATTTCCGCTTTTCACCGAAAACATGTAGATGTATACATCTGGCAAAAGCTGTCACGAGACGTATCTTAAGCTTTTTTATATATGATAGTCTTTGGATGAGTAAAAAGTACTTGCTGAAAACGTATTTTTTATTGAAGTATATATATATATATATATATATATAATATTTACTACATTTATAATGTTTTAACTATCCCTTTTGTTAAACCTATGCACGAGATAAGGATCCGCTTCTCTCCCCGTCTCCATAAGACACTGCCTTCATAGACCCTGTCGAAAGTTCGACTTTCATTTGCAAATTGCTTGGTTACGCCACCTGTGTAAATAGTGGTGTATATACGTAAAAGTAGGAATTGTTCTACATACCATTTTTTAGATACAAAATAGGCTTTAGCATCACTGATATAAATGTTTTCAAGTAATTATCACAGATGAAAATGTCAAGAAATTTAGTCGTTACAATAAATTGAAGTTTAACCGCTAAAACAGTTGATTTATTTTGAATCTAGGTTAATATGTTATTCTTTTGGAAATAATATAGATATATAAAATTGAGAATGGACATGGGGAATGTGTCAAAGAGACAACAACCTGACCAAAGAGCAGAAAATGGCTAAAATGTATATATGTGCATATAAATTAAATCAATTGATATATTTCAAATAAAATATCTATTGCTTAAAAAGACAATCTCTCCGTGTAAGATATATTAACATATGATAAGCCTTTTATCAATAGATTATATGACTAAACATGTCTCAGAAAAATCTGTGACATTTTTCATTCATAAATCTTTGCAAACATATATTCCATATTGATTTGTATGTCAGTTTACAAACAGGCATTTAACTTACCCTGAAATCATCTCAAAGTAGAAGTCTGCCATAATATATTTGAGTTAAATTGATATGATTACTTTATTTTCACATCAAATCGAATTTCTTTATTTTAAACAAAATAATGTAGTAGATGTAAATTTTTCAATGAAAAATATAATTTCTTTGTTATGGAAAGATATTGAAATGTTTTGAGTTCATGTTGTACATTTACGAAACATAGTGGTGTACAAATGTTCAAATCTCTGTAAATTGATCAAAAAGAGACAAATCAAGGTAACAAAAGAAAAACAATCTGGGAATCGCATGAACTCTAAAAAGAGCAATACCGGTTGCGTCGACACGGTAAGCGTCCCATGCTATGCATGCACCCCCATACCATGCTACCCTACCAGCAAGATGCTACAAAGGAATGAAACAGACAACTTAGTACTATGTTGGACTTTTCTTTTTTTAATCAGAAAAAGTTTCCAAATAAAACAGCCATAGGGCCTTTTATTATAGCTTACAATGCGGGGTTGGTTTTACTCATTGTTGAAGGCAATACAGCTACCTTCAGTTGTTAATTTCTCCGTCACTTGGTCTCTGATGAAAAGTTGACTCATTGGATATTATACCACATCTTCCTAATTTTAGGTAAAGGTGTAGTTTCCTATCTACCTTCCGGTGGTAACGAATACATTTAAACCCTATTTACCAAATTTTGTCCGTTTTTAATTTCTTTGTACATTTCAATGGTCCTTTAGGTGATAGCTACATTGTGGGAACTTCCTCAAAGCGTCTGGTAAGATTCGATATCAGGTCATCCATAGCCTTGGTCCTTAACGACGAATAAGTCGACGTCATGGGATATATGTTTTACAGACACAATTCGTCATTGTTACATTCATCACTATTTAGAGTTGGTTTATACATAAACATATCATAGACAAAGAAAGTTGCATTAGGCAAGGATCATTGTTTTTGGGTCTTATTTTCCAAGACAAAGGAAGATGACATTAGAATAGTGTGTGACTAGGTACTTATGCGTCCAGCTAATGTGTTGTTGTGCTGTGGTCAATTTTTGTTATCCTGTGTTTCATTTGTGCTAATGTGCTTTGTCTACATGCCCCTGTTTTTGTTGACTGATGTACCTCTATTTTTGAAGTTTTTACCTATTATGTCTGTTTTTTTCACACATTGTTGTCAATATTATGGAATATTGTGTGACTGTCATACAAGTGAGAGGTTTAGCTAGCTAGAAAACCAGGTTTTATCCACCATTTTCTAAAATAGGAAATGCATGTACCAAGTCAGAAAAATGACAGTTGTTTTCCATTCGTTTGATGTGTTTTTGCTTTTCATTTTGCCATTTGATAAAGGACTTTCCGATTTCATTTTTCCTTGGAGTTCGGTATTTTTGTTATCTTACCTTTTAGAATACAGGGTTATTTACTGAAACGATCTCCAGTCATTGTGTTATAAATGTCCTATACACAGTATACAACTATACAACAAAGGGAAATGAGATGAAGTTATATTGTTATTCAGCCCTGTACATAGTAAACACAAGGAGACGACCTCCGTTGAGTGTTTTCTTCACAGAGGATGATGTTTGGGTCATAGTTTTCCGCAAAGGGGTTTAAATATGTCCACTACTATTGTATAATGTGACTGGTTTCGGAATTATGCTTTTTCAATATGTTTCTGATAACTTAAAGGTATTTCCAATTTTCAACTACTTTTGGACTTTTTACTTTCATTTTTTTCCACCCCCTCTGGAGTCACCAAATCAGGTTTTATAATAGAAAAGACAATATTAAACAATTGTTTTTTCGTCTTTTTCTTTTTTTTGCCATATAGTTATCTGTTTGTTTTTTCAGTAATGAGTTTGAATATCCCTTTGATATCTTTCGCCTCTTTTGTATGGTTATTTGTGACACATCTTTCAGATTTCTGATTTGAGGATAGCAGTTATGATAAAACATCTTTTACCAAACGGTATAAAACGAAAGAAGAATTGTCATGTACATTTAGTCTGAAAATCATATTTCTGCGATAATATCTTGAGGTCGGACGTCATTTGACGAAAAGGTGTACAGTTGACAACATTATTTTGTCCATTTTGTTTTTCATTTTAGAATGAAAACGCATATTCCACAGATCTGAACCTCTGTTGAAAAGTGTAGTTGCGATGACAGCAATTTCAGATGAAGAAAAAAACTACATAATTATTCAGTTCCTGTTGACGGGAATTTCGCCATTCGCTGTGCGTAAAGTATTCGACAAAGAATTTCATCCTTCATGCTTGAAAAATTCTATCAGAAAGGAACTCCCAACGATCTATCAGCTGAGAAAAAAGGGAGTTTTGAACCAGCCACAAATCGATCTTCTTGATCCAAAAGAGGGTATGAAATTGCTTTTTTCTTACTAAAATTACGTAATGTTTATCTCAAATGGTTGACGAAGGTACAGTTTATTGCTCATTTGTCAGTGATGAAAAATTATGTGTATCCTTCTAACAATATGTTTCTTTTATTGCGGAAAACTCTGTTGACCTTGCAGTTTAGAGGCGACAATGATGAAATAAAGTTGATGTGGTCCTGAATTATCTACCTTTTTCAATATGGGTGACGTTTTATTATGTCCTGACGGCCTCTTGTGCATAGATTTATAGCACCACACAATTAATTGATTATAAGTCGAACTAAAAAAAACACTCATATGTGTTTGTTAAAGTAGATACTACACTTTCATATTAGAGATATTTCATTAACGTTTGAGTAAAATATGAAAAAACACTTTCTTCATTTCTGCGGGTTTCTGGATTTACCTTTATCTGGAACGCGTAACCGCCTTATTCTAACTTGTTACAGGTATTTTCAAAAAAAAAAAAAAGCCAGTGATGTAAGATTTAAGCCAGATTTTCTTAAATTTGTAGGCCTTGAACCTTCATCAACACAATTTGATGTATCGTTAATGCTTTGTATGTTGAGGAACTTTACAGATATTTGTGTTTATGATAAGACTCCACACCAAAAAGATACGAGTGTTGCAGCTGATCTCAGCAGAATAAAGCATTATAGAAACGATTTTGCTCACCTTAATGAAAGTACCTTATCTGTAGAATCTTTCAATCTCATCTGGACCGATCTGACTGAGGTAAGTTTATGTTTTAATGAGCTTTGTCAAAGATAAGTAGCTATTGTACATGTTTTAGTTAGTTGAAATGCTTTTGTAAGTCTCTCTGACTTTGACTTTTAATTCTCCCTTTGGTATCACCGCCTATTTATTCATGTTATTGTGAGTTGGCATAAACATTATGTGAAAATAGCCAACCCATAAATTATTTACCTATGAGGCCTATATTAATTTCTTGTGTTTTATTGTTGTGGTTGGTGCAAAATTCACTTGAAAAATAAACAAATAAAACATAAATAAATGCTAAAAAGAAAAAGAAAAAATACCGAACTCCAAGGAAAATTCAAATCGGACAGTCCCTTATCAAAGATAAGATATATTAGCGAATTAATAACTACACAAACTTAACTGCTGATGTGTCATTCATCGTTTATAAAGTGTGATGTAGCGGGTACAACCAAAATACGTCAGCTCTAACAATCAGCAAACATCGGGTGACTCTGCTTCTCTCCATGGGGTAAGGAATCGGCCGAGTTATTACGAATGTCAACTCTAATAGAAGGTTGGTTCATTGTAACTCAAATATATACGCTTAACATTTATTATGGGACTAGTAAACTCATAAAATAACTTTCAAGTACTGGCAAAAGCTATTGTTCTAGCAAAAAGTAATACAAAATCCTGAACTCCGAGCGAGACTCCGAGGCTCATTCAAAAGAAAGTACATACAAAACTGACAAAATCAAACGCTATCAATCAATGAAAATAGGAGGGTTTGTTTCTGTTAGTGAATTGTAAAGTTGTTAATCGCATTCCGTTATTTTTTTTCTAGATTTTTGTGATGACATTTCTTTTTTTTTTATTTTATTAGAATTTCCTTTTCTGACTGTGGATATCAAGGGAGATTATCACGTTGCACTAATCGGCACGAAAGTCACCGCTTCGATTTGAAAATAACTTTGACGTCTAAAATTCTATGCCTGAATATTTATACCGAGTGTTCTACCTGATGAGATGTCATATTTTATTTTAGATAAGAACATCATATTTAGTTTCCGTAGAAATATTTAGATTTTTTGAAAAGGACAGGTTCTATACAAATTCAGAGTTAGTGAAAATAGTAAGTGATACAGATTATTAATTGATGTGTCAGTTTGGACGAATGAAAAACATATGTACTCGAGATTGTTTTAGCATTTATTTTTATCGTGACGGTGTAATATTAATGATGTTTTCTAGAATGAGTTAAGGTTATGATTTCAAATTGTAACTCTAAACTGCAATTGCGGGTTAGAACAATTGGTACGAATAAGTCTAAGCAATAACAAACAAATGTTGAAACCATTAAGAAATATGAGTACTCATCTATCGACCTGATTACTCTGATTTTAAGTATATAATTACTAAGACTATCATGTAAAACAAATTTTGATAAACAAGTCGTAAAATCCCGAATATTCCATATGAAATAAAACCAAAAACTCAAGAAAGCTAAGACCCGAAAATGTCGAAAACCAAGAATGATAAATACTTGAAAACGTCACGAACTTTATCATGTTTATGACAAAAGAGACAACAAAGAATAACCAAATACGTCTAATGTCAACTTTTCTGGAAATAAAACTTTGCATCGCGGAATCCCTACCATATTATTAGTCATTCGGTTTGACAATGTTTAAACCTATTAGAACATAATTTATGCACCAAAATACAACCGTGCTAACTTAAAAGGCAGAAGGATTGCTCAAATCATTTGAAAGCCATGAAAACATGATTGAAATGATTTCAGATTTATGTATTGATATAAATGAGGGTAAATATGGGGGCGGGGTTGGGGGTAGGGGGGTTCCTTTACTTTTGTTTACTTTGCTTTTTAGGTCATCCTTCTCTATTTTTAGACTATTTACCCATTATACTCTATTCTTGATATCTAATCAACCCCTTATTCTCTATATATTGTTTATTAGCCTATTTTTCTCTATTCCTTATTTTATTTGCCCTTTTTTCTGCACCTTTTGCCTGTATCTTTTTTTTTTGTAAATCCCATTAAGACCCTCATACATAATATTTTACACTAATAATCAAACATATGTTGTCATCGTCATGTTTAAACAGTTTTGCATATGTTGGTCAGACAATACATTACTATCGCATTGAATATTTCATTTTTAATTTTAATGAGATTTTCACAGTTTCTCAGATGATAATGAGTTTTGATATAACTTATATCCATATAAAATTATCGGTATTTTTAAAAGTATGCATTAAATAATATATCAATTAGCGATGATGATATGAAAATGATGAAATTGTCTTAACAAATTTGAGGATAGCAGTTATGATAAAACATCTTTTACCAAACGGTATAAAACGAAAGAAGAATTGCCATGTACATTTAGTCTGAAAATCATATTTCTGCGATAATATCTTGAGGTCGGACGTCATTTGACGAAAAGGTGTACAGTTGACAACATTATTTTGTCCATTTTGTTTTCATTTAGAATGAAAACGCATATTCCACAGATCTGAACCTCTGTTGAAAAGTGTAGTTGCGATGACAGCAATTTCAGATGAAGAAAAAAACTACATAATTATTCAGTTCCTGTTGACGGGAATTTCGCCATTCGCTGTGCGTAAAGTATTCGACAAAGAATTTCATCCTTCATGCTTGAAAAATTCTATCAGAAAGGAACTCCCAACGATCTATCAGCTGAGAAAAAAGGGAGTTTTGAACCAGCCACAAATCGATCTTCTTGATCCAAAAGAGGGTATGAAATTGCTTTTTTCTTACTAAAATTACGTAATGTTTATCTCAAATGGTTGACGAAGGTACAGTTTATTGCTCATTTGTCAGTGATGAAAAATTATGTATCCTTCTAACAATATGTTTCTTTTATTGCGGAAAACTCTGTTGACCTTGCAGTTTAGAGGCGACAATGATGAAATAAAGTTGATGTGGTCCTGAATTATCTACCTTTTTCAATATGGGTGACGTTTTACTATGTCCTGACGGCCTCTTGTGCATAGATTTATAGCACCACACAATTAATTGATTATAAGTCGAACTAAAAAAAAAACACACTCATATGTATTTGTTAAAGTAGATACTACACTTTCATATTAGAGATATTTCATTAACGTTTGAGTAAAATATGAAAAAAAAACACTTTCTTCATTTCTGCGGGTTTCTGGATTTACCTTTATCTGGAACGCGTAACCGCCTTATTCCTAACTTGTTACAGGTATTTAAAAAAAAAAAAAAAAAAAGCCAGTGATGTAAGATTTAAGCCAGATTTTCTTAAATTTGTAGGCCTTGAACCTTCATCAACACAATTTGATGTATCGTTAATGCTTTGTATGTTGAGGAACTTTACAGATATTTGTGTTTATGATAAGACTCCACACCAAAAAGATACGAGTGTTGCAGCTGATCTCAGCAGAATAAAGCATTATAGAAACGATTTTGCTCACCTTAATGAAAGTACCTTATCTGTAGAATCTTTCAATCTCATCTGGACCGATCTGACTGAGGTAAGTTTATGTTTTTAATGAGCTTTGTCAAAGATAAGTAGCTATTGTACATGTTTTAGTTAGTTGACATGCTTTTGTAAGTCTCTCTTCGACTTTGACTTTTAATTCTCCCTTTGGTATCACCGCCTATTTATTCATGTTATTGTGAGTTGGCATAAACATTATGTAGAAAATAGCCAACCCATAAATTATTTACCTATGAGGCCTATATTAATTTCTTGTGTTTTATTGTTGTGGTTGGTGCAAAATTCACTTGAAAAATAAACAAATAAAACATAAATAAATGCTAAAAAGAAAAAGAAAAAATACCGAACTCCAAGGAAAATTCAAATCGGACAGTCCCTTATCAAAGATAAGATATATTAGCGAATTAATAACTACACAAACTTAACTGCTGATGTGTCATTCATCGTTTATAAAGTGTGATGTAGCGGGTACAACCAAAATACGTCAGCTCTAACAATCAGCAAACATCGGGTGACTCTGCTTCTCTCCATGGGGTAAGGAATCGGCCGAGTTATTACGAATGTCAACTCTAATAGAAGGTTTGTTCATTGTAACTCAAATATATACGCTTAACATTTATTATGGGACTAGTAAACTCATAAAATAACTTTCAAGTACTGGCAAAAGCTATTGTTCTAGCAAAAAAGTAATACAAAAATCCTGAACTCCGAGCGAGACTCCGAGGCTCATTCAAAAAGAGAAAGTACATACAAAACTGACAAAATCAAACGCTATCAATCAATGAAAATAGGAGGGTTTGTTTCTGTTAGTGAATTGTAAAGTTGTTAATCGCATTCCGTTATTTTTTTTCTAGATTTTTGTGATGACATTTCTTTTTTTTTATTTTATTAGAATTTCCTTTTCTGACTGTGGATATCAGGGGAGATTATCACGTTGCACTAATCGGCACGAAAGTCACCGCTTCGATTTGAAAATAACTTTGACGTCTAAAATTCTATGCCTGAATATTTATACCGAGTGTTCTACCTGATGAGATGTCATATTTTATTTTAGATAAGAACATCATATTTAGTTTCCTTAGAAATATTTAGATTTTTTGAAAAGGACAGGTTCTATACAAATTCAGAGTTAGTGAAAATAGTAAGTGATACAGATTATTAATTGATGTGTCAGTTTGGACGAATGAAAAACATATGTACTCGAGATTGTTTTAGCATTTATTTTTTATCGTGACGGTGTAATATTAATGATGTTTTCTAGAATGAGTTAAGGTTATGATTTCAAATTGTAACTCTAAACTGCGAATTGCGGGTTAGAACAATTGGTACGAATAAGTCTAAGCAATAACAAACAAATGTTGAAACCATTAAGAAATATGAGTACTCATCTATCGACCTGATTACTCTGATTTTAAGTATATAATTACTAAGACTATCATGTAAAAACAAATTTTGATAAACAAGTCGTAAAATCCCGAATATTCCATATGAAATAAAACCAAAAAACTCAAGAAAGCTAAGACCCGAAAATGTCGAAAAACCAAGAATGATAAATACTTGAAAACGTCACGAACTTTATCATGTTTATGACAAAAAGAGACAACAAAGAATGACCAAATACGTCTAATGTCAACTTTTCTGGAAATAAAACTTTGCATCGCGGAATCCCTACCGTATTATTAGTCATTCGGTTTGACAATGTTTAAACCTATTAGAACATAATTTATGCACCAAAATACAACCGTGCTAACTTAAAAGGCAGAAGGATTGCTCAAATCATTTGAAAGCCATGAAAACATGATTGAAATGATTTCAGATTTATGTATTGATATAAATGAGGGTAAATATGGGGGCGGGGGGGGGGTAGGGGGGGGTTCCTTTACTTTTGTTTACTTTGCTTTTTAGGTCATCCTTCTCTATTTTTAGACTATTTACCCATTATACTCTATTCTTGATATCTAATCAACCCCTTATTCTCTATATATTGTTTATTAGCCTATTTTTCTCTATTCCTTATTTTATTTGCCCTTTTTTCTGCACCTTTTGCCTGTATCTTTTTTTTTTGTAAATCCCATTAAGACCCTCATACATAATATTTTACACTAATAATCAAACATATGTTGTCATCGTCATGTTTAAACAGTTTTGCATATGTTGGTCAGACAATACATTACTATCGCATTGAATATTTCATTTTTAATTTTAATGAGATTTTCACAGTTTCTCAGATGATAATGAGTTTTGATATAACTTATATCCATATAAAAATTATCGGTATTTTTTTAAAAGAAAGTATGCATTAAATAATATATCAATTAGCGATGATGATATGAAAATGATGAAATTGTCTTAACAAATAAGTCATCGAGGACGAAATTCAGATTTGTTTTCAAATATTCAATATGGAGAGGAAACTGCGTAATTATAGACGCATCCAATTAATATTTTTTGTGTGAATGAAAATACGCCTTTCTATTAGTGTATCATCGATCCGGTAAAAAAAACTTAACCCCTTAAAGGCATTGTAACACTGATAAGGACACAAGCTTTGCGATCAAAACAGCAATGCAAATGGCTTCCACAGTCACACTAAATAACAAAATGAGATCGACGAGTATTTCCGAGAGGTTATAAGTAGCAGTTTCATACAAATATTACCATAATTTCATTGACTCTGAAGTACAGCGTATATTGAAAGTGAAACTGGTTATTAAAATACAGTAGTTCTTATGAGTGTATGAATGTTACCTTAGTTTATGTTTTTTCTTTGATACTGTGAAAGTACTTTTATTCTTGGGTATCAATTTTCGTGATTTGAGCAAAAGATGCATATTCGTGGGTTCTTAAACACGTGGATTTTAGATTTTTAAAAGAAAAAAATTGGGCGAAGAATGTGAAGCTTTCTGAAACGAAAACTCGTGAAAATAATCATATGTTTTTTTATAATAATGTTTGGGACATTGCAAATTTAAGGCGTTCATTTTCACCTACTTGTTCGTCTTAAATTACTGACAACATTCATCAAACTTTTGATAAGATATTAAATTGCTTTCTGAAATAAGCCGATTCATCTATTCTTACAAATGTTCTTGATTGAAAGAAATTGCAAAGTAACCATTTTAATTGTTGTACACGTGTAATCAGAAGTGATGACACTAATTAACCCGAGATTGTTTGATTAACAGATTAACGGTCACCAAAGGTGTTAATTGGGCCATAAACATGTCACTTAAAGAAAATAGTAACATAAAAAAAGCTACAAATGTACTTTGAATTGTAGAATAAAATCTTATGAAATAAAAAATTTGAAGCCCTTAATGAAATTATTTATTTACGTATGAAAATTATGAGGATATAAAATGAACACTTCATCATTGCATATCATCACCGGAAGTCTGCCTTTTATCGATCAAAACTAATTTTTCGTGAGAATTAAAAAGTTAAAAGTCGTACAGTTAAGGTTTTTTTAAAGATTAAATGGACAGAATCCTGTCTGAAGTTGCATCTTTTAGTGAGTTTGCTAATATTCTATGTAGTCAAACCTACGATAATGGGGATCTTTCCATGTCCTGATTTGGACAACAGTTCTTATATTTCGTTGGACACTAAACTTCGTGGATAAAGCCAACCACGAAAACCACGAAAATTGGTACTCCACGAATAAAAGTACTTTCACAGTAGTAATGTATTGTTTCAACCATCACGATTTAGGTAAACCAATACGTTTTAAGGTTACATGTATAGCATTATGGGTCAAATTATTATGTAAATACTCTATTTCGGGTTTTTTTTTTCGAGTCGACTTTTTTTTTCGTTATTTTACGACAAAATGGTCAGGTGAGATTTTCATTTTTTTTTTTCGCGGTTAGGAAAATACACGCGAAAAATCGCTGTAGTGTATTTAAAGGATGTAACCAACATAAAAGAGGGACGAAAGATACCAGAGGGACAGTCAAACTCATAGATCGAAAACAAACTGACAACGCCATGGCCAAAAATAAAAAGATAAACAGACAAATAATAGTACAGATGACACAACATAGAAAACTAAAGACAAACAAACATAAACTTTGCTTTACGTAAATTGTTGTGACCAGAAATCTGTACAAAAAAACTATAACTGATTACTTCAAAAATAAAGCTACACCTGTAATTTAATATACTTACACCAAGGTTATTGTATCCAAGATTTTCAACCACAAGAGGGTTTTAGAGGCATTTAGCCTCAAAGATGTGAAATCCAAACCTCCGAAAAGCTCATGTGCATCGTCAAAATACAATTATAGTCCAGCTGGTCATGTTATTACTGGTGACCTTGACAGTCAAGTGACCAAAAGATAGAATTCTTCAGCTCATCAGCTGTAAAAAGAACTTCAGATTACTGATGGATGCAGTTGAGGACTATGCTAGAAAATTGGTACAGCGCAAACCAGACGAACCAGAACTGGGCACTTTGTCTGAATGGATCAAAGCTATTCGATCATGCATTCAGAAGCACATTCAGAAACTACGATGTACTATGAGCACAATGGTTTCCAAACCATTCAAGAACCCGGCGGTTGTGGATGATTTATCCTTTTAGCATGACAAATTTGTCGTTGTTCCAGCAGATAAAGCCTCCAATAATATTGTCGTCGTATGTAAAAATCATTATTTGCAATATCTCACAAAAGAGCTTGGAATAAACAGCACAACTGGTAATCCTACATATTCTTTAACATCATTTACAAAGGATGAAAATTTTAAAATCACAAATCTGTCCTTCTTTCTTTGGTATTTAGTGCATCTGGCAGCTTTTCAGAAGCCAAAAATATGTTATATAAAAAAGGTTTTAAAGCTTTCTTTAAATATACTAAATATTTTACTAATTATAAACCTAATATCTCCACTCTTATGCACATTTTTGATCCCAAAGTGAAACCCGTGTTATTATATGGTTCAGAAATATGGTGTTGTTTTATTTCAAAGAAGTTAAAGAATGACACAAAACTAAATTATTTCTATAGACTTTGTAAAGATCTAAAAATCGAGAAAGTGCATCTAAAATTCTGCAGATTTACATTAGGAGTGAATAAGCATGCAACAAATTTGGCCATATTTGGTGAATTAGGTCGTTATCCTCTAATGTTAGATATTTTAACAAACATGATCAAATATTGGAAAATTAATTCATATTACAAATAATATTTTATTAACAAATGCATACTCTCTCTCAAATACATTATCGAAAGCTGGGAAGAATTCTTGGACTAGTTGTATTCATGCTATCCTGAAATTGCTTGATTTACAAGAGTATCAAGTACTCTCATCTAAAACAAACATTAAGAATATGGTGAAAAAGAAATTATATTTAAAATATTGTAACTTATGGAAGAAAGAATTATTCAATGATAAAAGACAAAATAAGACCACTGGAAATAATCTTCGACTTATCGATTATTCAAACTTTAATTTTGAGCCATACTTGAGATGCATCTTATTTTTACATGTAAAGCTTTGGTTAATGTTAGAAATTCCTATCTTAGTAAAATATTTAGTAAAAATTAAAATATTTCAAAACTTGAAATCTTCAAATCTCTGTTTATTTAGTTAATGGGAAATGAAGATAAAAATATCTTGATATTAATTTGTCAATTATTAGAGGTTTTAAATAAAAACAGGAATACAATACTAAATTAGAATACTTTATATAGAGTTATAAATATATATGATCATATATGCATTTACAATAGTTACTATTAACATTTAATTAATAATTGGTATGCTGTGGGTGTACTGTCCAATAAAGGGTCCAGAATAACAAACAATGGGGCATATTATATATTTTTATTATAACAAATTACTTATTTCAGTTACTTTGATATTATATATTAATCAATTAAATCAAAATTAATCATGTTATGTACTTTGTTTAACCTATTTTAATTTACTTTTATATTATGTTTGAAATTATATTGTAATTATTCTGCTCATTGTGGGCGCCGTGATTTGCAAATAAAATATTTGTTTGTTTGTTTGTTTGGTATTAACATGAAAGAAAACGAAGAAAATCTACCGTCATTATACTGGATACCAAAACTTCACAAAACTCCGTATAAAGAACGATACATAGCTGGATCATCAAGATGTTCGACTAAACATCTTTTTAAAGTGCTGACTACTATTCTTTCTACAGTAAAATATAGCCTTCAAAAATATTATGATGAGATATATTCAACCAGTGGTATTAATCAGATGTGGATTCTCAAAAATTCTAAAGATCTACTACTAAATCTTAAATCACAATCTCTGCAATTTTGCAGCTACATTAATGATTTTTCTACACTTTACACTACTATTCCCCATGCTCAATTTAAAGATCCACTTCACCATCTCGTTAAACAGAGCCTTTTCTATAAAAATGCGAATCGTAGATATAAATTTCTTGTTTTGGGTTATAATAATTCTTATTTTGTGAAGAACCACACTGATTTTATCAGAAAATACACTGAAGATGATGTTATCAAAACGCTGGACTTTTAAAATCGACAATATATTTATTGAGTTTAGAGTATTTATATTTCAACACACAGTCGGTATTCCAACGGGTACTAATTGTGCACTCCTTCTGGCCGACTTGTTTTTGTACTCGTATGAAGCAGAATTCATTCAGAACCTTCTAAAAGACAAAAAGAAAAAGCACCTTGCAAAATTCTTTAATTATACTTTCAGATATATTGATGATGTCCTATTACTGAATAACCCATATTTCAGTCAGTACTTGCATCTCATATATCCCAGTGAACTTGAAATTAGGGATAATACTAATACTAGAAGGACTGCTTCGAACCTTGATCTTTTTCTCAGTATTGACAGATGGACGACTTCACACTAAAATCTATGACAAACGGGATAATTTCAACTTCCCAATTATCAATTTCTAATTTCTCAGCAGTAACACATCCTCTACTCAGTCGTATATATGGCGTTTACTTATCTCAATTGATACGTTATGGTTGTGCATGTTCACACTATACGGACTTCATATACAGGAGTGTGCTCCTTACGCAGAAACTGCTTCAACAGAGTTATGAGGAGGAAAGATTAAAAATGACACTCCGTAAATTTTATGACACCATCACGAATTGGTTGATCTATACGATGTGTCTGTGTCTGAACTAACTAGTGACATTTTTACCACGTCTTAGATTGTGGTTAACATCTATGTCGTCTGTCTTCTAAGTACCGAACATGACCTATTTCCGAATATGAATGTTTTGCCGAGTGTGAATTTGCATTGCTATACGACGTGTCTCGATATTTGTGCATCCAACGTTCATGTGTTTATTTATGATGTCTCTGTTGTGGTTTCGGTTGAGATTGTGTTATGTCTTATCGTTTGTGGTTTGAATTCTGTATTTTAGGTGCATTTCACATATGTCTTATTTGTCAATATAGTCGAGTTAATTTCCAATTTCCATGGATAAAGTATTCTGTTAGTCCAAATAATTATGACGTCGTCACAGCATTTATTTTAAAGAGCCTTTCAATACCGTTATAATCATGATAATTGTTTAGAGTTGTATTGTGAAAATACTTGTATGAATTTCAAGATTATCTATTCGTCACAAAAATACATCACATACTGTTAGTGATGTCCTGTGCTGTCGTTAATGGAAGATGTTCGTTGTTTATTTGCGATTTACATGTTGTAACGACTATTATATTATTTATTTGTGCGTTTCTGTGTGCTGAGTGTTCTTGCGTTTGTCTGTGCAGTATTTCTGTCATGTCGTGATATCAATTTAGCGATTTTTTTAACATTGCCATACAAGCGGGAGGTTTGGCTAGCCATAAAACCAGGTTCATCCCAACCAATTTTTTCTTAAACTGTCCTGTACCAAGTCAGGAATATGGCAGTTGTTATCAAATAGTTCATTTCTATGTATGTTGCATTGGCGTTTGCTTTTGTTGCATTTCAGTGTGTCTGTTGTTTCGTTGTTTTCCTCTTTGTTGACGCGTTTCCCTCGGTTTTAGTTTGTAACCCGGATTTGTTTTCTCTCAATCGATTTATGACTTTTGAACAGCGGCATACTACTATTGCCTTTATTTGTTAAAAATAAAGCCGCCAGTTTTCCTCAATCGAACTATTTCACATTTTCACAATAGTTAACAGTTATATATTTTAATGTTTAAACTGTGATAAATCTTGGATAATTCGAGCCAATTTTTCGCGTTATTTAGCTGTTCAAAACAAAGCGAAAATTGAACACAAGCGAAAAAACGCGCTATGCTCGAAAGAAGGACATAGTGGCATGTTTATTATCAAGAAGTAAATAAAAGCGGTATGCTAAATGACCAATTGAAGATGATTTTGATATTTTTTGTGATTACATAATAGACTATACTATACTATTATTTTATTGCCTTAATCATCTTAAAAGATTTGCGACAGTAACATACAAAAATATAACATATAAACATTATATGAATGGAAACATACAGAAAAATACAAAAACAAAACCATAGGAAAACATATCCCATAAACATAAACATATACAAGTAAAAAGCAAAACAATCTATTCATATATTCATATATTTATATAAATCAATCAAGAGTCCTTTGTCCTCAGTTCTAATGCCTGTTTGAAAAAGGACCATAAGCCAGGATGTCATTGGGCATAGTCATTTTTCTTTAGGTATTTTTAAATGTTTTCCTTTTTCTATCAATAAATTATGGTAGCTAAATCTCATTTTTGTTATGTTACTTCTCTTTTCAAAAGACTTACAGTTTAAGTAATTTTCCATTTCTTAATTTTGCTTCAAACTTTTATATAAATATAATTTACTTTTTTATCCATTTTTTCAAATTTGTGTTCAAATATATTTTTGTAGAAATTTTATTGGTGTTTTAAGGTGTTTTTTTAACAATTTTGAGTAATTTGTTTTCCATTGTTTCCCTCAAGAATGGATACTTCTATGTTTACCTCTTTCAGAATATTTTTAACATATGTAAACCAGGTATAGCAACCTGATTCATCCAAAATTTCAGAAAGTAAAAACGATTCATATAATAATGGATTAATTTCAGAGTTTAGTAATTGTTAGGTAAAGTATACTCTGAGTTTTTATATGCATTTCTAGTGGGTATCTTCCTAGTTCTGTTCACACGGCTATGTTTGATGAAGATTTTCATGTTCCGAGGATATACTTACAGAAAGACAAAATGAATGTAATTTTTCCAAACATGATTTATCGGTAAAATTAAAGAGGTCTATATTTGATTTGGAGATATTTGCACGTTTTTTTGCTCTAAATTTTGAAACATATGTATCCATATAAGTAATTTCTGAATTGTAAGTGGCTATTGGTTTTACTATAGAGTAAAAAAGACTGCAAGCTACTTTAACTGGCAGATAATTTAAAGAACCAGTATAAGTTTTAATGGCAAACATCACTTTTCTTCAGATCTATGCAATAAGTTTCCATTTCTTTTTACAAGAATTCCAATGAATATTCAGAGACATTTGTCAAATTTTCAATTTTCAATTTTGAAAAAGATGGTCCTAATTTTTATTACATTGCTGTAGAATCATTGTTTTAGTTTTATTAATATTTAAAGTCAATTATCACTTTTCAAAATATTTTTCTAAGTTGTTCAGACTATTTTGTAGCTCTTCTTTACTTTCAGATAATATAAAAAGGTCATCAGCAAATTGTAAAGCTCCCCCTTTAGTATCAATCAGTTTCAATTGACAGTTTTTTTCCATTTGAACTTCATCTAAATCATTTATAAATAAATTAAATTGAATTCCATTTATATCTTTTCAAATCTTTTAAGGTCAAAAATTTGTTTAATATTACAATTTTAAGTTAACTGAATTTGTACATGATCTGACAAGTAAGTAAAATCATCAGTTTTAAAGTATTTCACTGAGGACAGGAGACTTTCTGCTTATTAATGCAAAATCTACAGCACTGTAATCATTTATTGACATTTAAGTATAGTAGCCTAGACTGTCCCCTATAAATCTGCAATTTAATATGCGTAGCCTTGAGGCAATACACAATTCTAATAAGGATTTACCTTGTACATTTGTAACATTATCTTGATCGTTTCTAGCAATATCAGTGTCCACTTCATAATAATCTGGTATTAGATTTTCAGCATCAAAATTATTTATTTGACAAGAATCTCCTGTAACAAAATCAGGACATTTTCCAGTCCTTGCATTCATGTCCCCATTAAAAGTATTTCCCTTGTCTTGCAAAAGTACTGATCTCATTTTCTAATAAGTTATATTCATTTCCAAAATAGTTTGAATGTATAGGGGGAATATATATTGCACATAGATATAAATCTTTCTTGAAACCAAAGAACTCCTTTTCAAGTTTTAGCCATAGTCTATTTTGTAATTTGTACCATTTATATTGGTTATACCCTTTGCTATTTCTTTTTTGTATTAAACAATAATTCCTCCACTATGTCGACGTGCATTTTTTCCTTTTGCGTATTTTTGAGATAGTATTATAACTCAATATTTTATAATCTGTACACCCCCATTTCCAGGTTTCAAGTTATATATTTATGTCAATTTGAATTTTATCTATAAATAATTCATCTTGGATTTCGTCCCTAAGGCCACGCACATTCCAAGCAGAAATAGTTAAAGAACGTTTATTGTCATGTGTTCCTATGTTAAAATAATTTTTGTAAAATGAATTTTTGTAAAATAAATGGTATGAAAACAAATCATTATAAGTTTCATTTTTATATGTTTCTGTAAATTATTTCTTTTATACTCTAAATCTATTGATTAAACATGTTGTTCCAAAATTACGATTTTTGATTATGAGTTACATTTTTAATATATTAAAATACACATGTCACGTAAAGTGTTTGTTCAAACTCTCCATTACTGTTCAGGAATGGAGAGTTATTTTCTATTGTTCATCTTCATTCATCCGGACGGTTTGTCCTTTGGATATCTCCATTGGCACTTTCTTAAAAAGTGTTCACATGGAAATAATCCTAAAGAAAGTAACTCGATATTGAATGAACATGAAAACTTGCTAAAACGGCTGATACTGGATTTAGAAAAAAAAATGGGATTTTAGTGATACAATGAACACCAAATATCTCATTATTAACAAACAGCTTTTATTTGCGAGTCGTAATTCCATTGTATGATATGCAGTATCGTTTTCACTAAAATTCAACAACATTATCCACAATTTGTTTTCCGATGCAAAAATATTGGTTGAACTTCTGTCACGGATAGTATCTTAGCGGGTAAAAACGAATATTCTCAATTGAGTGCCATTCCTCCTCTGTGCATCTACAAAATATCAAATATCAAAATAAGAGAAAGATATATTTCACTTTAATTATATATAAGATTTGCTTTTAATTTTTCCTTGGAATTTGAAATGTTGTATTTTGATTTTGTACAGCAAAAATCGTTTGTTGCATTTTGATATCCATTAAAAACAGAAAATTTACGCGGATAGTTTTTACAGTAATATTGTGGTTTGATAAAATAAAATATGGTTCAAGAAACTTAAATGTCAAACTGGTGTATTCGATGTATTATTTGATTGTTCTTTGTTATAACTTGAATAAAGTACTAAAGAATAGAATTTGAAGGGGTATGGATAACATTTGAATATGGCTTGTGTTAAATACTGGCCGGATTTTTAATCAATTTCCAACAGAAACGCGTAACATAATCAAATTCATTCACTGTTGTTATATGTCCAGTGGCAAATATAACAGTTATATATCGACAGTGCAAATGACAGCGTTAATCTTGAAATGTTTAAATGAAATGTAAAAGTAGTTTTCCACTTAAGTTAAAGACATACAAAACGGAATCTAGAAATGTTTTTAATGATGCGGGTTTTTTTAACTGTTTGGCTTCCTTTCTGATAATAGGGAAGAATGAAAAATACTTTCAGTTTGCTTGGATTGCTATTTAAGACTCATCTAAAAAATGCATGCAAGTTTAAGCCGGTGCTAGAGACCGTCTTAAACTTGCAGTGAGGTGAGAGTGTTTTTGCTCCGATTTGAATGCCTCACTGTGACTTTGAGACGAAGAACAGCATTAAAGGCGATGTTCCTTTGCTTTTTGTGTGTTCTTTGCTATGCATGTACTGATTTTTTGTCATGGATGGATACTCCACATGTTTTTCTATTATAAAATTTTTGTTCGTTGTAAAGAGCGAAGGGAACGAAAAAATGTTGGGTTATGCATGAAACTTTCTTGTTTAATTTTATTTCATCTAATAGGATGGTTTGAAATATAGAATCACATTTTGTTTCGAATATGACTTATAATCGAGCACACCCTTATTAGTTAAATAACATAGAATACAGTGTTACACCGAGTACTCTCAAATCGTACTTTCTTGTTTATTTGACCTGTTGATACTAATTGTAATGCTTTTTTTGTTATTTAATGTTATTCAGGGTTATATCTGGTCTATATACCAGCTTTGATAAGTTTTTGGTACTAATATAAATTTCCACTTCGTACTATGAACATCAAAATTATTTATTTTGTTAAAATATTTCCTTTCTCTATTGTAACTGTATACGTATACCTAACAACAAAATTATTTTATTTACCTGTGTTTAAAGTTATTGCAAATGGCTGATATTTTTGTTCGAGCATATTGTTTTTCTTAAATTGTTTAACATTTCATACCGATATAACATGTTATTTTTATTATTCTTCCCTTAGTTTATTTATTTTGAATTTACATTGTATCATAGGTCAAATTTATTTGTTCAGTGTATGTTCAATGGTGTTACTATGTCCTTTGATTGAGTTAAGCTATTTCAGTTGATATTTTATAGTGTGTCTTTCTATGTTGTGATGTTACACTATTGTTTCAGAAAAAGGGTGAAGGTTTGGTACCATTAAAACGTTTAAACCCGCTGCATTTGTTTGCACCTGTCCTAAGTCAGGAATCTGATGTTCAGTAGTTGCCGTTTGTTGATGTGGTTTATAAGTGTTTCTCGTTTCTTGTTTTATATAGATTAGACCGTTGGTTTTCCCGTTTGAATGGTTTTACACTAGTAATTTTTGGGGCCCTTTATAGCTTACAGTTCGGTGTGAGCCTAGGCTCCGTGTTGAAGACCGTACTTTGACCTATAATGGTTTACATTTATAAATTTTGACTTGGATGGAGAGTTGTCTCATTGGCACTCATACCACATCTTCTTATATCTATTTACATACCTGGAAATTTATTCTAGTTGTACCAGTTCATTTTTCTCAGACGATTCTACATCCAATATTTCTCAAACGAAAAATACACATGATCCATTAACATATTTGCATAAATACTTGTTTTGTTTTCTCTCTCGATATACCACTTAAAGACACAAATAAATATGCTTTCAATCCCACTACAAGAAAGACATGCGAATCCAATGACTTAAAACATAAATCTGGATGAACTTTATTCAAGATCTTTTTATAGTAATAATTCTACTGTTCATAATTACTTAAGTGAGTAGATGGTCAGCTTGATCTCAAAGTTCGTCTGTGGATTATTGGGTAAAACACGGGGGAAATGAAAGGAAAACCATTAAAAAATGGAACAAAATTCTTTATAATGTTATAATCTGAAGATTTGTTCTTAATATTTAAGGTGTATTTTAAGTTAGCAAAAGTCCAAATAACTGTCAATTCCTAGGAAATAATGGGCTTCGGCCATACGGGCCTCCGCTCCATTATTTCCCAGGAATGGACATTTATTTGGACTTTCTCTATAACTTAAACATTGTTAAATGTGGCAAATCTGTAATTGCCATACCAAAAATATTTTCTAAATCCCTTAAACGTTAGAGCATTTTAAACCAGATTATTGCAAATATCCATGTAAATGGGATTATTTTCCTTTTATTAGACATTATAAGTAAACTGTTCTTGTAAAGACAACAATCAATAGATCGCCGTTAATCAATTACTGTGATCAAATCTCTGAAAACAGATATTTTAAATTGATATTCACATTCTTGTGTTATGTCGATAAACACAAAAGACTGAACTTATCTATAATGTTATTTCAACTGTAGGGTAAAGAAGAGTTTGCACATCGATTGTGTGTATACTCGATAAAACAACAGTACTATTTTTCAAAGTTTAAACTGTGATAAATCTTGGAATATGTGAGCCAATTTTTCGCGTTATTTAGCTGTTCAAAACAAAGCGAAAATTGAACACATGCGAAAAAGCACGCTATGCTCGAAAGAAGGACATAGTGGCATGTTTATTATCAAGAAGTAAAAAAAAAAAAAAAATAAGCGACAGCAGAATTTAGGTATTTAAATCTTTGAAATCGATCAAGAAGAGACAAATCAAGGAAACAAACAAAAATTTAGGAAATCGCATGAACTCACAAAGGAGTCTGATGGAGTGTGTCGACAGGGTAAGCATCACCTGCTTTTAAATGCAGCACCTACCACGCGAATTATCAGTCAGTGTAGATAGCACAATCGGTAAAATTAAAAATAAGACGACTAAACTGGTATCTATAAACAGCCAGAAAGAGACCATATTTAATGTTTTTTTTTTTTTTATTATTTATTTGTTTTTTTTTCTTCTTTTTTTTTAGACCGTATGCAATGTAATACACAGTAATTTGGTATGTAAAAAGTTTTATAAAAGTATATTTTACAGGCGATGAAACGCTTGGGGGGAACCAATCTGTTTAAAGAATGTCATGAATTGAGACAAAAACTAGAGAATTTAGACCACAGAAATCATATTTGTGAGATTTTCGACGAGATGCAGCGTAATAGGAAGGTAACTGAAGATATAAAGGAGGAAATATATAGTTTGAAAGAAAAACACAAATTGGAAAAAGATTTTTTAAGAGCAGAAGGAGAAGAAAATGCTAAATTGCAAGAGTTGCAAATATTAAATATATATGACATCAGTAAGTGTTTCTCATACATAAACTATTTTATGATACAATATTTGGAATGCAGTATGTAAAATGTCCTTTAGGTCATTTAATCGTTTATTGTCTCAAAAAGTAGACTTCAATATGATACAAAGTTCTAGACCTTTGAAAAAAAAACGATGTTTTACAAACCAATTTATACAAAATTGACATGCCTCTTGAAAGTCCTTAATGACTTAATAAGATCTAAATGTGTGAATTACGTGTCGTACATACATTAGCCCGGGCCAATACATTTTCGTTCATTGTTATTATTTTTTGCATGAATATGTATTTCCATGAGACGAGGATTTTCAAATGACATTTAAAGTTATCATGGAGATCAGGATAATTGACTATTACTGTCACTTTTTTATCCCCGTTACCACATGTTTTTCTGTTTTTATAGTTTTTTTCATAATCGACAACTATATTTATTCCCTTATAGAAGCTTGTCCTTTTGTTTGTTTAAACTGTATAAAACTAAATAAGAGATTTGTTCATGCTATTAAAACTTTTTTTTTGCAGAGCATAATATTGAAATTAAAAGAAAATGGAGAGAGAAACTCAACAATGATAACTTTATTGTATCAAAAGCGGCTCTATCAACGTTCGAAACGATTAAAAGCAATCAATTTGTTGTCGTTTCTGGAATGTCTGGATCTGGAAAATCAATGGTGGCGCAATACACAGCTCTCCGTATGTCAGAAAGCCATAGCTATTTAGTTGTTTCCCTAGATCTGTCTTCTATGAGTTATTTCCCAGTTATGAATATTTCTTTGAAAACCAGCCCCAAAATTTTATATCTTTATGACGATGTTTTTGGAAAATATTCCGTTTCAAATTACGACCAATCGAACTGGAATTCTATTGTTGTTGAAATGAAACATATAGCATCAGTTAATCCTAATTGTAGGTTTTTAATCACACTTAGACCCAACACAATTGATATGAGCAAAATAACGCATATCATACCATCTATTGTGGAATGTGACTTGCATTCACCGGCACTGTCATTATCCTTGGATGAACGTCAAAAGATCTTTGACCTTTATATTCCTAATGAGATCTACCAGAATAATGATTTTTTACTAAGCACAGAGCAACTGCCATTACTTTGTACATTATACAGAACACATTTTTGCAACAGTTTACAAGATTTTTTCTTAAGTTCTGACGAAATTATAACTAATAAAATTAGGGAAATGAGGGAGTCGGAGAACCCATCATATATCTGCCTTGCTCTGTTACTAGTTTCGGGAGAATTTGATACATTGGAATGGATGTATGAATGCATATTACATCTACAAATTATAAAATCAAAGTGCTCATATACTATTTTACAGAGCGTTATATCAGAGTCAGGCTTTAAAAAAGCACCAAAAAGTCGTAAGATATTACAGGCGGGATGGGAATCAATAGAAGGAATATATGTTAAAAGAGAAGGGAATATTTTGTTGTTTATACATGAAAAAATTCATGACATTGTTGTGTCGTGCATCGGAAAGAACTTTATACGAAGTATATTAAAACATGCTAAATATTCATTTATTGAAAACCATATTAGACTGGAATCCTTTAAAACTGAGGAAAGCAGCCCAAGTGCTTTTATTGTTTTAAATACGAATTACAACGAAAAATTCTTTGATAGACTTTTAAAAGAAATTAGACATGGTAATCAAAAAGTTTTAGGAAACATACATTACAGACATCAGGGTTGTAGAAAAACCTTCATAGACTATCTCAGAAAACATGTGACTGAATCAGATGTAGAATATTTCAAAGTACCACTTATCCTATCATCTAAATTTGGATATGAAGATTTTGCGTCATTTATTGTTAAAAAATGGAAGGAACAATTAAACTTTAAAAGCGTTCATACCGCCTCACCATTATATGTAGCATGTTCAATGGGAAATTTTAATATTGTAAAAATTTTGGTTGAATCATCTGTAGGAATAAATGAATACATGTATAACCGAGAACCAATTGCAGTTGCTTGTGAAAATGGATACAGGAACATTGTTGAGTTGTTACTTACGCATGGTATCTATTCAGATATTTCCATTGCCCTTGAAAATGCATGTAAAAATGGTCACACTGAAATAGTGATACTTCTTCTGAATAAAGAAACATTTTATGGTAACGAGCATTTACGGTATGCTTGTGAAAATGGACATGACGAAATAGTCAGGATTTTACTGAGACACAATCTACCTGTCAACGGTACACGTGATATGAATAAATATACACCGTTATACTTTGCTTCAATGAAAGGACATTTAAATATTGTAAAATTATTGATAAATTCTGAGGCAAAAGTAAATGAGTGTGATATTAGTGTTGCGGAGTGGAACGACCATGAAGATATTGCTGAATTTTTACGGAGACATTTAAGTCTGTAGAAAGGCAAAGATTAGAGAACTGCTCGTTTAAACAGGACATATAAACAGTAAAGAATATACACTGCTCTGCTACTGTACTTTGCTTAGTTTCAGCTACATTGGGGGCATTGTTTGAGAACACTCATTGTCATTTGGTACAGACCGGGGTTATTTGATGACAGACCAAACATATCTTTAATGTCCCACAGCATATATTTATATATTCTGTGTAATTTAAATTTTTTTTTATTGTAACAACAAACACTAAATTCTGTATAATCTTTATCAAGTTAATCTTAACCGTTTATTTTCCCATGTTTCCCTCACAATTGAAGAGTTCACCCCGAAATTCCAATTTCTTGAAATACACGCTCTTGTTATGATAACTAATGATTTTCTTACAAATTTGAAAGCTAGCTATTTACACCTGAATTCCAAATATCTTAAATTCTCTATAAATGCCATTACAAATCCTTCAGTGAGTTCTTGCACGGAGAGCGCTATGATATATAAAAAAGAGGAGCTAAACACCAATGTGACATTTTAAAGTCAACGTATTGGCAATCATAATTAAAGACGACGAGAAGACAAACAAGATCTTTCTATTGCCCTTGAAAATGCATGTAAAACACTGAAATAGTGATACTTCTTCTGAAAAAAGAAACATCTACGATAACGAGCAATTACGGTATGCTTGTGGACATGACGAAATTGTCGGGCTTTTACTGCGACACAATCTGCCTGTCAACGATACACATGATATAAATAAATGTACACCATTATACTTTGCTTCTCAATGAAAGGACATTTGAATATTGTAAAACTATTATTGGATACAGAGGCAAAGGTGAAAAAGTGTGATACTAGTGTTGCGGAGTGGAACGACCATGAAGATATTTCTGAATGTAACTTACAAAGACGTTTAATCTGCAGAAAGGCAAAATATAGAGAACAGCTCGTTTAAACAGAACATATAAACTGTAAAGGACATGACATTCGAATATCACATTTTGAACATAATTTAGAAATTCATAACATAGTACATAATACGCCTATTTATAGAATAAGTAACAAACGTCAAGGGCTCGCAATGCGGTATATGTTTGTAACGGCCGCCAACAAAGCAGCCAACAATGTGACGTGGTATGCTTAAACACTACATGGACGTTCTTAATGAATTTTAAGTTCTTCTACATTCAAGTCTGTGCGCTCCACAGAGACTCATATAGTTAACAGTTATATCATAACCACGCCACAGCGTAATGCCTGCTCTAAACATTTGAAGATCCCTGATATGTATTTGTTACATGAACTTCACAAAAAACCGTGTTTGTTTTGACGTTTTGGATTTAAATGAACGCAATATATGTATTACTGGTAAATTATTAAGTCAGGGATTTCGTTACCATATTTAACTTAAAACCTTTACTAAATTCTTTGGGTTTGGAAGTTTTGTTGTACCTGTAGAAAACTTTTTATCAACCACATAGCATATCATAATTTTGACAGAGATGTTGTTTATCGAACCCAGAAATTTAGATACGATCCGGGTAAACTTATCAATCCTTTAAATAAACTTATTCTAAAGGTTGCCAATCCAACATCATGATTAGATCTTTGAATATTGTTTTATTGAAATTAGTATTAATTTTGTTATCAGTAAATTAAAATCAGACTAAATATCATTTTATATACAAATGCTCTACAATCTGTCGATACCTGTATCTTGGCATTGCACAAGGTTATGTTTTCTCTGGTAGATAATTTTGTCCTTACACTAAATCAATTGAATGTTGGATCTGTACTGACTGATATTTCAGTCTTAGATGCATGATTTTTTTTAATATTTGTTATTGGCACTGAGATAGCTGTCATTAACTGAAAAACATCTCAAATCTCTACTAAGTGTCTTTTTGTTGTGTGGATGTTCAAGTACCGTGCCATATCTACTTTTTGTTTGTGTGAACTGTATTTATGCGTAATATCGATCTGATGAGTTAAGCCCTTTTTAAATGATTTTTATAGTTTGTTCTTATGTTGTCCTATACACCACTATCACAGGTTAGGGGGAGGGTTGGTGCGCCTTCAAACTAGTTTAACCCCGGCACATTTTGTATGTACCTGTCCCAAGTCAGGAGCCTGTAATTCAGTGGTTCATTATTTAATACATAAATCAGGCCGTTAGTTTTCTCCTTTGATTTGTTTTACATTTCTCATTTCGGGGCCTTGTATAGCTGACTATGCGGTATGGGTTTTTTTCATTGCTGAAGGCCGTACGGTGACCTTTGTTGTTAGTTTCTGTGTCATTTGGTCTAATGTCGAGAGTTGTATCATTGGCAATCAAACCACATCTTCTTATTTTCATATATACACAGCTCTGTTACTGTACTTTGCTTAGCTTCAGCTATATTGGAGGCATTGTTTTAGAAAACTCATTGTCATTTGGGACAGAGCGTGGTTATTTAATGATAACAAACCACACATATCTTAAATTCCCAAAGCATATATCTATATATTCTGTGTTACATACAAAAATATAAATTTGCATATTTTTTTGCAGTTGAATTCCAAATATCTTAAATTCTATGTAAATGCCATTATAATTCCTACTGTGAGCTCTTGTACTGAAAGCTCTATGATATATAAACAAACAAAATCAAGTGCTTTAGGCACACCCGTTACTGAAGTGACATTAGTGACAAAATGCACATCTGGTGCAGTAAAGTTGGCGTCTCAAAAATAACTGGCGGACTGTTATTTTAGTTCAAAGGGGTAGATAACTTAAACAATAGCTCAGTACTTTGGTACTGGCTATTGATTTTATTTTGCAAAAATACAGGGGGAGGGGGAGGAAAGGGATCAAGAAATGAATCTCCGTCGTCCAATAGATATAAGAAGATGTGGTATGAGTGCCAATGAGACAACTCTCCATCGTAGTCACAATGTGTAAAAGCACACCATTATTGGTCAAAATACGGCCTTCAAGAAGGAGCCTTGGCTCACACCGAACAGCAAGCTATAAAGGGCCCCAAAAATGACTAGTTTAAAACCATTCAAACAGGAAAACCAACGGTCTAATCTATATAAAAAACGAGAAACGAGAAACACTTATGAACCACATCAACAAACGACAACCACTGAACATCAGGTTTCTGACTTAGGACAGGTGCAATCAAATACAGCGGGTTTAATCGTTTTAATAGGCGTCAACCTTCACACTACCCTGAAACAATAGTGTAAAATCACAAAATAGAAAGACCCACTATAAAATATCAATTGAAATGGCTTTACTCAATCAAAAGACATATTAACAAAAACAAGTAAACATACACTGAACGAATAAATTTGAACTATGACACTATGTAAATACAAAACTAATGAAACAAGGGGGTTAGATGTAAAAAAATAACAGAAAGACAACCATATTCTTGGACAAAATGCCACTAAATAAAAATAACGTACACAGGTAAATAAAAATAATTTTGTTGTAAGATATACATGGAGAACGGAAATATTTTTTATTACAAAATAAATAATTTTGTTGTTCATAGTACGAGAACAGAAGTGAAAACTTATCGTCATACCAAACACTTATCAAAGGTGGTATATATTCAAAAAAGTGAGACGAGATATAACACTATTAAGTAAACATTAAATAACAGAAATGCATTACAAATTGTATCAACAGGTGCATGTAAAACACTGAAATAGTGATACTTCTTCTGAAAAAGAAACATCTACGATAACGAGCAATTACGGTATGCTTGTGGACATGACGAAATTGTCGGGCTTTTACTGCGACACAATCTGCCTGTCAACGATACACATGATATAAATAAATGTACACCATTATACTTTGCTTCTCAATGAAAGGACATTTGAATATTGTAAAACTATTATTGGATACAGAGGCAAAGGTGAAAAGTGTGATACTAGTGTTGCGGAGTGGAACGACCATGAAGATATTTCTGAATGTAACTTACAAAGACGTTTAATCTGCAGAAAGGCAAAATATAGAGAACAGCTCGTTTAAACAGAACATATAAACTGTAAAGGACATGACATTCGAATATCACATTTTGAACATAATTTAGAAATTCATAACATAGTACATAATACGCCTATTTATAGAATAAGTAACAAACGTCAAGGGCTCGCAATGCGGTATATGTTTGTAACGGCCGCCAACAAAGCAGCCAACAATGTGACGTGGTATGCTTAAACACTACATGGACGTTCTTAATGAATTTTTAAGTTCTTCTACATTCAAGTCTGTGCGCTCCACAGAGATTCATATAGTTAACAGTTATATCATAACCACGCCACAGCGTAATGCCTGCTCTAAACATTTGAAGATCCCTGATATGTATTTGTTACATGAACTTCACAAAAAACCGTGTTTGTTTTGACGTTTTGGATTTAAATGAACGCAATATATGTATTACTGGTAAATTATTAAGTCAGGGATTTCGTTACCATATTTAACTTAAAACCTTTACTAAATTCTTTGGGTTTGGAAGTTTTGTTGTACCTGTAGAAAACTTTTTATCAACCACATAGCATATCATAATTTTGACAGAGATGTTGTTTATCGAACCCAGAAATTTAGATACGATCCGGGTAAACTTATCAATCCTTTAAATAAACTTATTCTAAAAGGTTGCCAATTCAACATCATGATTAGATCTTTGAATATTGTTTTTATTGAAATTAGTATTAATTTTGTTATCAGTAAATTAAAATCAGACTAAATATCATTTTTATATACAAATGCTCTACAATCTGTCGATACCTGTATCTTGGCATTGCACAAGGTTATGTTTTTCTCTGGTAGATAATTTTGTCCTTACACTAAATCAATTGGATGTTGGATCTGTACTGACTGATATTTCAGTCTTAGATGCATGATTTTTTTTAATATTTGTTATTGGCACTGAGATAGCTGTCATTAACTGAAAAACATCTCAAATCTCTACTAAGTGTCTTTTTGTTGTGTGGATGTTCAAGTACCGTGCCATATCTACTTTTTGTTTGTGTGAACTGTATTTATGCGTAATATCGATCTGATGAGTTAAGCCCTTTTAAATGATTTTATAGTTTGTTCTTATGTTGTCCTATACACCACTATCACAGGTTAGGGGAGGGTTGGTGCGCCTTCAAACTAGTTTAACTAGTTTAATTTCCTGATGACAAAATCGTTATTTGTGCCAATATAAACTATATTCAAAGATCAAACTGACAACATTGGTAAGATAACCTTTACTAATAAGTTTGTTTAACTGTTCGATGAGATTTAGGATGTGAAATATCGTTTTTGATAAGTTTTCTACAATTACAGCCAAATTTACTAATCAAATCTTTGTATCTATGAATGAATTTAGTAAAAGTTTAAAGTAATTCATGGTAACGAAATTTCTGACTTAATAATTTACCAGTGATGCATTGATGATGTTCGTTAAAATCTATGACATCACTACACACACGAGCATAACGAATGAGTTGGGATATATAAACACCGTATGATGGAGCCAAAGGAACATCGCCGTCTAAAAAAGTAGAATTTAACAATAGGGAATGAAAAATCTCTTTTGTCGTAGTTTTTAGTATGGAGTTTCCCTTTAGAAATTGAAATGTCTAAATCTAGAAAAGGACAACTACTGCTATTTATGTTAGATTTATTTAAAGTAAGTTCTTGTGGGTAAATTTTGGTTGTATATTTAGAGAACTCTGGATTTTTTAACGAAAAAATATTATCAAGGTAACGGTAGGTATGTATCAACCAACTGTAACAATGACGTGTCTTTACTGAGTTTGGTCATAAACTGAGATTCATAGCAATACAGGAATAAATCTGCTATTAAAGGGACGCAGTTAGTGCCCATAGGAATACCTACTACCTGTCGATACACTTTATCGCCGAAACGTAAATATATGTTGTCCAGGAGGAAATTTAAAGCTTCAATCATGTCTTCACATTTCCAGTAAGTGTATGTAGCATACTTTCCTTTTCGTTACACATGTTTCAAAGCTATATATGATTTCCTTGTTCCAAGTTGCCTATACTTTTCGGTCCTTTTTGGTTTTATCATCTCTTCAGGGAATGATTTAGATTTCAGATTTTCCAAAAAAAATTGGATCTATCATCACTATAATTATAATTCTTGAAGAAACGTTTAATTATTGTTATTTGGAAGGATCAACTGATGTCTGAACAACAACACGAACAAAAAGTTGTTTCCTATGTCTTACGTTCATTTTCAAAATACCAACTATGTCTCAACTTTATCAGGTAAAACTGAAGGCCGTACGTTCATTTTTTATCTAGCCAAAACATCCTTTCCACAATGTGTATCTATAAAAATACTTAATGATAGTGAAAATATTCAAGCGTATTTATGAAAATACTAAATAATGGAGTAAATACTCCAGAGATAAATACTTATATTATTATCACCAATAATTGCAATCAAATTTTCAAATTAGGTAAATTTGTTTCTCTTTAAGGTAGCTGAGGTGTCTAAATGTTCGACGATAGATTTTTCTTAAACTTTTGTAAAAGACTTCTGGGTCAAGATAGTTTTATATTTCAATATAAAAAGGGGTCCCGGACCTTGTTTATTCGTTAAAATATATTGAAATTAACGAAATCATAGTTATTTTTTTTTAATGATTCAAAATTTGGTGACTATGTTGCCTGCATATATCCCAAATAATTTTAAATAAAGGATACCACAGATGTACTTAAGTCTGTCATATCTTGACTTACGTCTAGAAAGTGACATTGCGGGTTGTTAGAGGACTAAACTTTCCGACAAAAGAGATGAGTTCTATCTTATAATTATGAACTTAAAATTTTTGTGTAGAAACATTTCAGCAGCCCCTGCATACGGAGGATATATCTCCCAGTTGATACAATATTACAGGGTAACAGCTTACCAGGAAGCTATTGCAGCAATGGTTTCAAGTTGTAAAGTTATAGACATCCCTTCGAAGGTTTTACCAGATTGACCGATATTGAATATCTATGTCATACATGACTACGCATATGTTCCACTAGTCGTTACCACAATGCCGTCCTCTTTTAGTAGAGTGTGACATTACCGAATGCGACTTATTACCGGTCTAGAGCACACGAGTTTACCCTTCAGTTTTTGGTGGGACTTGCTCAATTTAAGTTTTCTATGTAACGTTTGTTATTGTTGGTTGTCCTTTCGTGATTTTTTATTTTGGCCAGGAAATTGTCTGTTTTTATTCGAATTATGATTTCTGAATGTCCCCTTGGTATCTTCTATATGTTTTGTTCAATAGATTCATTGTGCCACATGTGGAGTAGGATTAGCTTACCCTTCCGGCGAGGATTGTACACTTATATTTACGGACTATAACTAATAACCAAAAAAAAAAAAAAAAAAAAAAAAAAAAAAAATAGGGGATAGAATGATCGCAAATAGCCCCGACTTCAGATAAGGATAACTACTGGGATAGAAGGTTGAAACTGATTTGTACTAGTAGGCTATTTTTACAGTCTGTTCGCCTGTTATAGGGAGTTTGTGCCACAAATTTATACTCCATATCGTTTTTAGTACTATGGACAGATGGCCAAAACAAATATCTTTTACAGTGAGATGACGAAAATACACATTAAATTATGAGTTATATATAAAAACCAAATGAAATTGATTCTAGACAGTAAAATTTATATTCATTTTTGGTAGCTGTTCTCTATATATCATCTTGAAACCACATTTATGTTTCTTTTGGAAAATTCAACAAAAGGCATTTAGTCAATGTTAACGTAAACCCACTATATTATCTTTATCTAAAACAATCAAGGATTTTAAAATAAAAAATTACGAAAATCAAAATTTATCTGTGGTAAATTAGGTGACAGTAATTTAACGATGTTTAATTCACGTCAATCGATTAAGTAGACACAAATCAAGGAACAAATGTAGCAATCAGAACTAAGGGAACTGCATGAATTCTAAAAGGGTGCGTCGACAGAGTAAGCGTTCCCTGCTATGCATACATCACCTGCCAGGAGAATCCAGACTCAGTCAAAATGTCGCAATCAGAAGTAGGTTACAACGGTAAATAAATTCACCAAACGACTATACTGGTATCTAAAGAACTAAGACTGCGAAAATATGTCGTTGGTGAGTTGAGTCATCGACACATCCTATCTGTCAATCAATTCATTATTCTGACCGTAAAACTTATGTAGTATCTATTTCAGTTGTTCTTCCTCATAACTCTATTAGAACAGGTTCTGTGTAAGTACCATATCCCTGTTAATTAAATCCGTTTACTGTGAACATGCATGAGATATGTATGCCATGCGATAGAACAGAGTGTATGTTACTGCTGAGAAATGGGACGTTCACAATTAGAAAGTTGAAATTATCACGTTTGTCATAAATCGTAGTATGAAGTCATCCATCTGTCTCAATATCGAGGGAAAGGTCTATATATGAATCTTGAATTGTATGGGATTTGAGCGTTTCTGATGAAGGTAAATAAAAAAATGCGCTTTATTCAGTATTTTTTTAAATTTAATATGTTGTTTATGATTCGTTCGTGCATTGTTTCTTTTGAATTTCAAACTTTGATCCACCATAACTAAAGTCTGTAATATTTTTTTAACCGTAATAGTTTTTGGACAGGTAAGAATATATTCCAAATGTTTTTACAAAAATCTGCTTATGTTTAGCTTTTGAAACAAACAAGTTAGGTATGCCTGTCCAAATGATAGAAATGTAAAAACAAACGAGTAAATGTCTTAACAATTCGACCCCATTAATTTCTAAAAGTAGCAAATGAAGGTAAATTTTTTAATAATTAAAAAATGGCTTATATGCAAATTTTCGTAAAAAAACAACTGTAGGATCAAACTGTATCGTTGTCCCTTAATACGACATGTAGCGGAGTGCGCAACTGCCATCAAATTTCTCACAAATCTTTTGAATATAAAACTATCTGACAACATTTAGTGAATTTTACTTTTATAGGAGCATGCAAACGGGTATTGTGATTATCATTATAACTGGTTAGATATCAGTTAATGTTTGTGTCTACTACAAACATTTCTTTTAATGTATACACAATTACGTCATTGTAAGCACCCTTTATAGTCATACCTTTAAAACATATTAATTATACTTTGTATACGGAACTTGATATACATTGCTCAGTAGTTACAAAAACATTTGACAAAATATATGCATATTTAGTATTAATAGTAGTCCACTATATTGTCAACATTTGTATCTCTTTTGTTATTCGAAGAAAAATGGCACTACCATTGAGCATCACTGATCTTCAAAATGTGTCCAATTGGACATTCTTTTGAATATAATAATAGTTATCCACCCTACATGAATGAAAATTATAACTGCATGCTTATATAAGCTTATATCAAAATTCGAAAGTAACAAAATATATTTCTTTCTATGATATATGGTTTAATTGGGAACTTTTTTCGTTCTAAAACGCATATTTTTCGAATTTTACAGCAGGGATATATATATTATAAATTTGTTAAAAAAGAAATTTACAATATATAATCATAAGTACAAGGATTCCTTAATGGTGGATAACTCTATCTGCATGAATTAGGTTGATAAACACTGGTATTTCCCATCCACTTTTTTAAGAGTTATTATATCAATACAGCTATGTGACGTTCCTGTATGGAATTCTATAATGCAGTATATATATATATGTAGATATAGTATGAAATGATTTCACATCAGCAAGTTAAAATTCTTTGAGTTTGCCTTCAGTAAATTCAAGCATTGTTTTATATGGTGTTGATTTTTTATTATTGATTTTCGTGCTTAATCTGTGTTGAGATCGAATGAAATTCCTTTTATGTATCTAATGTAAATCAACTGAGCGAGATAAACAGTTTAACCTCTCCTTTTTTTCATTTGATTGTCCAAGTCAGAATCCTCGTCAGTACTTGATTTTTTGGGGTCTTATCTATTATTTTTTGTTCATTTTGTTCATTTTGTTTTCATAACATATCTTTGTTTGTCTAAGTTGAATTATTACACAATTTTGTTTTAGACTTGGGCGATTAAGAGCTTCACAAATTATTTATTTTTGAATACCGTATGTTGACCTTAAGATGCCTTGAGAATTTGTTGGTGTCGTCGCGTGGCTGTTTCATGGATGTGTATCCTGCATATTCTTTAATTTATAAGATACATAATAGATATAAGAAGATGTGGTATGAGTGCCAATGAGACAACTCTCCATCCAAGTCAAAATTTATAAAAGTAAACCATTATAGGTCAAAGTACGGTCTTCAACACGGAGCCTTGGCTCACACCGAACAGCAAGCTATAAAGGGCCCCAAAAATTACTAGTGTAAAACCATTCAAACGGGAAAACCAACGGTCTAATCTATATAAAAAACGAGAAACGAGAAATTCTTGTTTTGAAAATATTTTGTGGAAATGGACAGTTTTCCCTCTTTGCATTGTCATCGATTAATTATCTCGATTTGTCCTATTGCACAGCACGATTTGGGTTTTCAAATGTATATCAATTATCGAATAAGATGATGATTTTGTATTACAATCAGTTTCTGTAATCGAGATTAATACAGTTCACGTGATATAATCAAATGAACGGTTGAACAGTTGAAGAATCATGCTTCAGGCTGTGAAAGACTCTTTTTGTAGATTTCCAAGATTGAGAACAAAATGCTAAGCTGTCAAAATTCAAAAAGTTTTATGTCTATCCCAGTCAGGAGCCTGTTGTTCAGTGGTTGCCATTTGTTGCTATCTATCATATTTGTTTTTGTTTAGATATGGTTTTGTACATAATTCAGACTGTCGTTTTTCTCGTTTGACTTGTTTAATATTTTGTCATGTCGGAGCTAAAAGCTTAGTATACGATTGGGTTGGTTCATTGTTGTAGGCGGTATGGTTATACCTACATGTATAATTGTTTACATCTATGGTATGTAGTCGCTAGTGGATAGTTGATTAATGTGCAATCATACGACATCATATAATACATATATATTTGTCAGTTTCCTTTCGACCTGTAAGATTTAAATCTTTTAATTCAAATTCATGAAAAAGTTGAGAAAACTTCCAATACAGAAACGTGTAAGCTTAATCATAAATCTGTATATATATATATATATATATATATATATATACAACTCGTCTAAACATGAACCCAACAATGTTAGATCTGTAAATTTGCTTTCGCAAATTTTTTGTTCTTCCCTCGCCGGGATTCGAACCCATGCTACTGAGATATCGTGACACCAAATCGCCTGCACTGTAGCCGTCCCGCTAGACCACATGACCACCTGGGCTTCATAAAATGAAGCTTTCGGTGGCCGGGTGTTACCTTTCCACGTCAGTTTTAATCTAGCGTCGTACTACAGTACATGATATATAAGGCATGGAGATGTTATTTTTACAGATCAGCTAAATTATCTATAGTAAAGGATCCTACAAATTAATGTAAGATACAGTCACAGAAAATAATTATATTTATAAGTACGTCTGAGCCAGTGACAACTCTACAACAGATGTATCCATCGGATCACCAGCAGTGATGGTGATACATGGCTGTGTACATTATGTATATACAACTCGTCTAAACATCAACCCAACAATGTTAGATCTGTAAATTTGCTTTCGCAAATTTTTTGTTCTTCCCTCGCCGGGATTCGAACCCATGCTACTGAGATATCATAAAATGTCAGAATAATAGCCAATGATAAATCTTACAGGGTGATGGATCATATAATTATGATACAGTACACTACAAAGTATAATATATAATAAGCAAGTCTAAAAGGGTACAACATCACCAAAAAAAAAAAAAATAGTAAAGCCATGAACAAATATAAATATTTCGGATAACTAATATCCTTCATCAATAGGATGTCAAATGATTCTTATCGTGACATGTGGTAGTCAAACAGAAATAATAATCTTGAACCTTATACAAATTATAACTATTCAATACGCTGGTAATTTTTTTCAATATTGATGTTTGGGAGGAGGAATAAATTCCTTAAAACTGTAAAAGTCTTGTACTGCAGCCTTTGTTACAGGAAACAAGTGATGGTAGGGACTCATTCTAAGTTTTCTTCATTAATGCCCTCTGGGTAAACTGTCCTTAACTTTCTTATCCAAAATCTTTCCCGAGAAAGTCTGTCGGCCCTTGACCAACCCTCGTTGTGGTCTATGATAGTGATGGTAAGGTTTCTGAGATCAACTCAAGCTAGACCACAACGAGGGTTGGTCAATGAGTCCTTACCATCACTTGTTTCCAGCAACTCAGGCTTCAGTACAGTTACAAAGATAAAAATGGTGATTAGTGTTGAAATCAGGACACTCAAGTATAATGTAATTGTTAGTCGGGCTTCACAGGGATATGGGCAAATTTCAACTCGTTGCTCGACGTCAGCTTATCGTCAAATCAGTTGCACAAGACTGGAACTTTTATATAAAATGCTTAGCAGGAAACAAAATGTGCTTAGCTTGTTTAGATATGTACATGGTAAATGGTTCAAATTAAAAAAAACCAAAAACCAAAAACGTTGCCTTCGTTGGCATTCTGATTTCGATTTACGCGACAAAGAAAGTTATCCTTGAATATTTTTTAATGCATTCACTCACATTCAATAAATTCAATAATCGTTTCCAAAAAAAAAAAAAAAAAAATAAAAATAAAAATTATGAGATCAATTTAACTGCAATTTTAATCAATTGCAGAAGTTTTGAATTCAATCAATTCAATCATCAATAACAAATGTTGTTTAACACAAACAAAGTTATCAAAAATCATAACAACTATAATCATAAATTATTAAGACTATAAAGACTTTAATTTGATTTTTGCTGGCTGCTTAAATAGACGACGTCATTTTTATCATTTATATAGACGTAAACATATTATAACTAGAATAAGTGTAAGATTAATAAGATATTTCAACTTATCAATTATGGCTTTGAACAAAGCATATATTCTTCAAATAATGATGAATTATTTATATCATTCGAACAAAATTAACACAAAATTAAAAGGAAAAGATTAAAGGATACAGAGCTCAATAGGAATACTGTAAACATTTCTGTAATGCTCATACAGTTTTTTGTTTGTTTCTTTTTTTGGGGGTAGTTTTTTTACAAGTGTTGGTAAGTTGACTTTTTTTTCGTTATCAAAGGTTTATGACAGCTATTATACTCTTTGGACCAGTCGGTGTAAACTGCTTCTTCATAGATGAAATCCAAAAAATCTATTGTCCTTAAATACACAAATAGATATATTCAATCTACCTTGTTAAAGACAGACACACAGACTACTAAAATTTATTGTGTGGCGAAACAAGGCTAGCACGTGGATATCCACAAATACTCCCGTGCAATGCCAGAAAATGACAAACCTTATCTAGATTATCTTCTGATAATACTGTTAGGTCAACAGTGAACGGGAGAGCTTTTTCGCTTTCCTTTTTCTGTGACATTACATGAAAAACTCAAAGCCTTATTTATCTGTTTACTTGAACAAATCCAAAGTGTGGTATAAAATATGCAGGACAATCAGGACGGGAATTTTTTTAACGAACACAGGAACATCTATACCGCGTACGAAAACCTAAGAAATTCAAAAGCATGACTTACCAACATTTAGGTAAACACAACCACAATATTAAATTTATAAGATTCCAACCATATTTAACGATCCAGAAACAACAAGGGCAATCGCATAAACAATTTGAAGATTCCCGTAAAATTATCGAACTGTCTTGGATTAAACGACTTCAGACAGCTTATCCTCTGGGCCTAAATGACAATATATTTGGACAAGGGAACATATCTAAAACTTCTTCTATTGATATCATGAATATTGTTGATAAAAGACAACGTAATAATTGGTCTCATGGCAAAGTATCAATCGAAATCAACGAAATAAACATCGTATAAATTATACACTCTATAATCTCCTATCTATATTTAAAAACAATGGTAGACATCAATTATGTAAACTGGGTCAAATACCAATTAGTAAATTACATGATATTTTCAAGGAGTGTGACACAATCTCTTTCTTCAGCCCACTCTATGAATATTCAACTTTTTGCCACCATAAGCTGTTCCCGCGTATCGATAAACCTGAAGATCATAAACGGCACTTTCTGAAAATTAAATATATTAACAGAGGTATTGATTTTATATCGAGTATATTTAATGACTCTACCATTCAAAACTGTATACCTCCCTATTTTGATAACACAGAACCACCTATTATTTCGTACACATACAAAAAAACCAGCAGAAGTTTAATTTTTAATTATACGTCAGTAACATCAGTGCACGTTTGTTTACGTTCTTTCATCACGGTTTTTACATGATTTCAACATGTTGTTATCCTGTAGTAAAGAATAAAAAGCTATAATACATGGAGTACAATGACACATGTAATTAATAATAGGCTATAATACACGGAGAACAATGACACAAGTAATTAATAATAGGATGTAATACACGGAGTACAATGACAAAGGTAATTAATAATAGATTATTATAATACATGTATTACAATGACAAAGTTAATTGATAATATCAGATTATTGCATTGCATTTTCATATTAGATGTATTATCAGCCAAAAGGCCGAAGGCTCGAGGGCTAATATTGACCGAGGGCCGAGAGTACATCTGATATGAAACATGACATGTTATGATTGTTTTGTCATATGCTTCAACAATGGAGAAAAATAAGTTTAATATATTGATCCTTTTAAAAATGAAAACAACACGTTATAAATTTCATGCGTCCGAAGCGCTTTTCTGGATTTACCTTGATCAGGAAAATTCAAGTCCAAATATTTGAAAGCCAAGGGTGTATGAGAACCGAAACAGTTGGAGAGCTATATAACCAAAAAGGACCTAAATAATAACCGAATCTATCTAAGACCAACTTTGCCTGAGGGAGTTGAAACCTTAGTTTCTAATTATTTCAAAAGTGGTTCTCAAGAAGAAGTTCAAAAAGTGAAAAGTTTAAGTACATAAGACGCCAAATGTAATACATCTGATATGAAATAGTTCTTGCATAGGCCATAATAGAGGAGAAAAACAACAGTATAATATATTTTTCTATTGACGATCAATAAAAAAAAAATCAACAAAACATATTGAACACTGTTTTGAAAATCAATGTCCTACTTATTATAATTTACTAAATTCAGACAAGATATCATGATTGCACACACTGTATCATGAAGCAGTTAACATTTTGTCAAACTTACATGCCAATTATCATTTACATTTGTCATGTACTACAGTTATTATACCGGATTTGTAATAACATAAGCAACACGACGGGTGCCACATGTGGAGCAGGATCTGCTTACCCTTCCGGAGCACCTGAGATCACCCCCAGTTTTTGGTGGGGTTCGTGTTGCTTAGTCTTTAGTTTCCTATGTTGTGTCATCTGTACTATTATTTGTCTGTTTGTCTTTTTATTTTTGGCCATGGCGTTGTCAGTTTGTTTTCGATCTATGAGTTTGACTCTCCATCTGGTATCTTTCGTCCCTCTTTTATTATAGCCTATTAATAATTACATTTGTCTTTCTATTCAATATACTATAGTCTATTACCTTTGTCATTGCACTCCATTTATTTAGGTCTATTATTATTTGTCTTTGTCATTCCACTCCATCTATTGTAGCCTATCATTATTTACCTTTGTCATTGTACTCCATGTATTTTGTCTATTATTATTTACCTTTGTCATTGTACTCCATCTATCATAGTCTATTATTATTTACCTTTGTCATTGTACTCCATGTATTATAGTCTATTATTATTTACCTTTGTCATTGTACTCCATGTATTATAGTCTATTATTATTTACCTTTGTCATTGTACTCCATGTATTATAGTCTATTGTTAATTACCTTTGTTATTGTACTCCATCTTTTATATTCTATCATTATTTACCGTTTTCATTGTGCTCCATGTATTATAGATTGTAGGTTTGTAGGTATAGGTTTTATATTGAAACCCGGATTTGTTTTGTCTCAATCGATTTATGACTTTTGTACAGCGGTATACTAATGTTGCCTTTATTTATAGCCTATTATTAAATACCTTTGTCATTGTTCTCCGTGTATTATAGTGTTGTATTATTTAACTGATTTATAAAACATGCAAAATTAACTAACTTTTATAATTATCTATTATGATGTGACAACTTTTCAGTAACAATACATATTTCATTCATGTTTTAAAATCTGATATCAACATTTTAATCGATCACTTTTTGTGTTTATACATAGAGCCATTTTTTTATTTATTGATTTATTACACTTTAATAAGCGAAATAAACATTTTGCTATTATATTGATTATTTGTCAACTTTCAAAATTGACACGAAGTCTGTCAGTTGTATCTATGTTGTCTTCTACAGACTATGATGGCTTTTTTGTTTACCAAAGCCATTTTTCAAACTTAATTTTAAACAGTATACACACATCTTGTTTCTATCAACTCTTTTGATTGTAAAGAGCTTGAAATATTCCAGTTATGATTGTACAGTTATCTTTTTCTTTTGTAGAAAGATTATCAACACACAATATACGGAAATGTCCAATACCCAGAGAAATACATTTGTATATAGTTTCCACAATGTCAAATTAGAGGTCAACATAATGTAAGCAGTTCTATACTGTATGGAGTGTTCATGACTTGTGTGCTTCACTCTGTTCCATACAGTCAGTGCGGATAAAGTAATAAATACGTTGCATATTTGTAAGATTATTAGAAAAAACATGAGAATTATTCTTGAAATAGATTAAAGCAGACTGATTACTGTGCTGAATATAAAATGATTCATGACAGGTCACATGTAAATTAAAACTGTGGAAATGAATATCAAAAAGTTGAACAATGTATACAATAATTATTGAACATAGAAGACAGAGAAATAGAAATACTTAATCAGATTAAAATACTGTGCACTTGTTTATGTTGGGATTAACATACAAACAGAAATTTTCAAATAAAACATTGTACAGTGATAATTAAAAATCTATGAAAATGATTTTTTATGAATTTGTGTGACAATTATTACTAAGACGTCAATACAGACTGACAACTTTAAATGCTTTAATAACAATGCATTACGCTGGTATGTGGCATGCTTATAGGTGAATTTAAAATAAATCAGTTGAAATACATTGAAGTAAAAAAATGTTTAATACTACAACAAATGGATATCAAACAAAGAACAAACAACTAATTTGATTTTGGAACATGTAAGACAGAAACATTTGGAAAGAATTAAATGTGATTTGGATGCATTGAAAACAATAGTGTAGCAGGTTTTAATATTTTCAAAAAAAATTGTAAGTCACTATTTAGATAACAAATTTAAAAAGATTCATCATACATCTTTATAAAACTTTTGAAGTATACATGTGCTAGTTTGTCATGCATTGATACGTCATTATGTATTCACAATTCAAAAGCTTCAAGCTTTCACTTTCGCAATACAAATTATCTTATACAAAGATTAATACATGTTTTAACCTTTCTTCGAAATTCTGTTACTGTATGCTACTCACTTTTTACCATCATTTTTTGAACTTTTTGTACAGATCTATTATATTTAGTATTTCTCACAGCAGATGCATTATGCATGTGCCTTTCCAAAGTCAAGAGCCTGTAATTCAGCGGCTGTTCTTTTTTCCTGCATTTCGAGTTTTTCTCGCTGTGTTGAAGACCCATTGGTGGCCTTCGGTTGTGTTCTGCTCTATGGTCGGATTGTAGTCTATTTGACACATTCCCCATTTCCATTCTCAATTGTATTCATGTTTGTTTTTCGTTCATTATTTTGTACAACAATCAGGCCGTTCGTTTAATCGCTTGAATTGTTTTATTTTTATCATTTTGGGGCCTTTTATAGCTGACTATACGGAATAGGTTTTTTCCTTGTTGAAGGCTGTACAGTGACCTATAGTTGTTAACTTCTATGCCATTTGGTGTCATGAGGAGAGTTGTCTCATTGGCAATAATACCACAACTTCTTATTTTTCATATTGTACCCAAAATAGTTTCAGACTTAGACAAATAGATTCAGCAGTTAAAAAATTTCAATTTATAATATTTTCTGGGCTTTGTCACTGCCTCCTATTCAGCAGTAGCAGGGGAAAATGAATGATACATAAAAAACATAACAAGTAGCATTTCTAACAGCAGATGTATTGTCTTTAAGTCAACATACACATTTTGATAAATCCTACATTTATATAACGACTGTGTTTTAATAAGAAAATTCCCCCATTGCATACAATATTTATTATAATTATAAATGTATATGAAGACTGCACCAGAAACTTGATAATGGAGGACCTTTTACTAGAATAAGTAGAAGATTTGTATCTCAATGCCTTTTTTTTATTAGCTAAGAAAGGAATTGACAAACTTTCATAGTGAAATCCCAATAAAATGAAAATATCAGCCCTTAAGGCATCGGGTTGTGTGTTTATGTTTATATTTTTTCCTTTTTTATACCAAGAGTAACGTGTACACTATAATCTAAGGAAAACAACTAAAATTTGATAGGTGTCGATTTTATCAATCAAATAGTTTATGTTTGATTTGAATAAATATTACGGCTAATCCTGCACAATTTGTGTCTTTTAATAAGATATGAACTCACATTACCTGTGAAAAAGATAATTAAAATGGTAATTAATGTTGAAAAAAGCATATTCCAATAAAATATAATTGTTATTCGGGCTTCAAAAGGGACAAAGGTTCATCATTCCCTGTCAGGTCAGGTCCCATATTCCCTTTGCCTGGCGGCTCATTGGATGTAATACACTGACAAAGAATATGTGCTTATATCATCTGTGGAGACTATATATTATTTCTTTTCGTTAGATAACGAAATAAACAAAAGATAGAAATAGGTTGTTATTTACGAATTAAGATAGCATTTCTGACAAGTGATGTACTGTCTTAACAAGAGTAATTTTGAACAGTCTTTTTAAACCAGGTGTCAATTCTATTTGTCACTTCCACTGTGTAGTAAGGTTTTATTAATAAACATCGAAAACAAGAAACATATTTCATTATCTGTATGTGGTCCAATGATTAGCAAATCGTTCAATCAGAAAGAGGTGTTTTTTGAAAATTGAAAAGCAATCTATTCTCAGAACAATTCGGAAATTTAACAACCTAAAAGACATCGTTTCCTGTGATTTTTAGCTACTTGAATGTCTGGTTAAACAAAATTGCTATATTCCAAAATAGTTTGACTTTTAACAAAAGTAGCAAGAAGTACCAGACATAGTCATGATAAGTTCTGTGTGCTATGATGTACAATATTATTTTGATTTGTATATTATATTCTTCTTTTTACATGTACATCTTTAACAGCTGCTTGTATAATACTGATACATTGAACTACTGTAAACCAACTTATTTTCACGGATATTTTATTTCGCGTTTAGCCCTTTCTAGCCCAATTCGCGGCGATTTAATTTCGCGATTTTCAAATGTATTTGATGTAATTAGACAAAGAAAGATCCACGTTTAAATTTTCGCGACGATTTATATTCGCGTTATTTTTCTTCTCGCAAATGTCGCAAATTAAATCGCCGACGAAAATGAGTTGGTTTACAGTATATGATTTATGATGAACTGTGTGCAAATGTTTGTTTTTGATTGTATTGTAATTTTTTATTTACTTCCTCAAGGAAGATATATGTTCAGTCTAGATGGCCGAGTGGTCTAGAGCTATGGACACAGTGCAGGCGGTGTTGTCTCGATATCCCAATAGCATGAGTTCGACCTCGGCGAGGGAAGAACAAAAATGTGCTTCCGCAAATTTGCAGATTTAACATTGTTGTGCTGATATTTAGAGTAGTTATATATATATACATATATATATATATATATATATATATATTTGCCTTCGGGTTTATATAATCCGTTCATCCTATTTCGACAGTTCAAAATTCAAAAGTCAATCCTAATTTGAGGTACATTATATGGCCTTCCAAATACCGTTTCGATTCAACACCACTGAAGAGACATTAATTGTCGAAATTCGAATATGGTGTACCAATTTTTGCACCTCATGTTTGCGGTATAACACCTTTTCCGCAAGTTTATTGTTTTCTGTTTGGTATTAAATTAATAATTAAGATCCATTTTGTTTCATCTGATGATCCGTTTATTTGGCAATCGCCATGGCAGTCAGCAGTGTTTAAGAACATCCGTTGGTCGACCTGCTAGTCAAATGCGTTTTGTTAAAATATTCTTTTTCACTTTTTTGGTCTTTTGGAAAATGTTGATGTGTTATATTTAGACCCCTCTAAAAAGAAATTTGTTTTGCATGCACACGTATAAAAATTGCGGTTTTTATCCAACACAATTATAAGTTTGAACGTTGTTCAATTTAGACTTGTTTATATTTTTCCGTTTGGGCTTGTATTATATTTGCCTTCTGGTTTATATAATCCCTTCATCCTATTTCGACTCTTCAAAATTAAAGAGTCAATCCTAAATTGAGGTAAATTATATGGTCTTTCAAATACTGTTTCGATTCCTAACATCACTGAAGAGACATTAGTTGTCGAAATCCGGATATGGTGTACCAATTTTTGCACCTCATGTTTGCGGTATATCATCTTTTCCGCAAGTTTATTGTTTTCTGTTTGGTATTAAATTAATAATTAAGATCCATTTTGTTACATCTGGTTATCCGTTTATTTGGCAATCGCCATGGCAGTCAGCAGTGTTTAAGAACATCCGTTGTTTGACCTGCTAGTCAAATACGTTTTGTTAAAATATACTTTTTCGCTGTTTTGGTCTTTTGGAAAATGCTGTTTGTGCTGTATTAGGCCCCTCTTCCAAGAATTTTTTTGCATGCACACGTATCAAAATTGCGGTTTTTATCCGTTGAACGTTGTTTTCAATTGAGACTTACATTAAAACAAACTGTGGATATCGTCTTTAAATAACGAATACATCACTAAATACTCCGAATCGACGTCACATGTAATATATGATAATCTTGAAGAGTAGATTCTACGTTGTTAATCATCTTAATTACGTTTGTGTTTGTTTTGTATATTTTGAGCCTTTACTAATTAGTCAATCTTTTGGTAATATACTTTTGGAGTGGCTCGGTATTTATACATACAAAATCTGAAATCAAGATTACTCGTATCGGAAAGCAAGCTCTGCTGTGGAATGAGTCAGAAATCGAGCATCCTAAATACACACCATGACTTGTGTAGAATGAAATGCTTACTTTTTTGTAGCACGGGTAAACACATCCGAGTTTTTGTGAGATTTGTGTTGTTCAATCTTTAGTATGCTATATAGTCGTATGTGGACTGTTGTTTATCTTTTTAGCCATGATGATTCGACGTATGATAGCTTCCCCTCTTTTTTCTTGTAATACTTTTTCAGATAGTCATTATTATCTATCCATTATTAGACCTAGTTATGTTGTCATCAAAAAACATTTTTATGATTTTTTGAACTTTCAATTAAAGTAGATGCATGAAGAAAAACAATTAGGAAATTAATGCAAAGAAGAAAAAAGCCATTCAATAATCGAACAGTTACATTTTTATGGTCCAAGATAACAGTTATCGTCCTTTGATTTTCGTTGTCTATAAGTATAATCTTTACTGTGGACAGTGTATTAGTTGCAATTTTTGTCATACCCCTTCTAAATTTTTTTTTTTATGTTTTATGCCTCAAATAGCAAGTAGGTGGTACAATTACACTGAAATTGGGTCATGAATTTAAGTAAAGAAGTGATTTGGACCAGCTGAAAAGGTTATAAATTAGTATGTCTGAAGACCCCCTTAACATAAAATTATCAATAGTTTAAGTAAGACCTGATGAAGTTTTCTATAGTTTTGATATAGTTTATCCCAAAATTAGTGCATTACACTGCAAATATATTATGGAGAAAGCGCAGTTGGGATTATTTTTTTATAATTTTCATTTATTGTTTGAAAGAAATGCATTACAAAATAACTGTGTTTCAGGGACATATATACAGTCTGTCAAACTGTAAGAAAATTTGAGCTGCATCTCATAGAAATCGACCTTATAAAAATGAATATAAATACCACTGGTAATCTTTTTCGGGTTGAGAAATCTCTACGGAATGTATTTTAAATCGTTTGAAAGTTGAGTTTTTAGAAGATCCTATAAAACAGACCGAAATTCATCTTTTATTCGAATGTTCTGAAATCAAATAAAATCTTATAGTCGATTTCTGTCCGACACAGCTCAAATGTAAACTTGAATTGTCATAAGTTTACACTTATGTTTCCAAAATGAGTTCACATCAAATATATCGGACACATGTTCAGTTTTTAATAGCGTAAGGAAAGAAAGGTTTATACAATATGCCAGTCATTCGCGGGGTAAACAATGTTTTACCGCTTGTGATATTAATCGTCCAGATTCTGTAAAGTATAAAAGTGTAAATGATGTTAACAGAAACAAACAAAAAATCGTCCATTAACTGCATATTCTCCAAATAACGAAATGAATAACATTTGTCAAATACACAAAAATACATAAAAATGTGTAACTGGACGAACGTATGAATAGCGTTACACCAAATTGATGAATTTATCGTTTCAAGAAAATACACAAATGTAATTATGCAAATGTAACCTATTAAATCATATACTAGACATGGACATGTAATTACACTTTTCTATTCATTTGAAAAGTTATCTTTTTACATATATTGAGATATTTTTATCTTTAAATATAGCGTATAACCGAAATGTGATAAAGGTATAGAAATACGGTCATCATGGTCTTCTGCCAACTGACAGTAAACCCTTCAACAAAATGGTCCGTTTGGCTGTGTATACTGGAGAAATTGAGACGTTAATTCCGATGTATCGTGTAGAAAGATTGTCAATCTCTCTGCACACTTATAATAGGTATATGAAGGTCTGCAGATGTGTTGATAGGCTTTTCAGTCCCTAAACAAAACACTCACTACCCAGTGGTGTTCAAATGGTCCATGTTTTATTGTTAATTGCTTTGCGTCCTGAAGATGTATCAAATATCTGCTGCTAGACGTAAAGATTACAACAATCAATCATTAAAATACGATGACATTTTTTATTCAATGCTAAACGTTGACATCTTTGTCAAAGGTATATAGATGAATTACAAGTGTTAAACTAGAACATTCAGAATTTACTGTATAGCTTTGAACACTTCAAGAAAACATAGAATACTATCAGACATCAAAAGCCCCCGGAATCGGATATATAAACTGCAAATCACACAATGACGCTTTTGAAATTGAATCATGCTGATAATATTATTGATTTCGAATATTAGTAGAATCAGGGCCATAGCTTATTGTATCGCCTTATGAATAATTATGAGAAAATGGTTATTGTTGAAAAGTAAAACGATTATGTCAACAATAATCCTCCATATTTTGTTATACTTATTACTGCATTCTCACAACAAATGTACAACTTTACCACTTATAAATCTGGTAATACAATTCCCATTAGATTTCCGAAATTATGTTACCCCGCTTATATGAAATAATTTGTTCAAACTTAGTCAAGCTTTTCCCCTGTTCCGTATCGACTACAAATGACTTTATAATTTTCTACACTGTACGAATATATTATCCTGCAATTAAACATTGAACTTTAACATATATTTTTTTTTATATTTTCCTGCACTGTTCAAATATAGTTTTTATCCTTCAATTTAATAACATTGAACTGGAATTGGGTGATTGATTGATTAATTGGTGTTTAATGTCACTTGCAGCACTATCGTGCTATTTCAAGGAGGTCAGTTTATATTTATGGAGGAAGCCGTAGTGCCCGGAGAGAACCACCGACCATCGGTCGGAAAACTGACAGTTATAGTCAATTAAGATTGGAGTCAAGCTTACCTGTCTTCTTTTGCAGGATTCGAATTCACAACCTAAGTATTGAGAGGTTAGTGATATAGTAGTTCGATTACTTAGACCACTTGGCCCCGATATAGATGAAGGGAGATATGAGATCAACTTCAATTCGGTGCATTACATTTGAGCACAGCTTTTTATTACGTGTTCGTGCATTTATTTTACAGATTCAACTAGACAGTAATTGCAACATAAAAGGTTTCGTGGGAAGCGGCTCATATATACACCTCTAGACTCAAGAACTGTAAATTGGGCTAAGGTACCGACCATTCATCTACATCTTTTTTTTTGGAGGGAGCATCTTAAAATGTTTGATTCCAAATTTCTTGAAAAAGACATAATTTGTGTCAGAAGGGAAGCAGACAAAATAGATAGTTTCCATTGAAAATGTCTTTTTTATTTAGAGGGCAGGTTCTGTTATAAGAATTTGATACATAAATTTCAAGTTTGTTTACTTTGGGCAAATTCTGCCTTGCTGCTCATTTAAGCTGTTCAAGTTTCTCTTTATTCATTACTTTTATCAAGATATTAGTAAAAAAAGACACAAAAATGGGCACAAATGGATATTGAAAGGATTATGACACATGTAATGGACCGGTCATTTGTAAACTCGAAAATAGGGGATATGTGGAAATAAAGGGGGCCTTGCAACTGTTTTGGAATGGAAAGGTGGTATTCAAATTTTTGTATATTTATTTAATATGCGTCCGTATAATGGTATGGCGTTGTCGTCGGTTTCCAGACAATTAAGGAATGACTGTAATATTTTTTCTGTCTATGAAGAAATAACATCAAAAATGTGGTGCACACTGAATAACCCGCGTAGCGGGTTATTTTAAAGTGTGCACCACATTTTTTATGTTATTTCGAATAGACAGAAAAATATTACAGTCATTTCTTATAATTTAATTCTAAATTCCATTTTAAACCGGAGTAAACCATGAAAAAACGTTGATGACGTCACGGTCACATGACAAAATTATGTCTATGAGCTGATAAACAAAACAACGTCAGCCAATCAGAAGACGCGTTACATCCAAAATTAAATTATTTAATTGTGTATATAAAGTGTATGGATCTCTATGAAATTGTTCCACACGGTTGCATACCCAAGAAGGAAGCTTGTTATTAATTTTTTGTTGGGGGTTATGGCTTTAACCGTCAATGAATTAGAATGATTAGGTGCCAACAACAATACTTTTCTAATACTGAATAAATTGCCTATTTCTTGACCAATTTAAATGAGATTTAATTCATAGTCTTGAATTTTAAGGGTTCTTTAATATGTTGAATCTAACCGTGTAATAAGATTTTTTTGATTTTTTGGCACTGTTATTAAATTGGTATAAAATTGAGGTCCAAAGAGTCCGAAATAAACAAAAAATGATTTTATAAAAAAAATGGATTATTTTGGGTTTTTAACACGCCGAATCTAATCCTATATTTAAATTTTTAATTTTGGGTTTCCATTTCAAATTGGTCCACATTAAGGTCCAATGGGTCCAAATTGAACTATTTTTGTATTTAAAAAAAATAATGATCCTTAGGTTTCCTTGATATGTCGAATCTAACCATATATTCAGATTCTTGATATACTACCATATAATAGGTAAATGTCCAATTTCAACTTTTTAAGATCTTAGAGCACATTCATTCTGTGTCAGAAACCTATGCTGTGTCAAGAATTAAATCATAATCAAATTTCAGAACTGTGTCAAGCTTGACTATTGTGTCCATACTTGCCCTAACTGTTCAGGGTTCGACCCTTACCCTACACTCCCCCTACAGTAAAAACAGTTTTGACTTGAAAGATATCAATTTACTACGCCCCGCTCCGCTCGGCTCAATCATATCAATTGCTAAGACCTAAATCCTAAGTTTCAGCATGCTCTTCCAGCAGAGTATTAGTCATCAATGGTACATATCAATGAGACCATAACCATCATATCCAAAGTAAGTTCCCTGAAGTGGCAAACAACTTCCACACTTCAAGTTATAGATCCGCTACTGACACAATATTGATACTTATAATAGTGATAGATATCTAATGCACTTTTTTGTTATTTCAAACAAAAGTGTTGAGATTTGTGTTTTGTTGGGGTGAAATGTTATGTCTATGAAAATGGGGGTCTTAAAATTGTTTTCCTTCTTCAAGGAGGGGACTTGAAAAAATAAGAGAAATTTCCATGTTTCGTTCCACGTCCACCTCCCGATGAAAGGAAATGACCCTTAGTAGTTGATTTGTTATTCCTGTCATGTTGAAATATTTATTTGTAAATCTGTTCTTGTTTATTCCATTTTGCATGCACTTTTCTTTTTTATTTAATCTATTCTCATTTTCAAGACAAATGTAAAATATTAAAAGCCACCACCGAAATCGGAATCACCCCGAACTGAACTATTATCGAAAAAAAAAAATATTCAATGGTTCACGATGTTCTGAAGCGCTTCACTTAAAAAAAAAAAAAAAAAAAAAAACACACACACACACACACACTCTCAACAGACCTCAGTAAACAATAAATTAATGCAGTTTTTGTATGTTCATTTAGACACCCATCTGATTAAATTACACATCTTGTATGTCCCAGCTTTGCGTACAAGGATCTGAAAACACTCCATTGTATTATTTGTTTAGAAGACCATTCTGTGGTTTTGTCGGATTGATACACACCCTAAAAATTTGAAGGCTGAAATATCATTGGCTGATGTAATAATTACCAGAACAAAAATGAACGTGGAGTGGTGTCAGATCCTTGTAACCAAAGCTAAGACAAATGGTCTGTATCTTAATCAGAAAGGTTAGGCACCAACTATTCATCTTTTGTTGGCGGACGCATGTGTATTTCCTAGTTCTCAGGATACACATATTTTTCGATTTTGATATAAAAAACAGTTTTTTTTAGTCTGATTATTGTTTTGTAATTTCCCTCCATTTCAAAGAAATAAACTATTGTTTCGTTTCCCTTCTGAAATAAATCAAGTCTTTTTCTAAATAAATTGAATCAAACATTTACAACCACCACCCCCTATAAAAAAAAATGATGAACTCTTGGTTAGCTTAACACTCTTTACTTACAGTTCAATTCATTGAGTCTAGAGGTGTATACCACGAATCCTTTTATATTAAGGGCTACTGCCTAGTTAAAGCACCGCCTCGGTGGTTTCGTGGTAGCATGTTCGCCTCGAGTGCTGGAGGTCGTTGGTTTGAATCCCGGTCGTCTCAAACCTAAGACTTTAAAATTGATATTTGCTGCTTCCCCGCTGAGCACGCGACATTTAGGAGTACGAGCAAAAACTGGTCGGCTCAGAATCAGAATAATGTGTCAGGGTAAGGTGACATGTGCTCCTGTGTACTGTTACCTCGTGATCTAGCACGTTAAAAAATCCGGCTCAGCGTGTCGGTCTTCTAGAACTCGGGGTAAATATATATATTACATTAATATATTCTCGTCCTGAAATGCATATTCAGGGACGGATCCAGGCGCCCCACTAAAATTTGGGTTGTCCTCAGCTTCGGTTGGCGAGATATCTACATTGTACCCACTCAGTTTTTCTACCGACTTCCTTCACCAATATAAACTGTTTCAATCAATCAATCAATCAATCAACTAACCATCCGTATAAGTAATATTGCATTAGTAGATAATTTTGTATCAATTGTTATGAAATCCTTTTTGGAAATGACTGTGATTTATTGGTGTCTTTTGCAATAAAAGTTGTTTTATCATATTTTTGCTGCAGCCGGGACATTCATCAACTAGCTCCTGTATTAATTGATTTAAATCTGCCTCCTAAAAGTTTTAAACTCTGAAATTGCACTGTTTTATTTTTTCTATAAAATACACTTTTGGAAGCTGATTCGAGGCTGGATCTTTCCAAAAATGTAAAACAATTCAAATAAAAAAAAAAAAAAAACAGCAACCTAATTTATATATTAAATGGGAAGAAAAATGATCCAATAAATAAGAGAAATATAATAGGTTTAGATCCAACACAGCAATTTTCACAAAACCTATCAACGTTCACCTCCTTTTAGCACATACACATGGATAGCATCATAAATGATTTTATTAAGATTGGCAAATATCCGTGTCCGTTAAAAATATCAAAAATTCCAAAATCTACATTAGAAGAAAACGAATTTACAAAGACGAAAACAAAATGAAACTACAGCTGCTTGCAATGATTGGGGAAAATTTGCTTCATTAACTTCAGAACAAAGGGAACAGTTTGAAATAGACAAAAAGTCCAAAAGACTGAAATACGCAAAAAAATCAATACTATAGATTTTGTTAACATTGTCTGACAAGAATTAAGAAATGTCTTGAACAGTTTTGATGAAACATGATAGATGATAAAGGCTTTATACTAATACATGTTCTGTAACTGTCAAATTATAAATATAAAAATATTACACAGTAGTTTACACTAAATATCTCTTAATGGAAATCCAATCTTTTTAAAAAGGTGTTTGTATATTAAAAATAAGGAGATGTGGTATGATTGCCAATGAGACAACTATCCACCGAAGTTGAAATGAAGTGGATGTAAGTAATTATAGGCATCCATAATACCTTCAACAATGAGAAAGACCCATACCGTATAGTCGGCCATAAATGGTCCCGATTGATGATTACATGTGCTTTGTTATAAACAAATTAATAAATACATACCCTTTCTCGGTTGAAATGAATTTAATCGAAAAAGAAGGTTCAATATCATCACATCAATTCTATGAAAAGCTGTAAAATTTTAGTGACCCTAACAGATATTTCACACTCTAAGTCTTCCCCTTTTTTTAAGAACACAAATTTCAAGGATCCCTTATTTTTTTTAACTATCTATATGAAAGTTGCTGGCCTCATGAATATCAACGCCGGCTGTTTTCGATGGCTAGCTTCACACTAAGGAGTTTGTCGTATGGCTAAATGTGTTTTTCGCCGTTGTTTCGTTGCTGTCTTGTAGACGAATACCTGTCATCAATCATATTAATAGTTATGTTTCGGGTAATTCAAGCACTCGTTTCTTCGCATAGAAACAACTCTTTGTTAATCTGAGCACTGAACAAATACTTTATATCACGTACTATAAATGTTGATTCAAAAAGTGAAAAACTAAGCAAAATTATTAATCCCGGAATGTCTGAAAAAATGGGTCGTATTTCAGTAAATAAGACGTGTTCTCGGTTGATTGTAAACACGTAGTAGTCCATCACACATTGTTACTCATTAAGTGGATTGGTCAAAAACCCAGGTAAAACAAAATTGCGTCATACGTAAATAAACAATTACATGTGCGAAGACATAAGTATGCTAATTTATGCATATCCATATAAGGTAGTGTTCCCGACCTGTTAATAAAATCGTTCTATTGATTTTGGAGAATTTTTAAAGTTCTAGTGAAGTCATGATAACGCAGGCTAAAACAGCCTAACAATAGGTAAACCTGATTTTGAAATTGACTGTTCGATTGTTAATTGCTTGACGTCCAACGTCAAATATTTCACAATAATTACAATAGTTAGGTCCTGTAATCGAGGCCGTCCAAGACGAATATGGACGTTGCTAAGTAACTGTACATCCCGCACAGCCAAACGGACGCCCACTTTGGCAAGGGTTTAACAACCGATCGTCAAAAGATTTAAGTGACCATATTTCTTTTCCATATTCACACATGAGGTGATTTTAAAAATGAAATATCTGGACTTGTACTAAAAAGTAAAATAACACAAATACCGAACTCCAAGGAAAATTCAAATCGGAAAGCCCCTATAACTGTGAAAAAACTTTGTCTAAGACATGATAAAAAAAAATAATTTGCCCACAAGATGCAGGACTTTGCAAGCAATAGTTGTGTACATAACGAAAACATTATTTTCGCGCTAAATAAATTAGCAGTACTATCATCCGTTGTTAAATGAATATTCAACAGCAAAATATCCTCTTTCACTGAAAATCAAATGTCCACTAAGACTATTAAATTCTATTATGTTTTAACGGAGCAATTTTTGAGTCTTTGTCATATAAATAGGAAAACAAGTTAATTCATAATATGATCATAATAATTTCTATTCAATATACGTGATTTCCTTAAATATTCACAATAATATCAACGTTCTTTAAAATATCTTGTTTAATGAACACTTTACCCTCACAAGGTCTACGTTGACTATCCACTGAATGTAGTCAAAACCTGGTTTAAACTACAGGTAATCATTGATTGATATCAATGGGAACGTAATAGATTTTAGTCTAAAAGGAGATTGCACTTACACTACACCGTGTTTAGCTCTATGTGAACACGGCCTTATTAAAGAATACAGCATTCAATTCCCCAATCCCTGCCATCTTAAGGGTACGGCCTATTAGCTTTATAAAATCTAATATTACAGGATGAACCGGTTAAAATAGAAAATATTTATTTAAAATCTACTGAAATCAATCCATTTTTATCGCCTGCATGTCCGAAAAACATAGGCACACGTCTCTGAATAATTTTTCCAAATATATTTGGATTTGTCTTTCAGAGACAGTGCCTGTGGAGAAAAAGACTAGACAGAAATGAAAAGTTACACGACATTTCAACATCCACGTTTAAACGGATACTGTCTAGAAAATCTTGAATTTGTTTGCCCGAATCACAATTCTAAAAAAATATTTTATTTCCTGCCAGTAAATTGACATAATGTCCCCATTGTTGTACACTTGTCCGTATTGGTTCTGTAGAACCATAAAAGGTCTTCTTTTTCCTAACTTGCTTTGGGTGTGAGCCTTTGATCTGTTTCCAACGTCTTACCGACACTTTAAGATGGGTAACAACAATAATAGACTTAGTTCAATGTCCATTCTTTTTCAATATTTTAAATAATTTTTTTTGCAACGATACATGATAGATACACTTTATTTGTAGACTGTTGCAAGATTACATTTTTGGCCCTACCCAAAATGCTCCAATTTTTTAATGGTGGTCCAGCTTTCTCGTCCTTCATCCTGCTAGACCTACCTTACAGAACCTACCGTTTGTCGTTCTCCTTTTCAATAAGCATGAACTATTTGCCATCATGAAATAATAATAAAAAAAAAAAAAAAAACAATAACCAATCGATAAAACATAATTGTATTATAATATGTGTATTGTTTTACTTGAATAAATGACGTAGCATTACGTACAATATTTATCAGAGTTTTTTTGTAAAGTCACATTTAGAAGGTTTTATATTGGTTTAATACTGATTGAATAGTATTTATTAAAATTTATTGACGAACATTTAGGACTTTTATTAATTTTCATGGGACTTTGCAGTCAACACTAAATGAGTCTTTATTGATACATGTACTAAAAATACAAAATTTGAGAAAATATTATTTCAAAATCTCGTTTGCACAATTGATAAGCAGAGACGAATCATATTTAGACCGATTATTTTGTCTTAACGGGTTTGTGTTTCTTATTTCGTTTGTACTTTATTCTGCAAATAAAAAAAAAAAAAGCTGAAAATATATCACTAAATTATATAAGTTAATGAACAAAGAACACGATAAATAAATAAATGTTTACTATAAACATATATACAATGAACAAAATATAAAAAAAGCTCTTTATAACTTTGTCATGAATACTCTTTACAGGAAAAGATATAGAAAAAAATGTCCGTATTGCTTTGGTGCAAGGAAATAGCATTATTATTATTAATTGGAGTGAGTTGCAATGCCAACGAAGATTGTAAGACAATATCAATCTGTGAAATGGTGTGTTATACCAAAGGACCTTCGTATCGCTGCAGCAGAAAAGGACTAATAGAAATGCCAAGCTTCCCTGAGTCAACAGTAGAGCTGTATGTATTTACTATATGTAGAAAAACTGTTATGTATCATATATTCTCCTCCATTTTATACAACATGCAACATGTCATAGTACAATGTCATCAATTAACTAAAAGTACTAAACATGTAGAATGCTTTGTTGAGATTTACAGAATGGACTTGTTTATAAAGAACATTCAAATCTCAAAGTAGTAGTAGAAGTCTGAGAAATTCGAGCAAAATAACTAGAAAGTTTTCTTTAAACTAAATATTTGGCAAAACGCATGCTCTTACAAACAGGGAATCATATCAGGACGACCTGAATGGTTAAATTAAAATAAGAAAATACCTAGGTGAAAATAATTATCATTAAAATGTTCTGAAAACACCAATGCCTAAAAGTATGCATATGATATTTACTGGTCAAGATAAAGATAAAGGTTGTATGCTCAATCTTTTTGCTTACAACCTTGTGATATCTTCATATTAGGGATGCCAACAATTACTCGAGTACGTAGGTATGGCTCGGTTAATATATGTTTATACAGATAGGTGCACCCCGAACTTGTACAGCAAGTTAATTTGATAACCAGACATTTTGACTTGTCAAAATTACCTAAGACAGATAAATTTGCTAACTTAGTAAAATACAAATGGCTGCAATATTGGAACACAATGACAACATAATTTTATCCGATTCAATTTAGAGTGCCAGCATGTCCTGTTTTCATTCCAAATACATTTACTGAGCCGTCTCAAAAAATAAGTATTTGTTATTTACCTCCGGATGGTTTGTATAGCAACAATTGTTGACCGGATCAACCAAAACTGACCATATTTTGACTTAAGTATGAACATATGATATAGTTGTATTATACATCAGTAAATGTAAAACTCATGGTGGGTTGTAATAACTAAATAACGGCAATATTAATAGAAAATGACTACAAAATTTTGTCCGTATCAATTTGGAGTCTAGTGTGTCCTCTTTTTATTAAAAAATATTGAGCCGTCACAAACAAAATGTTTTTTTTCTGATCTCATGCTTGTTAGTTTAGCAACAATATTTGTCCAGGTCAACATTATTATGAACTTTATTATGAAATTATATAGCCGTATCATCAATCAGTTTTTTTTTTTAATCAAAATGGATTGTATAATACAACTAACATCAATATTGGAACACAATGACTACAAAATTAGGACCCTATCAATTCAAAGTGCTACATGTAGTATGTTCTCTGTGTATTCAAAATCCCGTCACCAAATATCACAAGTTTTCATATCTCAGGCTGGTTGGTTTGAAAAAAAAATCTGACTACATTCAACAAAAACTGACCATATGAGCACTTTTTTTATATAAATTATATAGCCGTATCATAAATCAGTAAATTGGTTTATTCAGGATGGGTTGTATTATACAAATCAATGCAATATTGTAACACAGTTTGTACACAAGTTTTTTTTCGCGTCAATTAAGAGTGCATGCATGTCCTCTTTTTATTAAAAAAAAAAAACCGAACCTTCATCAAAAATTTACTCGTTTTACATCTCAGTCGGGTTGGTTTGAACAAAAAAACCAAACTGACCGAAACATAACTAAATTTGTATTCTTTTCAAACGTTTTTTTTTTTGTTGGGATGTATAAATACACATCCACGTTCATTTTCTATATTGAGATTACTCTATCTATGTATTACATTATATTTATTTATTAAAAGGTTAACTCCTTACTATCCTACTGTCTGTCGATTCTTTTATTTTTGGCATTGCACAAGTCATGTCTTCTTTGACTGTCCATGTCGTTAAAATACTAAATCCCTGGGATGTATTTTAGTTGATTTTAGTCTCTGATGCATGATTTTTTTATTATTAATTGTTTTTGGTTTTAATCTAGCTTTCAGTAACTGCGAGTACTCTCAAATCGTACTTTCGTGTTAATTTGACCTGTTGATACAATTTGTAATGCTTTTTTTATTATTTAATTGTTACTTATTTAGTGTTATATCTCGTCTCTCTATTTTTGATATATACCAGCTTTGATTAGTGTTTGGTATGACTATACATTTTCACTTCTGTTCTCGTACTATGAACAACAAAATTATTTATTTCGTAAAAAATATTTCCGTATTCCATTACTGTATACTTTACAACAAAATTATTTTCATTTACCTGTGTACATTATTATTTTATATTGCGGCATTTTGTCCAAGGTTATGGTTGTCTTTCTGACATTGTTACATCTCAACCCTTATTTTATTGGTTTTGTATTTACATTGTGTCATAGATCAAATTTATTCGTTCAGTGTATGTTCACTTGTTTTTGTTAATATGTTTTTTGATTGAGTTAAGCCATTTCAAGTGATATTTTATAGTGTGTCTTTCTATGTTGTGATGTTACACTATTGTTTCAGGTAAGGGAAGGTTGGTACCTATTAAAACGTTTGAATCCGCTGCATTTGTTTGCACCTGTCATAAATCAGGAACCTGATGTTCAGTGGTTGTCGATTGTTGATGTGGTTCATAAGTGTTTCTCGTTTCTCGTTTTTTTTATATAGATTAGACCGTTTGTTTTTCCTTTTTGAGTGGTTTTACACTAGTCATTTTTGGGGCCCTTTATAACTTGCTGTTTGGTGTGAGCCAGGGCTCCGTGTTGAAGACCGTACTTTGACCAATAATGGTTTACTTTTACAAATTGTGACTTGGATGGAGAGTTGTCTCATTGGAACTCATACCACATCTTCTTATATCTACATATTTGCAATTTATTATAAAAATTGTATAACTGTAATATTAACCAGTATTTTTTGTAAACATGGACGGATGGTATAATACAAATGACAACAGTATTGGTACACAATTACTACAAACTATTAGGTTTGCATAAATGTAGATTGCCCACATTTCCTCTTTATAATGAAAACATTGAACTGTCTCGTAAGGATGCTCGCCCCTCCTGGTTGTGAATTGCTGCCAGATATTTGGAATGCTCTGGTTTTATCCATGTAGTGCCAATAAAAGTTTTGCCCGCTAACCCATACTTCTTTTCATAATCTTATTACATACAGTTTAGAAAGCCATATTTGAAAATCTTGCAAAATCCTTATTATTTTTTCATTGTTTTGAAAGAAAAAAGGTGCAAATGTTAAATGTGTGAAAAATCTTGAGAGAATCATTCCCCGCCAAATGTTCAATGGCTAATTATACCTCGAAAACAAAAACATGAGTCCTTAATTTTTTCTACTTTTTTAGTTCCTTTATTTACTTACTATCAATTTATAACAGTCTTTTAAAAAATAATTATGTCGTTAAAAATTATCCAACACCCTATATATCCGGCCAATAAACTACTTTCATTTGAACATTTAAAACAACGCTAATTACCATGAAAAATCAATGCAATTCATAACATATATATGTCGAAGTAAACTGCAAAAATGGGGAACAATGTAAATAAGATAGCGTTGTAAATAACACATATAATATTCCAATGCATTAGGGCATCAACTAAAACTACAGTACACATTGATCATAAATGAAGAAAATTATTGGATTGTTGTTCTCATATTTTTGCTTTGTTGTGCTCCCTATCTAGTCAGCGCCTGAAGCTACCTGAGCTATCTTCATGTAGTAGCATCCTAGTCCAAATAATTATGACATTTTGAAAGACTTTTTTTTTTCTATGACGCCTCACAGAAAAAAAAATAAAGTAGCCTTTCAAGACGTCATAATCATTAGGACTAGTAGCATCCCTGTTTTTTATGTTATGTGTCGTTTGTTTACCTTCTTGTTCCATATAATAGTCTTCATCTTACGTGTTTTTGTTCAACATCGACATACGGTCGATATACATGATATAGGTAAATGGAGATGTTTGAGCGCACATACAACTTGTGTAAACGTAACACGTGTTATGCCTTATCAAGAAAGGATTGTGTTACCATGTGTTGTTCATTGTATAAGTTTTGGGTTAGTTTGTATCAAGGTCTGTCAGTTTTTCGCCTAAAATTTCGAGAGGGTCAAATGTTGTTGGTTTATGTGGTGTGTTCAGCTGTCCAGTATTTGTGTCTTTTATCTTTTATGTCAAATTCTCGTATCAATGATTACAGTAAATTCTTCAAGAAACAAATAAATCATACATAACAATCTCAACATAGTTATGTAAAATGGGAAATTCCGCTACTACGTCGTACCATCAGTACGTTCGTTTTGTTTTTCTTTCTGATATGCGTCCCGGGGATCTTCTCATTTGCATGTAATTTCTTCACACATTCTTACAGTTGGTAAATGTACGTTGTTTTCGGTATTACTATTATGTCTGTGAGTCTGTTTGTTCAATATCTACAAAATAAAAATATATTGCAAGAGGTCAACACAATGTTCTAGCCATAAACTTCTTGGTAGATCGTAAAAACCCTGGATTGAAAGGGCTCAAATTCGAATAAAAAAGTGGTTAAGGTTATGAATGTTGAAAGGTAGTAGGTGGAGTTCCAGACATATCCCCTTTAGGGTACCCCATTGTTCAGAAAAAGTTCATTATCTAGTGTAGGAGTAGGCTTCCCGTAGAAGAATCTCGTTTAAGTTAGGATGGCATAGTCGCGTCCGTTCAGACGATGCCTCATGTATGGAAAGTGTCACGCTGTTTACGAGTTAAAGACCACCTTTAAAACTCTTTAAGGGGTTCGTAGTTGGCATTTTACAAGATTATTTACGTATTTCTATCCAACATGTCAACATTTTCCTACAAAATTCCAAATTACACGCCCTTCATTGTTGTCAAACCACATTGCATGAATTACATTTTTGTAATTTGTTAACCGAATATGGATGAGATATTAGCCACTGGACATGAGGCAAAAATCAATATACCTATTAAACAAACCATCTTCAGAGTGTCACAACTAATGTACGTGCCTTAAAAATATAGAAATAATAGAATGAATATATGATTGTTAAATAAAAGTAGTACATTATTGTTGTAATTTATGTATTCAAATCTGTATTCCCTCAACATGTTTGACGACAGAACCCACCCTACAAAGCTTGCGGTGTATGCAGTTGTACACTTAGCTTGTATAATTAAAGAACGGTCTATTAATCAATATGCAGGGATAAAAGAAAAAATAGAAGGATATGCGTCGAATATACATGCCATATCGCGCATACCATACTCTGATTAAAATTTATAACGTTTCTAAGGTGGGGAATAAGCCTCTCTCTTTAAACAACCTACCGAAAAATCCGACCGTGTATTTATTTCCAAAAATTGTTTGCTTGAATATGAAATCAGACTTGACGATAAATCGATATTCACTACCGAATCATATCCCAAACTGAGATGTGAAAGTGATGGAGTTGTTTCTCTTAGTGTACTTACTCTTCATGATTAAGTTATACAAGATATATCTTAAAAAAACGATATTCGACGCATTCAGATGGAACATATTGTAAAAATCTAATTGTTTTTTTTTTTGTTTTTTTTTGTCTTTCTGGTAATATTTAGATGCCGTTAAATTTACACCAAACGTCTGCCAATTCTAAAAACTACCCTTTAATTTACCGGTAAAATGATACGTGCAGTATTTTCTTGGAGACAAGTGACTGTGATGTTGATATATAAAATGTATATAAACTTGAACTAAAAAAGGATTCAGAACATGTGAGAATGTCAATGACAACTATAGAAGGCTGCACTTTTCAATGTAAGATGCAAACCTTTCCTGTGCGTAAAACGGACGGACGCCGAAGGGTGATTATCAATAACACATTTAACAGGTTATTAAGCTTAAATATGCTTCATATATTAGCACACTCTTCAATTCAGATCTTATATTTTGTACCCATACATATTCATATATCGATTCTTAATCATGTCTGTTAGATGTTTACTGCACTTGCATACAACACAAAAAATTGTCACGGGGATGATCTATGTTAAAACTGAAATTTTCTTTAAAAAGAGTCAATGACAGATATTTTTATAGCGTTCGAGCTGAACAAGCTTTCATCGTAGATTTTCTGAACCTAATTTAAAACAAAGATTTGTCTACACTTACTGCAATTATATGCATAGTTATTGATGATCGCAATTGCAGTGAATACAATAGCTGCAAGTTCGAAATAACAGTAACGCATTGGTCTATATGGTGATAATGACAATGTCAACAGTGATAATGACAATGTCAATGGTGATATTGACAATGGTGATTATGACAATGTCATTAGCTTCATTCTGTTTATCTGAATGTTTTCATCTTAAAGATGTGCGATTTTCGTTCACACAGTTGTTTATTTTTTATGGAGCCTGTGCGTATAGTTTTAGTGGTTTCAATATTTACGTTTTTTAAAACCCGCAAAAAAAATCATGAATGAAGGCATTCTAGTATAGTTTGTATTGAAATTATAAATTTCCACTATTAAATATTTTCTATTGAAGTAAAAAGCAATTTATCAAAAATACATGAATTGTACCATTAATAAAATACATTTTTTTGTCTCTGATATCTATATATAGACGATCACCAACTGTACATAACAAAATGTTCTTGTGTAATAAATAATTATTAAATTGTGAAAAAATATTAATAATGTTTGAGTTGATACACAAGGTAGGGGAATATTTGTAAGGCGAATAAACTATAGGCTGCATTTCTGTAAATATAGATATGGCTAAAACTCTGAAGTTTCGTAAAAAATATAACTTAGAATGGAAAGTTGATATGAACTACGTTTTTATTCAAAACATAGGGCTGTGTGGCATATTTTCAACATTTACACGCCCGGTACTTCTAAGAGTTTCAACTGATACTTAAATTCTGCACTACCCCTCAATTCACTTAAGGTCTTTCTCAGAATTCGATTCCACCGCCAACCATGTGCATTTATACTGGTAACATTTCCAAGTAATGTCTCTATGAGATGAAACATAGAGATCATTCATATCTAGGAACCAGTACGTAAACAATACAAAAGATCTATGAACATTATATATCTCCCCAAAAGAGGCGTGGTGTGTGAAACAGCTATATTTACAAAGTGCAACCTTTAATGCACCTCAATGTTCCTTTTAATTACTTTTTTACTTTTCATGATCACGAGAGTGCCGAAACAAGAAACCACACCTGTCATTCAGTGATGACATGCATGAATTACATTAAATGTGAGGTATACGCAAATACGTAAGCAACTAGACGACAAAAAAAGCCCCAAACTGGTGGGGTTAAATTTACCATGCCGGTAAATTTACCAGTCTGAGTAAACAAAAGATCCGATGAAATCACAGAGACATCTGACTTTCAAATTAATTTAGCAAATCTAGGATATCTCAAAATTAGGCATTTGATAACAAATTGTGAATGCATGAGAGGAAAAACAATCAAAGTACTGACGTACTGTTTAATCGGATGAACCTAATATCTGATGGCTGGCAAATAAATCATACAGATTTTAATCTCCACGAATACTATTATCAGTTTCTCACCCTTCCTCAATACGTTTCTAGAGAAGTTTAAGTGAATATTATTCTATACTGATATGAACCTTGATGTGTATCCAGTATGCGTTGGTTGAATTTTTCCATAAAACTTCACAGCGGAAACCGTTTTTGTTCCATGATTAGTTTAAGATAGTTATAATTTTAAACGCAAGTCAGACCTCGTCTATTTCATTAATCATACCATGATCCCACTAAAATTGAACTCGTGTAATATATACCATGTTTATGATATTAACTGTTTCATTTGTCTTGATGAACTGTTTAAATGGAAGAAGTAATTCACAGAAGTCTATTCGCTTAGCTTAATCAGTAGTGGATACAGGAACTATTGAAAAGGGGGGAGGAGGAAGGAACCAAATCTTATAATATACTTATATTTAAGATATGAATAAGGAGATAATCAGTTAATTTCACCGGGTCAGCAACCTAACAAAAAGGATTAACGTACATGGACATCTATTGACCTTTTTGCGAAATTGAAAATGCAGAGTCTATCGTTTTTTTTTTTGTTTTTTGCTTGAATTCATTAATTGGAAGCAGTGCCTACTATCCTCCTCCCCCCCCCCCCCCTACACACATAATGCACTTTTCAGTCTAAGTCATACCTGGAAGCTGAAAAAAGTGACCCATTCCAGCGATCCCTACCATACATTATATAGTAAGTGCCCCCTCCCCCGAGTAGAGACCGTGCATGTCATGGCTCGAAAACCTGAAACATTTCTGGATCTTCATAACTTCGACTTGCTAAAACGAGTGGGCTTACTTCCGAAGTACAATTGTATTCTGTAAAAACGTAAAAGAAACATAGTTCCCAAAGGAAAGCAACTAAAAGCATTAAGAAATGCATCTAGTTTGACCATGCAAGTGTATCGTTGTCATTCTTAAATTGTCTCCACGATAGTTACCAGTTTTGAATGTGAGCGTTCAAATAGTGAGCCCATGTTCTTGAAAATGTTTGTACGTGCAACAATAAGCGTGACATGACTAAATGCATTAGCACTATGCCTTGTTCATGTTTATATGGTAGTTTAGACTTTTGCTCGCAGACATCAACGAAAAACTATAGTGATGATGACGCATGGCCGTTTAAAGTCAAATGGCAAATCAAATGCATATTCAAGACGAGAACATGATTATGTGATATGATCATAATTTAAACCTTACTTTGTACTAGACGACACACTGAGCTTGATTCCTTATGTGCTCTTTCACAGTAAACAGGAAGACATGTTAGCCTACGCCGACACATTATTCTGCCTCCGAGTTGACTAGTCTTTGTTCTTACTCCTAAACGCAGAGTGCCTAGCGGAGAAGCAGCAAATATGTATTTTCAAGTATTTGGTTTGACCCCGTCGGATTCTAACCCACAACCTCCCGTACTCAGGGGAGCACGCTACCAAAAGACTACTAGACAGTAAAAAAACAAATAAAAATAAATTTTTACAAGCCTAATGACCTTAAATTAAACTTAGCGTTTATTTAAAATCATTTTATTTATTATAGTTATCAAACACTCCTTGGTTAAAATGATTGAATAAACATGCTGTGTATTGGACTCGATATAGTGTGCATATATCACACGCTTATAAATCGATACGAATAATGTACAATCATGTGATCAGATTATCTATTGTCTTGAAGATAACACATAAGGTTAACGCTCACAAACATGTTTTTCTCCTCCACATTCTTGATGTACCTGTCATAAGTCAGGAGCCTGAAATTCAGTGGTGTCGTTGGTTCATATCTGTTATTTTCGTTATTTTGTGTTGTTATTAATTATACCGTTAGTTTTCTCGTTTGATGTCGGGGCATTTTATAGCCGACTACACGGTATGTTTTTTTTTTATTATTGAAGGCCTTACGGTTGCCTATAATTGCTACATTTACTTCATTTGAACTATGGTGGATAGCTTTCTTATCGGCATGCAATCATACATTTTTTTGTATCACATCTCTTTATATTTATATAAATAAGTATCATTTATACCAGTCGTAATGTAATATAACTTCTCAAAAACTGGATTTGAAGCTAAAAACAAATATGCGCATAGAGATTTATGATAGATACAGAGGTACACATATCAATTTCTTTGTTCAAATTATTATTATTGATTGATGATGTAACATACCTATTGATGCATATACCTAGATATTATTCAAAAGTCATAAAAAACGGCCGTATTTTCGAAGTTGAAATTAAGTAAAGATGACATGCATCGCCCTCATATTATCTTTTGTTATTATAATAGACTTGAAAAGACCCCATACAATTACTGTTATCGGGAAGTAAAACACTGTTTTCGGTTTTGAGCTAGTTTAAGATTGTTTTCAACTCAAGGTATAAATACATGTTGTACTTTATCAAATCAAGATTAACCCGCATACACAGATATTCATGGTTTATTTACTGGTATACATGTATATTTCGCACGACCAAACAAAATGATATTACAAATAAATGTTCATAACAAATAATTTCACGATTTAATCGTGATTATATTTATATACATGAAGCGATAAAATGTTAATTTGTACTCGAGAACGTCAGCGTATTTATAATCAGTGAGGGGTGTTTAAAAGAACACTCAAAAATTACCATAGCATAACTTCGGCTTCCTTTAAAGTCGTCCTTGTAAACATTAAGGATGACGGAATGAAATAATTTTCTTATAAGCTTATTTACACAATTCAAAAGTAATAAGCTTTTATTATAAAAGAACAATGATAGTGCGATGTTTATTGCATGTGGTAACACTTACAAACTTTTTGTCATAATCTCTGATGGCCAGCAGTATTTGGTTTTGGTTTTTTAGACAATGGCCCTTTTATTGATCGTTCCAAAGACAGAAGTAGGTTAAAAACCACAAAATACATTCTGTGCCAAAATAGTGATTAGTGAGTGCAGTTTACAGATATTTTACAATCGCTTTCCATATTATGTGTACGAAATAACTGAAATGTAAAAGAGCCTCCAGGTTTGGTTTCTGTAACTAGTGGAAAATTGTGTTGTATATTTTGTTTTAGGTATTGAAAAAGCGGCAGACTTCGCGGAAGAAACCTATTGCCATTGTTAATGCATGCGTCACACTCTCCCCTAATTGAACATACGATAAAGAAAATATTCAATTTGTATGGCTCCGGCGGTAACTTAGTGAGCGGTGGCAAAATCATTGGTTTGTTGAAGTTGTTTGTCCATCCTGCCTTTCGTATGGTCATTGTTGGGATATCTCGTCAATTCGTGTCATCTTCGTGTTTACTTCGTGTGATCATCGGTGCTATCGGGCATTTTCGCATCAAGAAGACAATACGAAGGAAATAAGAAGCTGCCCGATTGTCGTAGGAATGCAACACGACTACATGAAGCCCTCGCAATGCCGTCGTGTAGCTATTGTATTAGAATACGATGACATCGAAATAGGAACAAGGTGTCGGTGAAAACAATCGGGTTTTAGTAGCTTAATGTCAAAGGTGTAAATTTTTGCTGCTTATCAATCGATGTTTTGGTATACTTTTCCGGAACTTATCTGATACATTTTCAACAAAGAAATAACGTATTCGATTTTTACGAAAGAAATCTGTGTATTACTGAAACATTATTACACCAGGGTTTTTAATATCATAAACTATCAAAACATATACTAAATGTTACCGTCGTACAAAGACATCATGCGTAAATATAAATCAACATGCAGACATATGAAACGTTTAGGTAGTTTAAATTCAATCTTATACAGTAATATTCTATACAAAGCACATAAATATCGACATTCACATCAAAAGCTAACCAAACCTTTAAACAGACTTATTCAGAAGGGATATAGTTACGATACTATTGTCAGGTCCTTATAGATGGCATGTTATATTAATATTGATTCACTAATAGGGTCTTTGCATTGGAAATTAACACATGTATTCTAAAATGTCAGTTGTTGGCATAATACCTGTAATGTTTTTCTCATAAATTTTATGATGGTACTAAACCCCTAACGGGAGAGATTGTGCTTGATTTTCATATGATGAAGACATAGTCTTTAATCAGTTTAATTGAGGTCTGGAGCTGGGTGTCAGTAACTGCTAGTCGTCCTTTGTTAATTTATGTAGCATTGTCATTTTGCTTGGTTTCTTTTGTTACCTTTTCTGACATCGGACTCGGACTTCTTTTGAACTGAGTTTTACTGTGCGTATTGCTGTGTGTTTATTTATTCTACATTGGCTAGAGGTTTAGAAGGAGGATTGAGAACTTACAAAACATGCTTAACCCCGCCGCATTTTTGCGCCTGACGTCCATTTTCACTGAACTAGTACAAATTTTGTTTAGGGGCCAGCTGAAGCCCGTCTCCAGTCTCGCTGTGTTGAAGACCCATTGGTGGCCTTAGGCTGTTTTCTGCTCTTTGGTCGGGTTGTAGTCTCTTTAACACATTCCCCATTTCCATTCCCAATTTTATCATATATATATATATATATATATATATATATATATATTTGGCAATCGCCATTGCAGTCATCAGTGTTTAAGAAGAACATTCCTTATTCAACCTGCTAGTCAAATGCGTTTAGTTAAAATATACTTTTTCACTTTTTTGGTCTTTTGGAAAATGTTGTTTGTGCTGTATTTAGACCCCTCTACCAAGAAACTTGTTTTGCATGTTCACGTATAAAATTGCGGTTTTTATCCAACACAATCATAGGTTTGAACGTTATTTACAAAATATTGCAAAGTAAATTGAAACATGCTCCATATTGAAGCATTTTTCAATTTTCAATATTTCAGGTCAAATTGATAAATGCTGTTGGAACATTTTTCATTTTTCAATATTTAAAGTCAAATTGAAAAATGCTTAAGGTCAGCAATTACAATATTTGCTTTTTAGAATGAGATTGAAATGTGTGTTTTTTTTCTAAAACAAGCAAATGAAAATGTTTTGATTTATTCAAACTGTTGATAAATTAAATCATGTTTAGCATAAAACTATTCTTATTTTTTTAATATCCTCGTGAAATAACAAAAATGTGATTTCATGAACATTACAAATTTCAAATCTCAGTAAGAAAATGATTTAAAAAAAAAAAGACTTCAAAAGATTTTTTTACTTTTTTTCAAAACAGATAACTTTAAACGTTGCAGTGCAATTTGCAAAATCTATTTATCAGATTAAAATGACAAATGCTTGGCGTAAATGTACACGACCGTGACTGCACAACAATCCATTACAATTTCATCTCATTAGATAGCCTAATTAAATTGACCACTATTCCATGCTTTATGACCCTAATAAATTGTCTACATTCTGTCTTTAATGACACCCAATAAATCGACACATTTGATGGTGACAATACCAGATGGTGGATATTTATCAGAGCATGTCACGTGTGGTACTGTATATCTACCATCTGACGTCTAACAGTATCAGTTAAATAATAGCACAGGCAGATGTGACTAGAAAATACGGTGTCAGTAATTTTTCGTCAGCTTATTCATTCTAAATGTATCAATATTCTCAGAATAAATATTGAAGTTGTCAAAAAGAAACTGTGATTTTTATTTTTTTTTATTTAGAGATTTGTCTGACAACGTCATAAGAAGCTTATACAGTCATACTTTTGTGGATTACTTGAAAGTATTTAAAATGTAAGTAAGAAAATATACTGTTAAATAAATATATAGAGTAAACACATAACGTCAAGACAGTACTATGTTGGAAGTGCTGTCACTGCCAATCAGTATACACAGGGAACATATATTCCCTCCGTCTAGATCCCACTAGTACTTCGAAGTGATGTTAATGTTTTTTCGCCAATTGATCATGAAATTGAAAAAAATGGAGTGTTTTAAAAATAAGTCTCCAGTAAATGTGAAGTTGTCTCGAATCATAGTATAGCCATTAGATGTAGTTCTTTGAAAAACAAAAATCAAAATCTATATTTAGACCCAGGGAAAGTCACGTAACCACCCGAAATAGAAATTAATATACTGACAAATAAATCGTAATAGAACAAATGCATGCTAATGTGTAAATAAATCATTGAAGACACCTATGAGGAATTTATGATCTAAAGTTTATTAAAAAATCATTGCAAAGTGTTGTTCGTAAAGAGATTGCATAGAAAAACAGAGTCAAAGGTCAATAATTTTACATGTCGTGCCTTTTACGCCGTGTTGGGTACATGTAACTTCATTAACTCTTTCTGGGAAATAACAAATCAACCTTAAAGACCAGTATGCCCCTGTTCTAATCGTTTTTATGGATGAGTCGTTAGTATTTCAGTTTAATCATCAAGTTTAAAACGCTCAATTGACATTCATTGTAACAAACGAATTACTCCCCTTTGTTAACTGAGAACGCTGATTTTTAGAATGAGCTTCTGTTTCGTTGCCCGTATGATACCTTTTCCTGTTTTACCCTTACATTTTGTTTGTTTGTGTTTTCAATACTATTGGATAAGCTTATCGTTATTTTCATATATATGGTTGAATAAAGGGAGAGGGATCCGGAGAATAACATATTTCATAAGTGGATTTTAAAATTTTCGTTTTCAAATCTAGCATTGTAAGGCACTGATAGTTTATGATATTTACTTATTTAGTTAAAATCCTATTTTTTTTTATTTATATAGAAATATAATACTAAGGAGATGTGGTCAGACTTCCAATGTCAGGGACAACTTTCAAGATAGGATATTCAAATATTGAGGAAATAAGCAATACAAATTATAGGTCACGTACAGAATCCATCAATGAAGTGTATTTTCTAAAGATAACTAAGAGTATAGTCATTGTCGGCCGGGGAGGTGGGTTTGGGGAGGGGTGTCTTTCATTTCTGTATTCTTCTTTAATGTTCAAGTAATTTTTGTCTGTCAGTCTCTATTCTTTAAAATTAAGCACCATATCATTCTCTATTTATTTGTTCTGCCTACTTTTTCTGTAGTATTGGCCCATATTATAGTATTCTGTACATCCCACTCAGATCCTGATAAATGTACCATAAATTCTTCCTCTCAAAATAGTTGAATATTTTCTGTTGTACTTGTTTATTACTATAATTTCATGTTGCCTCTAAATGGCCCATTGGTTTTGAATGAAGTATATATATATATATATATATATATATACATAATCTATACTTTAGTTACACTAATGGGCAAATACATGTATCAATGTTTCCAAGAATATCAACACAATTTTAACTGTCAAATTGGTTAATCATCGCTTGAAAAAATACAAGGTGAGAATATTTGACTTGGTTTGCATGATTAAATGGGGGAAACGATTAACAAGCAGGGGACCAGTTGCTAAGGCTTTTATAGGTTTCGGACTTTGACTCTAAATAATTAAGTTATTGAAAATATTCATAATGCTTATCTTAATGTTTCATAATTTTACAAGTTGGGACCGATATATTGATAATGTTGGTTTTTTCGCCTGCTTTTGACCCCTTTTATGATATTTAGTTGGAGAAGTTTTAAATTGTATACCATGCTAAAATGAGAAATTTTTGATAGCTATGTATAAGTTCAAAATCTGCATTATGAAAGAAGTTGTCCCTCTGTAAGATTTAGAAGTATATCTAATATAAGAAGGATGTTTGCTAAGAGTAAAGCAAAACAAGTTTTAGCTTTCTAAAAAGCTATGGAGTGCTTCGCTCTACCCTAATTTAAGGTAATATGTGTGCATGTGGTTGTTAATTAGTATTGGAAATGTGGTATTTTTAGATATTGATTGATATAAAATGGATGTACTTTAAGAGTGTGCGTTATACACCCATGCTTTTAAAAAAATAAATTTCTTGTTGAAAATTGAAACAATTATAAATAGACACGACTCTTGTGGGGTGCCTTGCTGGAGGTGTGCCTAGATTGTCAGAAGTTATAAACTACAGATAATGCATTTTTGTAAACATTTTATAGGAACATTGTTTTAGCAAAGCAAATCGTGCAAATTGCAGAGTAACAAAGCAAATAAACACGTATTAATAATTGATATTTCAATATTGAATTTATCTGTGAAATGTATGCATAATAAAACGAACATGAATTAATGACAGTTGATCGGAACTGAAATACACATAGTTAATTTTCCGGCATTTGATGTCTTATCCTGAACGAGAAAAGTCTGTAATTCTTTATCTCATTTAAGCCAATAGCTGTTGCTCTATCTCAGCCGCATCCAATCAGAATCTATACGTGATAAGTAATTTATTCAAGATGGCGTGTATTTCGACCGAAACTAATAGCTCCGCACCGTGATGCGAAGCAATTATTTACAACTTTTAAATGAAATACATTTGTAGTTTAATATCATTGAAAAAGAATGTCACCTGCCAAACTATTTATAAACATTTCCAAAGAAACACTGAAACACAACTATAATATCCTAGATAAAATGATGTATACTTCATATCTTATTAACAATAAATGATTTCCTGCAGTATTATTTTAATCACTTAATACTTGTAGTATATTGATTTACCCTTTTCCTTTCACAATGCTATAGTCTCATAGCAATTTTGAAATTATAAATACCACATTTGTGATTTAGAAAGTCAATCCCCTATTTTAAGGGTTTTCTCCATTTGGTATGATAACATCTATGTTTTACTTTTATATTAAATATATAGGTCACTTTCTCACAGTTTGTATATATTCATTTGACCTGAAATATAATAATAATAAAAATGAACAACTTGTTGGTCATAATGCAAGTAATTGTAAACCACCATGTAGATATTGGAAATAAATTGAGATATTTAAACTACATATATCCTCATTATTTAAATCAGTAATAAGAATTTAAATATATACTATGATCCAAAGATAGGATCACATGTATCATCAATGATGGTTCAAAACACACTATCATTAAATCATCCTGTCAACAAGACTTGTGAAATCAGGACACAAGAAAAATACATGTATGATGAAACTGTAAAATTTAATGATGTGCAGCTCTTAATTATGAAAATCTTGATTGTTTTGAAAGTTTAAAAAAAAATAACTGTTCATATTTACAAAGCGTCGAAAATTATCGAATTCAGATTTAGCTTGAAATAACAAAACCTGAACAGTTGGACGGCAAACGATTTAATGGCTTCTAAGATCAAGACATTGGTCACGTGACAAAAGGTCAGAGTTTACGGTTTTTTTGGTAATCGTGCATGCCTCGTGCTTTTTTTTTTTGACTCGTTTCGTCTTATTTGTACTCGTACATCAATAAAAATCAAAGTGTTCAACTCTAGATTGAATAAGCTTCATTATTCTTTATAATTATTATTAAAAAGTGTTGTTAAAGTATTACAAATTCACGAGTGAAGTGAAACTTTTTTTCTGAAAATTTGCGTAGGTCCACGGAAAACCCCTAATTATTCCTTAAATAGGTATGGTAACGTGTTGAGGGGTATAAAATATGAAGCAAAACCATTTTTTACGTTAAATTTTGATGATAATCCATCCTAAATTCACTGGACACGAAATTGTGTCAGCTTAATCGTGGTGAAGTGGATATCAAAGGGAGATAACACCGTACACGCGTCGTAGGAAATTGCAAGTTCACAACAGTAAAGTCGAGTAAAATTAATGATTGTAGTTATATTTTGACACTTTCTTGAATAACTTTTCAATATTGCATGTTCCTCTACTCTTGTAACATTAACATTATCATGGAATGGTTGAATATGGCATTTTTTCAAGTACTTTAAAACAGGTTTTTGAAAACTTCCAAAGAAGAAAATTACTGACTTTTCTCTGAAACTTGGACTTATTTGTATATTCTCAAACACCCTTTTAGTAGATGGAATGATACTTGTAAGTCTTTGTTTTACTTTTTGTACCAGTATTCTTAGAAAGGATATGAAAATAAACTCAGTGTTTGTACATGTTGGTTGTTTATAGAACAGTTTTTTTAAATATAAATTTCACTCTAAAATTAGACTTCAATTTTTATATATAAATAAGTATCTAACATAGAAAGTTGTTAATCTGGTGCACTGAAAATGTTCCATCAGAAATGAGATTTAACAAAGTTATTTAGACTGAAGAACTTATAGATTGTCACTTTGAATGCTGATCATATGGGGGGAAAAAAAAGTGATATTATAAATTCTAACACAGCATCAATTGTGTCTCCTCCAGACATTTTATTTTTCAAGATGCGAGGCTTGCCGATCAATTTACATACTTAAGATTTCACTGTTAAGTGGGAATGTTTCTCTTGATATTTTTAAACAATACATTTATGTTACCAACTACATTCTATCTTTGTTTTTGTTATGATCTGCAAAGAGATGGGTTCTTTATGTGTGACCTCAATGATCGTCAAACATGATAATTGGTAGCCTTTTTTCCTGATGTAACAATTGAAAATTCTGAGAAAAGCAAGAACTTTTCAGCAGATCCAGGTCTTTTATAAAGAGAGGGTGGATTATTCCTAATTTCCATATACAGAAAAAATATATTTGATGTCATGCCAAATAATTACATACAAGAGGGGTTTATCAGCCATTTGTCAGCAGAACTTGTGTTACAATAGAATTTAACTTTGCTTTACATTTAAAAACAATATGGAAAAAAAGAAAATGTAGACAATACATGCTTCAAAATTGTGAACATTGACATTGAATGAAAAAAAAAGTCAATTTGCAGTGGACAGAAGTACAATTTGTTTTATGTTATACCTGCTATAAGATACAGTGGCAGATCTCCCGGGGTCCGGGGATTGGAATCCCCTACTTTTATCGACAACCGATGTATTTGAATGGGGACATATCGTTGGAACACCCCCCTTTATCTTGGGTTGGGAACACCCCCCTTTTTTCTAAAATTGGATAGATCCGCCCCTTAGATAAGAAACTATATAAGATGTACAAGTTCCGTTGCTCGCTCTTAATCAAGAGAAAAAATCTGAACACCTAAAAAGCCAGAAATGGATTTAAAACATTATAATCAACACAAAGAAAGCTGAACAAAAAGCTGTTTTGCAATCTGATATCATGCAGTTCTCATTATTCCTATTATTAAAGGGATTTTCCCCGTTATATTTGAATTCAAAAGTCCTACAAACAACTGTTGAGTCCTTTAATTAAATTATTGATTGAATAATGAATGATTAGCTAAGCTGATCAGTTAATAAAGTCTGAAAATGCTTTGTTTCAATAAACATGATAAAAGAGTGTTATTATGTCATAAAATATACTGAATCAACTTCAAATTTAATCCACATTCATATTTAACTGCTCTAAAATGCATAGTCAATTGAACTACAAAATAAATACCTGAGACTACTATAACATAGAGATTGGTCACTTCCCATGTTACAGTAGTCTCAGACAAAAACAAAGCTGACTTAAATACAGTATGTTCAGAAATTTTTTTGAAGAATGGACAACAATGAGATATCTCATAGTATCAAATCAGAATGCGAGTTCTTTTTATTGCAATAATCAATTTAATCGCATTATTTAATTAAATAAAAACCTCATGAAAATTTCTGAATTTACAGTCATTACTTAGCTTGTCAACGTCTATGCTTAAAAATTTAAGTTTCCTAGGCCTAAATGTGGTTGAAATACAGACAATTTTGGTAACTTTTACCAAAAATCTCTTTTTTATGACATACATTACAATTTCAGAAAAAGCTGCATTAAGTTATATATGTATCACATATAATAATGCTAGTTTGTATTACTATCATGATTATTGCAATAAGTTGTTATTCAATTAATTAAAAAAAACATCAATTATGTTTGAATTGATAGCCCAAAATATTAATCTGGAACTAGTACATACATTTGTTTTTTTAAACACCTATATACTATTCATTAGGGAACTTATTCAAATATATTTTGCACAAGACAGTCATGGCAAACCTAGTTCACAATTACAGTGGTCATTATAAACAACTAATTTATACAACCAAATTTTATTGTTGATATGTAAACTAAAATCATTGCAGAATTTTTCTTTCAAATGATTTAATGTTTGTTAGTCAATTACTCTAAATACTTAACCTGTACTAAAATAAAGAGATGTGGTATGACTTCCAATGAGATAACAGTCTAGAAACTATCCACCAGAGTCCAAATGTCTGTTAGCAGTTAAATTATAAGTCACTTTACAGACATCAACAATGAATACATTTCATTGTTTTCAGGCAGATGAGGAAATAGAAAAATAGTAGCTTTTTAGCTGACTACAAGAGAATATCAGAAATATAATAATATAAATAAGGAAAATATAGAGACAAAAAAGACAGGACTTAGCCACTGAACTATATGTAAAGTGTTCCCTTACTTATCCTTAGAGGAGCTGCTGTATACTTAGAAAAAAAAAAACAGGATGTTGAGTACTTGACCACATCAATCAGCATTTTTAGACACTACATTATGGTCAGATGCAATCTGCCCTATTTGCTCCAACCTATTATAGTATTAAAATTAATACCTAGGCCATGTATGTCAATTTACTCTATTGTTCTCTATGTACATACATGTATATGAAATATATCAGATGTAAAAATATGCTGTAACGTAAATATGATAATTTAAATCATTACAGCTTCATTGTTTTAAGGACCTAGTAAAGGAAGTCCCTGGACCTAGCTAGACCTATTTCTTAGGCAAGGTGTATTATATAACTCTTGAAAGTATTAAAAAGCAATTGTAAAATTAATTTTATATGCTGTAAACAATAATAACACGATAATGGTTATTTCTAAGTATTTAGTAACAGCAACGTGCAATTAAGGTAAACAAACATCAATAATCTACCACGTGTTTGTCTGCTGTGCTTGAATTCAAAACGACCCATCAGTTTTATTCACACGAATTTTTGCTAAAGCAGACAGTTAAAAATGTCTGTTTATCTTATAAGTTCTATACAAAATGCATTTGCTGTTATGACTTGTGTATGCATGGAAATATAATGAAGATAACATTGATTTTTTACCGTAAATATTGAATACACAACATAACTGAGCTATACACACAAAACACATGGCACTTTTGTAACGATGGATGGTAATGTATAGCCACTTTATAACAGTACATCCCATTGGATAAGCTACCCTACACAATACACAATATGCAAATTAATGATTGGGTACGCATTTGTGTCACCTCTCAAATTGATGGAAAAATGTAAACATTGGAATCCGCCATTTCGACGTAGGAAACAAATTAATTTTCAATCTTGGATTAAAGGACATTGGGCTCATTGCCAGCGTATACCACTACTGGACGGAAAACAACTGTCCATACCAGTAACAGTCGTTCTAAGACTGATAATGTTTGTTTAAGTTGTAACAGTTGTTAAATTTCACTGCTGCAGTTATTTTGTAACTGTCCCAACTTTACAAGTGTTTGTCTATAACATAAATCGACTGCAACAACGCTAGAAATAACTGTCACAGTCATTAAAGGACTGATACAACTATTTCAACGTTGTAACAGTTGATTTACAACTGTCCCAACTCGAAAAACGTTGCAACAGTCATAAATAAACTGATTAAACGCCTAAAAGGTTGTCACAGTCACAAGAAGACTGCTCCAATCATTTGAAAGTTGTAACAGTTATTTAACAACTGTCCCAACACGGAAAACGTTGAAACAGTCATAAATAAACTGTTTAAATGCTGAAAAGGTTGTAACAGTAAAAATATGATTGCTACAACCATTATATATATATTCATAGCTAATTTACAAGTGTAGCAACTTCCAAACATTGATAGTCATTAAGACTTAAAAGTCATGGATACAAAATTTCTGACAGTCTGACAGGGATAGGTTAAATTATTTGTAAAACAATTTTACCGTGTGCAATATAATTAAGGTTGTGACAAAGAGACACAACTATCACACCATTTAATTACATTAACTTAAGATTGAAATTGATTTAAAAGAAATAGTATTTCGAAATATTTGCCGCTGAACATTTTGGTATTCCCGCTTATTTAGTGAATGTGCTAAATTTATATAATTATTTAACAATACCTCGCCTCTCATCTCTTCGAACAAAATCGGAACCACCACTAGATACCTGCAATTTCACACAGGACGGTTTTATTCGCATTTAAAACTACTTACAGATAAATCGAAAAGGTTACCCCAAATGTATCTTTAACTGTATTAACAGTTGACAATTTTCAATATTATCTAAATAACAAGTTTTAATTTTTTAAATTAGTTAGGTGTGAAATCATTCATGCATACAAGGTTGTCTTCAACCACATTACTTCATAATAACGGTCAATATACACGATATACTGTAAACCTAGCGGGGAATTCCGAATATACACACTTGTCAAATTTATCCCCATATTAAACTGCTTAATTTTTTCCCGAGGGCTTATTTCACACACTTATTTTGAGCTTTTATTTGGGGCTACATTTTTTTTCTTGCAAAATTATAAATATTGCCGTATTAACCATTTTGATTTCTATACATATAAAAAAAAACAAACAAGTAAATGAACATTTAACGCATCTTTTGCAGCTATGGAAAAACAAAAATATTCATAAATCTATCTAAATTCAATTTATTTTACCGTATTTTATTTTGGAATATTTCAATATTTACTCGACTTTGTACTGTATATTGTACCGAGTGGTCTATTTAAAGTTCAAATGTCCTTGATAAATAGCACTTCGGCATTCATGATTGAAGTAAAAAATATTATCAATCGAGATCATTTATATTTTCACCGGATTTTTCTCAACCAATTTACCATACATATTTTGTAAAAAAAGGTATTTATAAATAGATGGACGTTCTGTATAAGACCGACAAAATAACTAGCGTCAGTGAAAGTTGAAATGTTCAAAACAAGAAAACTTGCATTGTTTCAGACAAGGAAATCAAATCTTCTTTATTTATTCACATCACGGTTTAGAACTTGTTGATTTCTTTAGACTCGGTCTTGTTAAATTCTACAGACTGACATCAGATTCTCTTTGTGGTTTCAGTTGATCAGATGTCGTACTAACGTTAACCCAAAATATTTTTCCCATTTCCATTTTTAAATTAAATTTATTTAATCATATAAATGCTTGTCCAATATTCATATATTATTCAACCAGTAAAGAAAACTAACAATTTTACTAGATGTAATAGAAATTTTAAAATGGTCACATTTATAAATTAGGCAAATGGGTCCATTATTCTGATTATATTCATCTTCAATCAGTGATGAAAACAGTACATATTATGTATTACCGGCAAAACTTATTAGGGTGCCCCTTAGAAAAAAAATCATTGATTAAATCATACAATTTTTTTTAACTCACTTGAATAGAAGGATGGACTGAAAATAAGTATTCTGGCCCTGGTCTGAGTGAAAATATATAATCTGGCTGCCTATATGTTGGAAATTAATATTCTGACCTTATCAAATTTGCCAGTTCAGTTGCTAACTTCTATGTCATTGGGTTTTCGGTGAAAATTGTCTAATTTGTAAACAAGTACCACACCATTTTATTTATTAAATAATGATCTTATTAAAAAATGCAGTTCTATTTAACATTGTTGTGTCGATATTTTGAGTAATTATGATTTCAGCCATGTATCACCCATCAATGATCACTTGTTCTCCAATGGATGAATTTGTCGTAAAGTTTGCACGTGTTTAGACGTATATATATATATTTGTTGACCTCTAGATTGTTATTTAGTTGTTGTTGGGTTGATGTCTCATAATAGCAGTTTACTCAATTTCACCAGTTTATTATCATGTTTTAGTCTATTTGTATTACATGACTTTTCGCACCATGCTCTCTTTATATATATATATATACAAGTCTAAATTGAAAACAACGTTCAAACCTATGGTTGTGTTGGATAAAACCGCAATTTTATACGTGTGCATGCAAAACAAATTTCTTGTTAGAGGGTCTAAATACAGCACAAACAACATTTTCCAAAAGACCAAAAAGTGAAAAGTATATTTTAACAAAACTCATTTGACTAACAGGTCGAATGTTCTTAAATCCTGTTGACTGCCATTGGCGATTGCCAAATAAACGGATCACAAGGTGTAATGAATGGATCTTAACTATAAATTTAATACCAAACAGAAAACAATAAACTTGCGGCGAAGATGTTATACCGCAAACAAAGGTGCAAAGATTTTTGTACACCATATCCGGATTTCGACAATTAATGTCTCTTCAGTGATATTAGGAATCGAAACGGTTATTGGAAGGCCACATAATTTACCTCAATTTAGGATAGACTCTTGAATTTTGAGGAGTCAAAATATATATGTATAATGTACAAACATACATGTAGTCGATACATTAATTCTAATTGTACAGCCACAAAAAAAAAAATCTAATTATCATCCCTTTCTTGAACCACTTTTTGTATATTTTTTTCATTTCAGGTTGTTTTCTTCTGCTAGAAGTTTTAAAAATCATAGCAAATTAAAACCTCAAAAATATGCTTCCACACATAAATATTATAATAAAATTATAACAAACAGCTCACTAATAGTGCATAATACGTGTATGCCTTTGTAATGCTTATTGTGTATATTGAAAATGTTGCTAAAAATCTTGAGATATATATTTGGAAGGCATTTATTCAAAACAGATAGAATGGATCTGTAGAAAACATGAATAAGGGCAGAAGCCTGTTAATATTGGATCACCTATAAGTCTTTGGTAAACCATAATACATTTGTCATCACTCATGTTTCAATGGGCCTATAAACATGATAAACATATAAAATGGGAGACATCAGAAATGATGATCCAGGAACTATTTTTTCAAATTCTAAACATGCATAACTGTAATTTTGATGCCCTATATAGCTTGCTGTTCGGTGAGAGCCAAGGCTCTGTGTTGAAGACTGTACTTTGACCTATAATCATGATAATGGTTTACTTTTTCAAATTTTTTGACTTGGATGGAAAGTTGTCTCATTGGCAATCATACCACATCTTCTTATATCTATTAACTGACCTAATTTTATCGCCAACTGATTGTTTGTTGCTTTTGTATATAAATCAAACTTGGGTTTCTCATCTAAACTTGTTTACATTGTGTTACATCATCCAATATGGCTAGGCCTGTTATAGGTTTTTCATTATCATGATTATGCGTTACTGATTTTGCTCATTGTTGAAGGAAGTGCAGTTACTAACAATTACATCACTTGGTCTACAGTTGATGGTTGTCTCATTGAAAATCATACCACATCTCCTTATTCTGGTTATTGTACATTATACATGTTATACACCCTAGTTTATTTTCAATCTATGAGTTTGACTATCCCTATGGTATCTTTCGTCCCTCTTTTATACAAGACCACAATATTATCAAATGAATTATCATGATTATAACAATTGTTAATAGTTGTCCGACTTTTGATAACAAAAAGCAGCTATAATCAACATGGTCATGATGGTAGACATGATCAATGGTGATGTAAACAAGAGTGACTGTGCACACGCTGAAATGTCATGTCTGCTTTGCCTTCATGTAAAATTGAATTTATGTTGAATGTAAAAAATGTAATACATGTATGAAGGTTTTACTACATGTACAAGTATCACATAAACTTTCTATTATCAATTACCTTTGAAAATGAAGTCACGGTCAAATTAACCATGCCAGACAGATGATGTACACCCTACAAACTGACATTCCATACCCAAAATTTAGTGGTTTATATTCTGTGAAATAGACTTAACATCCGAACCATGAAAACTAAACATTGCCCAATGAAACATGAAAATGAGGTCACGGCCAGATTAAAACCTGCCAATCAAACTTGTACAACTTACGAATATCCAATACGCCAAAAATAGTGATCCTATACATGTCATGCATTATGCATGTACATGTACATGTACATGTAGTTTATAGCATCTGAGAAACATTGGGAAATAGACCAAACCACAAAACTAAACATTGTTCAATGAACCATGACATTTTCATTGAGATCAAAGTCTGATGCAAATCTGGCAGTCAGACATATTCACCTTACAATCATTTCATACACCAAATATACATGATATAGTTGACCTACCATTCCTACTGCTTGTAGTATCTGAAAACAAACTTGACAAAAAACTGAAATAACCTTAATCACTGATCCATGAAATGAAGTTAAGGTCAGGTGAAAACTGCCTATCAGACAATGAGACATGTAGACCTTTCAAGATACCTATATATATATATATATATATATGTACCATATAAATTTATCCAATTACTCGTTATACATGTTATACATGTAAGAGAGTATTTCACTGTATGACTGTTCAAACAGTAATTTTTTTCAAACAGTCAGTGAACCACGAAAACAAGGTAAAGTGCAATGGACAAGTTACTACCAGAAACTTCATAAAATAAAGAAGTATCCAGGTCTTTAAGCTTCTAAATGTACCTGGTGAAGCTTTATACAAATAGGTTACGCTATAGCCGCTGCCAGATTGTAATACCTATTTCTTGCATACTTCAACTTTTGTTGCAGGCGGGACAATAAAATTATACTTTGAAGTACATGGTTTATTTGTTTAATATGCTTGGCCACTAATTTAGATTTTAATTAATTCTAATTCAGACTTCAAGTACAGCAGGCAGTCATTTGACACTAAACAATTGTGACGGACTACGAGAGACCCTCATGGGTGGTTAAGGTCTTTTTACACACCCTGGTGGTAGTTAACAATTGCAATGCCAACATAAACTTCAGATGCGATATACATGCACTGTATTGTAAATTTCACTGAAACTAGAATTTCACATTATCCAAATTGTTATTATGTTAAATGACTGATTATCCACTAAAGTATTCATGAATTCAGATATGATGCACTATTATTATTAATATTCACTGAAACTATGAATTTTCATTATTCCAAATTGCTATTTCAAATGAATAATTATCCGAGGTATTCATGGAATTCAGATACAATATATGTTTGCACTATTAATATGCACTGAAACTATGAAATCTTGTTATTCCAAATTCATTATTGATATACCAAATGAATAATTATCATGATTATCCAAGGTATTTAGTCATCCAGTAATGTGGTCCTCCTTTAATACAATTTGTAAGTTTCCTATTTGTACAATGCACAATTTTTTTCATGTCCAATTTATTCCTAACATCACATCATCATGGAATAATGCTGCCAGCGCTATTCATTATTTCCAAAAACAATTAATAACTAGCACAAAATAATGAATCAATCCACTGTTTCACAATTTGCAGCTATAAGAGTGACTCAGTGACATCTATAATTCCTATGCATCAAAGTGCACATGTAGCAGGCTTCATATTCTAAGTGGAAACCAATATGATTCTACAAAAAAATATACATTGAGACTAAAGTACAGTAAAATTTTAACTAATATAATAATATATACATTGTACGGTACTTAGAAGAAAGTCAATTACAATAACTCACTGTATTTACCTAGATGAAAACTAGCAATCCTTATTTGATTTAATAACAAAAATTTCTAGAACTAATATAATTATATTTTAAGTCCCAATTAACAAGAAGAATAAATCTTTTAGGTGGGTCTAAATTCTATATATGGTGGTGTCTTTTTCCTACATTAATGATTTTTATGTGACTGTGTACTTTCATTGAAGGGTTACTGTCTTATTGAGGCTCACATCATACTTTATTTTATCAATTCTTTAAAGTCAGACATCATGGACATAGTTATTCTCTCTAAAACACAACAGGTTATTTCTTTTGTTCATGTTAATATGAAATAGATTGATACTACAGAGAAAAGTTTAAAGAATGAAAAATAAATAAATAAATGCACTGTTACTATATAGATGCTATTGACTCTCCCTTTGTCTAGTGCATATAATGAATAAACCTTTGTGATGTAAATGTAGAATCTTTGTCTAAAAGTTAATCAGGAAAATATATATACTGTTCCAAGGCTTAACCCTCCTGTTAATGTTTTAAATCCTTGAGTTTAATTTTACATCTTTTGTGTTACCCGGTATACTTTTTACTTATTACAGCTTGTATTAAATAATGCTTTGCAGCTCAGACAACACTTTCTTTATTTTATTTTAGTTATTTACCCAATTTTATTTTGATAAATCAATACTCAGATAACTTTTAAAATATGCATTTTTATATCCAAAATAATATTACATCCTGCTGTTTCATATTTTTCTTAAATTATAATTTATTTTGAAAAATTTAACCAAATTTTGAAGAGGACAATTATAATTTGTGAACATCATCATAAAATCATCTTCAATATATACCCATGACAGTTTAAAATTCACCCCAAGGCAATAAACTATTGTGTCTTAATCTGTATATTAGCTATAGCATGTATATATGAATTCCTGATTATTATCCAGTGTTAACATCCTGATTATTACCTATTTTAATGTCACATTTGCATGGTCATGAATTCATGCATGTTCAGTAAATACATATATTTTAATGATTTATTTTGAATTTGAATAAAAGGTATTTTGAAACTAAATTATTAGACATACAATGCAGTTAACACAGTAAATTTTATGACAACTTACTTGATAATACAATATCTATAAAAATATTTTGAGCTTCATAAAATACTTTAAAAAGTTTATATCATAATTACATAAATAAAAATATGCTTACAGATAAATTTTTTGTTATGTTTTCCCAAATATTGAATGTTAAACATAAAATAATTATGTAGAAAAGGCAAAAATCTGCAGTCAGATGTGAATGCACATGATGAAAGGAGATGTGGAATATATATAAATGATGCATCAATCCAACAGTAAGGAACCAATAAAGTAACCAAAATACAATTTAACACATGTAGAAAAATATGACTAACAGGGCACAAATCATATAAAATTTGACATGAAAATATCATGAATATATCGTTTAGGTTCAAAATATTTACATATATAAAGTGATTTAATATTGTATGTTAAATCTAAAAAGAATATAATTAAGATGCTAACTTTGCTCTTTTAATATGTTTTTATTTCTTTTCAACTTAAAACCATGTAGCAATTAACATGATGAAATATTTATAGATATTTTATTCATTGTAATTATTCAAATGAGAAAAGATGCAATAACCTCCACAACCCTTGTTCAATATGAATCTTAAGTACATGATGAAACAACTACTAATTGAATTAGCACATTTTGTTTAATCAACTGTGTTTAAATGGCAACTGTTATGACTCTGTGCATTGTTTCGGGAACATTAATTTAATAATATTATTTTATTTTTATGATTAATGTTATTTTGAACCATCTAATACATATTCACTTTCAATGCCTTATATTATCAAATATATTCATGTTTTCTTGTCCATGATTTTGGAATTATTTAAAATTAAATGAAAATGCATACTTGTTAAATAAGTCACTAAAATTAATAATTTTCATAACATTTTATGGTCAGATCATATGTTTTCGTACGCCGTCATATTAATTTGTACTATGCATGTTTAAATTTTCAATGGAAATTGTGACGTCACAATGCATTCTTAATGGAACGAAAACTATCAGCTGACAAAGCAAAACCAGGGAAATACTTGTAATCCAGCATTAGTAACATAATTATATGGATATGTACATGTAAGGATTGGTTGATTGTTGGTTATAAAAGTCCAGTGACAAGTATTTCATGCAAATTTAAGACCAGAGAGTTAACAATACATTAACATACAATATGTACATGATGTATAGGTCCTGTAAAGGCCATCCTGCACAACAAAAGTTAACCAATGCCCCACATGTTAGAGTTTAACAGTAAGACGATGAAGATCAAGAGTAACCTTTTTATTCCTTGACCTTGTCACCCTTGGGGTGATGTATGCAAAGTAAATAAGGGATTAAAAGACATACACATGATAAAAGGGGAGGGGAATGGTGTCATACATGAATTTCAATGATGCACAACTTTTCCAAGCCCAACTTTGCCTTGGAACATGCAACTATGCACGAGTGTGGTGATATAGATCGTCGATTCATAGCCTGTCTGTAGGAAGAACAAATGTGCACATTTTCCCTTCAAAATCTTGGATCCATGATTATTCGATAGACATGCTTTAAAATATTGTTCATTTCTACTCACCGATTGTAATTTCCAGCTCAGCTTATATTGTACATGTGGTCTAACATCTGTAGTTTCCTGTGTAAAATATAGTTTGCCGACCTGCAGGTCCAGTTTGCCGACAAGAAAATAAAGAGGGTAAATCGTTCACGGTGAAGAATTGTTTTCCGTTTTTAATGAAACTTGACAGATTTAATTAATTATTTTTTTTATCATCGGAAATATCCCTCATGGAGAGTAATTCAAATTAAAACTGTTTTATTATGCTGTACAATATTGGTAACTTAGTCATATTCTTTAAATTTACTTCAGGTACACCGACGGTACATTTTCTATTCCTCAGAATTTATCAAAACTTTTTCAAATATAAATTTGAATGAATTCATTAGCATCTTCTGCAATAATATTAAAATCCATTTTAAACGAAGGCTTCTGGCATGTAAAACCAGTTATGAACGAATCTGAATAGATAAAATAAAAAGTAAAGATACCTAAAGGAAAGTCAAACGCACATGTCAAAAATGAACGGACAATGCTATGGCAATAAACGGAAAACGACAAAAGACAAACAACGATCGCAAAATAAATAAATAAAAAACAAAACAAGTCAACAACCGCACAATAGATGATAATAGTATAAATTATGGGCTATTTCACAACTATATCAAATCTTGAGAGCCGGGTGAAACGTATTTTTTTTTTACACTGAGTTGCTACCGTGACGCTAAAATATTTGTCGACTGCAACAACCTATGAAATGTTTGTTTTAAACATTTAACGACTGTAGCAACCTTTAAAATTTGTAATAAACATTTTATGACTGTAACAACCTTTAAAAGTTGTAACAAACATTTTACAACTGTCCCAAATCTAAAAACGTTGTAACAAACATTTTTGACTGCATCAACGTCTGAAAAGTTGACACAAACAAATTTCAACTGTCCCAACTATTAAAAGGTTGGGACAAACATTATACAACTGCCACAACTTTTGGAAAGACTGTAATAAATAGTATTTGACTGTGACAACCCCGTAAACCACTGCAACAGTCCTTAAATGACTGTTGATAACATTTTTTGATTTTCACAACCCATAAAAGTGTTGGGACAGACATTAATCAACTGTATCAGTTTCTTTGACAGTCATCTTCAGTCTTCCACAGACTAAGACAGTCGTACAACAACTGTTACTGGTATGGACAGTTGTTTTCTCGTCCAGTAGTGGTATATGGCATAACCAGTCATATGCAAATATAACTTTTGATTAGTTTTATACACTTACTTTTCTATGTTTTAGTTAATTCAAAGTTTTAATTTACTACAGAACGGAACATCGTTCTCAAAGATGCCGTAGAAAAAATATAGGTGGCGCTGTATGTGGGCGTAAACATTTTACATGCGGGTACTTTTTGTGTCGACAGATTAACCTTTATCTGTCAGATTCAGGCGTTTGCCGTTCAACTGTGGAGTTTAGGCTAGACTACTGATTAGATTTAAAAAACCAAGGACTATCATTGGGTAATCATTGGCAATCATACCACATCTTGTTATTTCTATACTGAAATTTATCTGTCTTGTCAACCCAATTTATGGCAAATCAATAATGGGGTAATTTATTCAAACAATCATGATCGAGCAAACAAAAGATACATTTTTTATTACAATGATATCTATATTCTATAGAGTATAAACCTTTTTTATGTATATTTTCTTATCTCTTCTTTATGATGAAGGATAACAAAATCCTTTTCTTATAATCATGAATACTTACCTAGCTAGCTAGCTACATTTATATAATGTGCATACACTTAAAAATACATATAACCTGATTCTGAATTATAGAGAAATAAATGACAAATTTATAAAAAGTGCAATTATGTATCATCATTTTTTCTGAATGAGAGTTATATTTATTTTTACAAACATTTCCAAATCAGGAAGTTTTTCATACAATATAATTGATTGTTCATTCATAACTTTTGTATTTGACAAGAGCTCCAAACTTTTATTACTGTACAAGTTTCCATGAAATAAAGTATAAATGATATACAAATTATGTCAGGTTTCTCTCATATACCTGTCTGATAAGACAAAGCAGTAAATGTTTTATATATCATAGTTTCATTTATGTTTCTGACATCAAATGGCAATTTATGTGTTATATGCCGGAATCCAAATGTTTAGACTTGAAAAAAAAAAAAAAAAAAAACCGAACATTAATGATCGCCGCTCAAGTTTGAAATCGATAACCCTCACCCTTTTATCGAAAAAAAAAAGAAACATAACACCTAACGTTGACAGATTTTAACACATCATATGAAAATAAAAAAAAAAGTTAAGTGATATTGTACTTACATTTAAATACTCATGATTGTGTAGGAGTCTTGTTTTCCGCCAGGAACACCATAGAACCGTGTCAAAACCTCGTAAATATAGGCAATAGTAGTATACCGCTGTTCATTAGTCATACATTGATATAACTGAAACAAATCCGGGTCACAAACCAAAACTGAGGGAAACACATCAACTACAAGAGGAAACAAAACGGAACAAATGAAACACTCAACTACTACAAAAACAAACACCAATATACATAGAAATGGACTATGTGATAACAGTAAAATATCAAAAATACCGAACACCGAGGAAAATTCAGAACGGAAAGTCCCTAATCAAATGGAAAAATCAAAAGCTCAAACACATCAAACGAATGCATAACAACTGTCATATTTCATATTTCATAGCTTACTCGCACCTAGAATGATGTTGAGTGTAAGAATGAATTGGACGACAACCAAAGTGATAGACTACAATGACGTCACAATGAGAATAGAATCGTTGAAAAATAAGGAAGATTTCTTTAGCATTGATACGTTTGCATCTCTTAGACCATATTACATGTATTTCTTTGACTTTGCATTACACATAGTAGATTGAGTTCGCAAAAGGTATGATTCCGAAAAAAGATATACATTTTTGTTAGTATAGCGTGAGCGTTACATTTTATCAGTTTACGCTTTAATAAGTTCTAGAAACAATGTGTTTAAAAGAGAAGCGAAAGATACCAAAAGAATATTCAATCTCAAAGTCGAAAACATACTGACAATGCCATGGTAAAGAGCGAAAAACGACTGAAAGATAACAAAAGACAAACAACAAAATACAAAACACAACATAGAAAACAACAAACTGAGCAACAAAAACCCCACCAAAACTTGTAGGACGATCTCGGGTGCTCAGGAAGGGTAAACAAATCCTTCTCAACATGTGTCATCCATCGTGTTGCTTATAAACCTAAAGTCTAATTTAGCAGGTTAGATTCGAGGAAAAATTGGCAATATTTTGAACACGACAATTAGAACATATACATTGTCATCTATGAACCAGATATCCCATAACGGTCAACTATTTCGTAATAACGTCCGTACAATTTTTAAAAGCGTGATTTTAACTTTAGTATTCCTTTGATTTTACATTACACAAAGTAGATTGAGTTTGAAAAAGGTATGGTACCGAAAATAGATATGATTTCGCGCTTGACCTTTGAAATAAATTAGTTCACACTTTACCAAGTTCTGGAAACAAAGTATTTAAAAGAAAAACGAAAAATACCAAAGGAATGTTTGAATAAAAGTCGAAAACAAATTGACAATACCATGGCAAAAAGCAAAACACGCCAAAAGATAACAAACGACAAACATAAAAAAACAAAGCACAGCATAGAAAGCAACAAACTGAGCAACACAAACCCCTCCAAAATCGGGGTTGATATCAGGTGCTCCAGAAGTGTAGGCAGATCCTGCTCAACATATGGCATCCGTCGTGCTGCTTATACAAGTACAATCACAAAGTCTAAATCAGTAAGTCACATTCGAGTAAAAATTGACAGAATTTTGGTAACGACAATTGTAACATATCCGTCGTCATGTATGAAACAGATATCCCATAACGGTCAACCAACTCGTGATGAAGTCCGTTCAATTTTAAAAGGCATGATTTTGACTTAATCACTTAGCATTCTTCATGTTCTTGGTTTAATAGCTTCCTTGAAAGCATGAACCCTCTATCAAGTGAAGTATGCTAGAAAATGCAAGCTGTGGGTTATCATATCAGCTTGGAGATACTTACTATATATGCAAGCGATGCTTGAAGGTTGGTACATGGCAATGTGAAGTTCACAAGCGGGAAGATTAACTCCTCTCTTTTGTCGTGAAGATTTATACTCAATCGACCCTCATTGTTTATATATAAATGTAAGTGAAGATAAAAGGCAGATTTGACTATTTCTGTTGCATCGTATATTGCAAGTTAAATGGGATTGATGAGTAAAAACATAGTAAACAAATGTTTAAATATCTAGCAAAAAGTAAAATAACAAAAAAAAAAAAAAATCGAACTCCGAGGAAAATTCTAAACGGAAAGTCCCTAAGCAAATGGCAAAATCAAAAGCTCAAACGCATCAAACGGATGGATAACAACTGTCATATTCATGACTGGTACAGGCATTTTCTTATGTAGACCATGGTGGATTAAACCTGGTTTTATAGCTAGCTAAACCTCTCACTTGTATGACAGTCGCATACAATTCCATTATATTGACAACGCTGTGTGAACGAAACAAACAGACATAATAGGTAAAAATGTCAAAAAAAGGTGTAGAGCAAGAGGACATCATTTATATAGCGTATAGTGGAGAGTGAAGTTAAAGGATAAAACAAACTTCTTTTCTGAGTAACTCCTGTATGAAGTCGGATTCATATGAATAAAGGAACAAGACAGCAAGAAGAGTCCCTTGAGGATGCCAATTACCTGTTGTCCTAAATTTGTTTTCAATCAAGAAATCAAACACTTTGATATTGTCAGTTCAAGAGATGTTTTAGTTTTAAGCACAGTGATTTGTATCCCTTCCTCAAACAAGACAAGTATCTTCGTTCGTCCTTCTTTTTAATGAAAGAAAGCAAGACCTATTCTTTAAATTTCTTTTTAAGTTTGGAATCGAGAATAATGGATGTGAAGTTAGCGGCTGGTTTGTTATTCGTTATTCGAAATTCAATATACAACCGGCTGCTAGCAGACGGTTCGGTATTCAAAATTTTTAATAGTTGAAAATGATAAAACTTTAAATATTCGATAACATTAAAAGCATGATAGTCATAATTTAAAGGAGTGAAAAGATATGTACGAAATCGTTTTAAGACCGCTTCAAGCTGACGTAAATTCTCGTTGTCCTCAAATAAAAAACCTTGTGTAAATCGCACATTTGTCTTATGAAATATGTTATGATTTTAATCATTAAAATGCAATCAAAAATGTACTTTTATACATGATATGTATAGAAACAAAAACAAACGATCGCTCTAGTAACATTAATGAATATCGATAGAAACAATTATAGAAAGCCAAACAAAAATAAAATGTCACTTTTCATCTAAAAATCGTCGAAAATTCATGTAAAAGGGCACAGGGCGATAGTTAGACCTCCCTGATCTGTCAATCTTCATAATATTATGCAGTTAGTTAGTTAATATAAAGAAACAAATTGCGCCAAAAGTAAACTTCTTATCTTCTATGTTTACGGAGGGCTTAAAGTGCCAGTTTGATATTCAAAATATATAGTGAAAACCTACTGGAGACCGCTTAAATGACGGTTAGATCCCCCTGGTCTCTCAATGTCCATAAAATGTAAAGAAATTTTAGACTATGTATATATATATATATATACAGATCGTATCAAAAGGATTTCCCAGAATAATGACATCTTATATATATCTACGGAGGGCTTACATTGTCACTTTTCAGCTAAAAATAGTCGAAAATTCAAATGGCACCAAAAGGAATTTGAGTAAACTTCTTGTCTTCTATGTTTACAGAGGGCTCAAAATTATATAGTTATAACCTACCGGAGACCGCTTTAATGACGGTGAGATCCCCCAGGGGTTTCTCACTGTTTTTTCAGCGGTTTCCGATAGGTTTTCACTTTAATTTTGAATATCAAACTGGCACTTTGAGTCCTCCGTTAACATAGAAGACAAGAAGTTTTCTGAAATTCATTTTGGTGCCATTTGTACCTTAATGTGAACTAACTAACTGCATAATATTATGAAGATTAAGCAATTAGGAAGATCTAGCCAATGCCATGTGCCCTTTTGACGATGGTTAATTGCAAAGTGACACGTTAAGCCCTCCGTACATATCAAAGATTACATTTTTCTGGGAAATCCTTTTGATTGGATCTACATATTTACGTAATCTACAAGATTATCAAATGTTATAGACATTGAAAGACCAGAGGAAAAGGTGGGGGTCTCACTGTTTTTTTCAGCGGTCTGCGGTAGGTTGTCACTATATATTTTGAATATCAAACTGTCAATTTGAGCCCTGCGTAAACATAGCAGACGAAAAGTTTACCCAAATTCCTTTTCATGACATCTGTATCTATATATTAAATAACTATAAGAATAATATTATGAAGATTGAGAGATCAGGAAGATCTAGCCAATGCTCTGGGCCTTTTTACCTGAATTTTTGACGATTGTTAATTGAAAAGTGACAGATTATGCCCTCCGTACATATCAAAGATGACATTTTTCTGGGAAATCCTTTTGATTGGATCTGCATATATACGTTATCTACAAGATCATCAAATGTTATGGACATTGAAAGACCAGGGGGTTTCACCGTCATTTAAGCGGTATCCAGTAGGATTTCACTCTATATTGTGAATAGTTGTATATAGTGGAGAAAAGTAATTTTTTAAAGACAATTGGAAATGGAAAGAGATTTAGATTCTACCAGATCTTTGGAGTCTTATAGTATCCACATCTGATTCACACCTCCAAAAAGAGTAGGTTGTTTCACAACTACTTCGAAACCTTGTTATCATTGCTGGTATTATTGATAAATAGTTTAGAAAGAGGTGGCGTGTAGAACTTGGAAGACCAATGCAAGCCTAAACTAAAATATTGATTATGGATTTCAAAGACGAACTTCCTGATTTCCTATTTTAAAAACAAACGTATTGGGTGTGTTTGATTCACAGAATCTTTGGCATATTAAGTGTTTGAAGTACCTAATTATCAAATCATTTGGAGTGATAACAAGCTTTGTCTTTGAAATATATGGAAACACATACCAAATCATGAGAACCGGTTGAAATAAATTGTTTATTTCAAATTGTAGACATATTCTAATCTTGAAATTTGTCTGAAAATCTTGAAATCTTACAAAAAAAAAAATATAAGAAAAATAGTTAACCGATGTTAACATATTGTTTATCGATTAAGATGACAAATCAACGTAACAGACGAAACATTGGTAATAAGTAACACTAGGTAAACTTACAGGTGCATTTGTAAGGCAGGTATTGTGGTATCTGAAGAGATAATAAAATTGAGAATGGAAATGGGGAATATGACAAAGAAACAACAACCCGGTAAAAGAGCAGACAACAGCCGAAGGCCACCAATGGGTCTTCAACGCAGCGAGAAAATCCCGCACCCGGAGGTGGTCCTCAGCTGGCCCCTACATACAATTGTGTACTAGTTCAGTGAAAATGGACGTCGCACTTAACTCCAAAACATATAAATGAACTAAAATTAAAAAACATACAAGACTAACAAAGGCCAGAGGTTCCTGACTCGGGACAGGCGTAAAAAATGCGACGGGGTTAAATATTTTTTGTGAGATCTCAACCCTCCCCCTATACCTCTAGCCAATGTAGAATAAAGAAACACATAGCAATACGCACAGTAAAGCTCAGTTTAAAAGAAGTCCGAGTCCGATGTCAGAAAAGGTAACAAAAGAAACTAAGCATAATGACAATGATACATAAATTAACAAAGGACTATTAGCAGTTACTGACATGCCAACTCCAGACCTTAATTAAACTGATTGAAAGATTATGTCTTCATCATATGAAAATCAAGTACAATCCCTCCCGTTAGGGTTAGTATCATACCATCATAAAATATATGAGAAAAAAATAACCGTATTATTATGCAAACAACTGGTTTTTAGAATAAATGTGTTTATTTCCGATGCAAAGATCCTATGAGTGAATCAATATTAATACCAAAATATGCAATCCTTAATGCCCTGACAACAGTATCGTAACTATATCCTTTCCGAATAAGTCTGTTTAAAGGTTTGGTTAGCTTTTGAGGTGAATGCCGACATTTTTGTGCTTTGTAAAGAATATTACCATAAAATATTGGATGTGAAGACTGCTTAAACATGTCACTAGTTAGTGAGAAATAGTTAATATATCATGTCTAGGTCACTGTAAACGTTTTGAAATGGACAAAATCAAACCTTTAAACCTTTTTAATTTTTTTCTGTCGAAACACTAAATTTTGAGTTAAGGGGACGGCCAGATAATGTATTTTTTTACTCAGACCAGAGCCAGAATATTTCTTTTCTGCCCATCCACAAAAATGACACAAAAACTCACCTTTTAGCTTCCTCTTCTCCCATTTCCACTTCAGACTTTACAGTCATATGCGGTGTTATGTAAAATACTTTACTGATATGAGAAATTTTTCAGCATCTCAAAGTTCAATATGAACATTCATAGTACGTGATAACTATGATTTATAAAGAGATGTGGTATACAAGAATAAGCACAGTGACCAATCATCCTAAATATCTGAAACTTATTGAAAAGAGAACAAACTTTAAAAAGTTTCTTTCATGCATCAAACAAATTAAACGTTATAACTAAATTGAATAAAAAGGACAAATAGCTGAAACCTGTACCACTTTGTCAAATAACAGGTACGTTCTAAGTGGACATAAAACAATCAACATCTGTTATAAGAAAACCAACAAATGACAAGGTTGTCTATCTTAATTTTGTGTTGTTTATTCAAATCATATTATACAACAGACCATCGTTATACAAATGGTAAATACATTGTTTCAGGTTACAATACACCATTAGATTGTATTGGCGCAGCCATTTTATGAGCATAACATGGTATTCAGAATTACGAGTATAGCTCATCCTGATTGGTTGATATGTGCGCCCGTTATTTTTTATTATTAGAGACTTCGTGCATTCTGCATTATATCAAAGGCCAAACAAATTATTTTCCTTAGCCCTAACGGAAATGAGATGTCTTTTTAACGCTAGGACGAGACACGTATTTTTAAGTGCAAAATTGATAGGCATGGGAGATAAGTACAAAATACGTTAAGAAAAGCAACGCGAACCTATATTTTTTGGACCAAAAAATACTGTCCGAATAACTTTTCTGTAATTCTAGCAAGGTTTCGTTAAAACAAATCAACTTTCTAAAGTCTGTATCTCAAAGAAAGGCTATCATTATCGCCTATGGGGAAATTAATTGTTTATTTCAATTTTCACTTAAAAGGGACTTTGGAATGAAGATCTGGTAAAAGATTGCTGTTAGAACGTATGCGTTACTAAAATGATTTCTAGATTGTCTAATTTTGTTCGCTGGTTGAAATTGTTCTTCCTTAACTATCGAACACATAATATGTACTTTATAAATAAGAATTACTCTACTATAAGTATTTCCTTTGTTTGCTGTAGTTTTCGAAATCTAAGTCATTTAATTGAAAAAAATTGTTTAATTAATGTAGAGATTTATCAAACAACAGTCTAACAAGCGTACCTGATGCTGTTCTCAAAAACAACGTGGAATTGGAATCTTTGTAAGTTAAAAAAAACTGTAGTTTTGTGAGTAAGTTTGCTGATATGATAGTATTTACCTAATGAAGAATATGTCATCCTAATATTTTGGTTCCACTTTGGCATTTGATACCTTACCTGGTAATTGCTGTTTGTTTTGTTCCAACATAAAAGCTCTATGAAGACAAATTCAATATACCAATTGCGGTAATCACAGTGTCATGTTTACTGCAAGAGAAATTTGTTATGCATGAAAGGGCACGAAATAATGTAGAACAGTTATAAAAATGGTAGATCATAACGATTAGTATCAAATGTTGAAACCATTTAAATTATATCTTTTTTAATTATCTTTTTCTTTTGTATGATAATCGTCTAAACAATAATACATTTTGGAATATATATATATTACATATTTACGCAGTATCGTCGATTCTAGGCGATCCGGTGCATATTTAATGTGCTGGTTGGTTTTATAGACTTCTATATCTATATTTTTTTATACAGTAATCCTTAAAAATTACCAACCAGCAGATTTAATATGTACCTGATCGTCTAGAATAATAAATGATAAAACATAATATAAGTCTACACATTTGCGCAAGAGTACTAATGTAAAAAGTAAAATAACAACATTACCGAACTCCGAGGAAAATTCAAAACGGAAAGTCCCTAATGAAATGGCAAATTCAAAATTCAAAAGCTGAAACACATCAAACGAATGGATAACAACAAGTCATATTCCTGACTTAGTATAAGATGGTTATATACGAAGTTGATGTTATAACATCGTATAGACAAATATTTCGGCTGAACAAATATGTTTTGTGAAAAAGAAACCACCTACGTTTCAAAAAGTTCATGACATAATTATGCAGAACATAGCTGTTTTAGAATAAGTAAATAAATAACAGAACACGACCAATCACAAATCTTCTTAATAGATGTAGCATTATCAAGGATGTTTGGAAACACATTTTGTATGATTATTTGATAGCTACAGTGCTTTATAATACCGAACATGTCCTACTGCAGGAAGGTATTATTATATTAAAACCGAACGTTTGAATTAAAAAAAAAAAAAAAAAAAAAGAATAATGATAAATACCATACTAAAATCGTTACACTAAAATCGATCTTATTTAAGTAGAGGAATTCTATTAAATACTAGTTCAGATTTAACAAACGGAACTATTAAAAAAACAACATGCAAATGAACACAAATCAATGGACATGCAAATGAAAGAATGATTGCAAAAAAAAAAAAAACAAAAGTCACATTTCAAACGTCATACACACAACTAAGAAGTTAGTAAAAATTAAAACAAATCAGCAAAATGTCTCATCACATCTACTAGTATACACTCTGATTGCGGTCAAGATCTAGGACGTTTCGTTACTTGTAACACCAAATACTTTCAGATTGATTTAATCTAAATTTTTTACTTTACTAAACTTTTCACTGATTTCATATTGACTTATGTAACACTTCAACTTCAATAGGATGTATGGCTCAATATATATTCACTTCATTTATACATTGCACTAATTTCACAGTTTTCTACTGACATGGCACTTCCGGTTGATATCATTATCACATTTCAATGGCCAACCTTTAAACATATAAATCGAATCGTGAATACAAATAGCATTTACGATACAATAACTCTGACAATTTATATTTCACCAATATCATCTGGTTTCTCAAATTAAACGGAACTACCAAACAATTTACACCAACTTCCAGTAAATCAAACACCAACTTCCAGCAACATTAACACCAATTTCTGTATACGCAAAATATATATTTTCTGTCACATAACATAAATACTGGCCATTGTATGATACGTTAAGCTAGCCTTCGTAACTGGTATTGAGGAAGATCTGTTTCAATAAATGGGACGTACGTTGTCTGACCATTTAAACGCTGCCGCTTCAAAACTGAACATAAAAACTGCATGGAAAAACCCCTGAAACAAATAATTGAACCCCCAATAAAATTTATATTCAAATGAAAACAAGATTTTACACCATAAAGCGACCGCTACATGATGATTTGTCTCTTAATTTGTTTGATATGCCAATATGACAAGTAAGTGATAACACCATCACAACTAGAAATAAATGTTTTTACCTGAGCAGATTCAATATGTTGTCCTGTGAAACCCCATGTCCTGAACTGACAATTCTGAGGTATCACCAAATATAAATGAACTGCAGCAAACTAAACGTCTGTTCACATCAAAATCTAGGTGTGCTGTGCCTAACACCTTACCTGTATAAAAAAAAACCATGTGCTGCCTAACATATGATTTACCTGTCTCGTAAATTAATGAGTGGGGTGTAAATCAGGGTGCAATTTATACATACCTTCATAAGCCATAAAAATAAGATAGTGAACTGCATTTCATGAAGTACAATTTATTAATAATAAGCACATAATAAACAAAAAACAAAAACCACATAAGGAAGTTCGTCACATACGTCCCCGTTTAGAAGACTTAACTAGGATTTAGTCCAGCCAACACCAACGAACTTCCAAAAATAATCTGAAATTGATACCTCAATATATACATAGAAACAAAATATACACATTATATGATAATATTTGTTCAGGGGTCAAACTTCGTCACACATAGAAAGCGCATCTGCTGCTAGATTTTGCTTCCCTGGAAGATGTGTAATCGTGTATCTAACTCCTGTAAAAATAAACTCCAGCCAGGTAAACGATGGTTGCTGGTTTTCATCCTGTAAAGTCACTGCAAAGGTGCATGGTCACTGAAAATAGTAAATTCACTACCTTCTGAATATACCCTCAATGTATTCACCGCCCACACAATAGCATATCAATTCTTTTCGATGACTGCAAAGTTATATTCTGCACCACTCAGCTTCTTACTGATAAAATCACTGAATGTCTTCCATTTTCAAATTCCTGCTCAAAAACAGCACCAAGACCAAACTGTGAAGCATATATCTGTAAAATACATTTTCTATTTAAGTCAGGACTTCTCAAAACTGAACCCTTACAACTTTCATGCTTTAATGCATCAAAAGACCTCTGGTGTATATCTAACCATTTGACCTTGTTGGGTTCATTTTTCTTAGTAAGATCCGTCAATTGTAACAATATCTCAGCAAATTTAGAAATAAATTTCCTGTAGAATCCTATTTAACCTAGGAACGATCTGAGGTTTTCTTTGTTGTAGGCTCTGGAAAATCTCTGATAGCCGACACCTTGTCCTGTACCGGTTTTATAGTGCCGTTTCCTGCAATATGTCCCGAAAACTCAAGTTCAGAAAAAACCGAATGAGCACTGTCTTGGTCTTCAGGTTAACTTTGCTTCTCTGGGTAGCTGAAACACTATTCATACGTGTTCAATGTGAAATGACCAGCTGTCACTAACAATACCTACGTCATCAATAAATGAATCTGCATAGTCCTCATGACCACACAGAACCTTCTGCATTAGACGGACCAAAGTGGCCCCTGCTTTAACTATTCCAAATGGCATAACGGTAAACTGGAAATGACCGAATGACGTGACAAATGCACTCTTCCGGCTGGCGTCAGCGTCAAGAGGGACTTGCCAATAACCCTTGGTCAAATCAATTTTACTTATATAACGTGACCTACTTACCTTGTTCAAAATCTAGTCCATACGTGGCATCATTCTAGGATTTGAAAAAAAGTGACTTATTTAAAAAACGATAATCCACGTAAAATCAAATACTGGAATCTTTCTTCTTTACTATAACCACTGGTGATGCGTAGGGACTACTGGACGGTTCAATAATACCAGACTTTAACATCTTATCAACTTCTAACTTGACTTTGTTTCTAAGTGAATATGGCAAAAGGTAAGGTTTCTTGTAAACTGGCTCATCTGTCATGGTCTTAACTGTATGCTGAATAACATCAGTAACCTATGACACATCACTGAAATTATCAGAATATTCAAGTAATAATAGACCAAGTTGTTGTTTTTATTAAACAGACAACTCTTCAAAAATTGTGACGCCATCAATAGTTTCTTTGGCGTCAATGACAGGTACAATATTGGCATTAAGATCAATATCTACTTCATCATCAGTACTATCAGACTTGAAATTGTATCTAAACAAGCCAGTACATTACTGTTGCTACTTGCAAGATCATCAGACCTGTCATACCAAAGTTTCAACATATTAATATGAAAAATCTTTTCTGTAGTACCTTTCATTTTAATCGTGTAGTCTACCAGACTGATCTTGTCTGTAATGACGTATGGACCTTTCAAACTAGCGCGCAACTTAGATGTATGTGTTGGTAGTAATACCAACACCTTTTCTCCTACTTTTAGATTCCTTGTCCTTGACTTCTTGTCGTAATATGTTTTCTTTTTTTGTTTAGCTTCTTTCGCATTCTGTCTAGCTAACTCGGTCATTTGTCGAAGGTTTTCTGTAGTTTCAAGTACGTAGCCCAGTACAGAATTATCACTATGTGTTGGTTCTTCCCACTCTTCCTTTTAGATGACAAGAGGTCAACGTACATGTCAACCGTAGAGCAACTCAAATGGCGAGAAACCTGTAGTTTCATTCGGAACTTCTCTATAGGCAAACAAGAGGTACGGTATGTATTTGTCTAATGTGTTTGGATACTTTCGAGCTTTTTGAGCATCTTTTTTAGTGTTCCATTGAAATTTTCTTTAAGGCTGTTTGCAGCGGGATGATACGGTGTTGTGCACATTTTATGAACTGACAATAATTTACATACCTGAACCATAAGGTCTGACATGACATTCGAACCTTGATCTGTCGACAATTCTTTTGCAATACAAACTCTTGAAAATAACTGGATTAAGGTAACAGCAACTGTTGCTGCTTCTTGGTTAGCCAAAGGGAATGCTTCTAGATACCTGGCTGAATAGTCCATACAAACTAAAACATATTTATTTTTATTTTCAGTTAAAGGTAGTGGACCTACAAAATCTATAGCTATACGCTGAAATGGTTCGTCCATAGGATGTTGAGAAACTCTACCTTTCTGAACCCTTCTCTGACACTCTGGACACGATCTACAAAACTGAGCAATATCACCAAATACTATAGGCCAATAGAAATGCTGCATAATCCTATACCTGGTTTTAGTGATACCCAAATGACCTGCTAAAGGAATATTCTCACCTAATGTCAAAACTGTCTTTCTGAACTTCTGAGGGTCAACAATTAGACTGATTGTCTTTCTTGAGTATGTCCTAAATATTCTGTAAAGAATATCAGATCTTATTGTAAAATAAGACTGTTCATCAGAGTCATCTGTAATATAAGATATAATAGTATCTAGAGTATGATCAGACTTCTGTGCATCAATCAGTTCTTGTCTAGTACACATCTGAAAATTAGAGTCAGAATTAATAATTTGAAAAGGTTCTGTTAAAGGTAAATCGTCACTATACTTCTCTGTATTCTTCTCAATTCTCATCTCCTCCTCTGACTGTTTAATCTTCTGGGCTCTTGTCTGCACTGCTTGACATGGACCTGAGGATGGATCTAAAACAAGATCTAAAACTTAAACATCTACATCATCATCACTGGCATTAACTACAGCAGTGTCATTAACACTAGTAGGTATATAAGTGTTAACATAGTTCCCTATGATGAGCTCTGCGAAAGGAGTATCCAAAGCCTGAGCTAAAACAGTACCTGACAAAAGGAGTGCTAATATCAATCCAAACTTCCTTGCATTCACGTATTCACATGTCGAACCATCTGCAAGTCAAATATTTCTACAGTTACCTGTAAACTTATATGATTCAACAAGTTTTTGGTAAACAAAAACAGTCGAACTGCCTCTGTCTCTTAACACCGAAACTGGTTTACTGTTTTCCTAACCTTGAACAATATCTAATCCTGGTACTTTGTTTTTCGTCACTTCGTCACCAGACACCCCTGGTTATCGAATTGGCATACCACTTGCGTACTCGTCACCTGTACTACATGGTCCTGTCTGTCCTCGCTTATCTAAACATAATGCTATTTTACCTCGTTTGTGGTCGCTTACCCTAAACTGTGGTTTGTTCCTTAAAGTACAATCTGGAGTAATATGTCCTTTGCTGTTACATACAAAGCAAGTCCTGGTTTCACATTTGTACTGACCTTGATTGTTTACGTTTGATTTAGATCTGTGGTTTCTTCTGAAAATCTGCTAGACTGTCCTTTATCGTTACCTTTACCTACATTTTTGTGTGCTGTTTGATAAGCTTCGGCTAGTTCTACTAAAGACTTAAGATCCGGCGGTTTATGTTCCTGAATCCACAACCTTAAATCCTTATCACTACTTACTGTCAACTGATCCCTTACATCAATTTATAAAGATTCCCAAAACTACCATCAATCTCTTCTCTGGCACACCAATGCATCAAAAACCCTCTATCAGAACAGAATATTCCTTGAAAGACTCCCCTGCAAACTATGTCGAAGTCTTGAACTTACCCCGATATGCCTCAGAAGTTAATTCATACCTGACCAAATTGGCTGTCTTAATTTTGTCATATAACCTACTATCCTCAACACTCAACTCTGGAATATGCCTCAAGAGCTTTACCACAAAGAAGGGGAACAAGTCTGAGTGGAACAAATTTTTAAAGGATCTCAAAAATACATCCGGATCTTGACCTTAAAAAATTTAGGTAACTTAGATTTGATAGCTCCAGACGTTTGTACACTACTTTTACCTCCCAATGCTAACTCTTTCTCCCTCAGTTCGTACTCTCTCAGTCTATAACTGTTGTCCATCTCTGCTTTTCTCATATCTCGTTCAGCTGCTCTCTAAGCTCTTCCTGCAACTTGCATCTCTTTATACAATTCTAAACAGGTAGATGCTGGTTCACCTTTATCAATTAAGTCTGCAATCCATTCTGGCAACTTTTCTGACGTCATTTTGTTCAACCTAATCAGATGGTGATACTAAAAATATACAAGTATTTCAGAGTTAGACTACCAGAAATAAATTTACACAAATAAATCAATAATTTATGGTTACACCTTCATGAAATAAACTCTATAATGTTGTGACCTATGACAATCTCACCGCTGTCACCATTGTAAAGATGTAGGATAATCGGATTGTCAGTTGGCCAAAATTCATAGATAAAAACGTAAATACAATAGTTTACTAAAACTAAACTGAACAAAATCAAACAAAACTAAACACAATTACAACATGCAAATGAACACAAATCAATGGACATGCAAATGAGAGAATGGTTACAAACAAACACAAGTCACTATTCAAACATGATACACACAACTAAAAAGTTAGTAAAAATTAAAACAAATCAGCAAAATGTCTCAACCATACACTCTGATTGCGGTCAAGATCTAGGAATACTTTCAGATTGATTTAATCTAAATTTTTAACTTTACTAAACTGTTCACTTATCTAACACTGACTTATGCATGTTATGTAACACAATTTACTTCAATAAGATCTATGACTCACTATATTGATAACATAATCAACAATAGAAATATATGTTCTTACCTAAGCAGATTCAATATATTGTTCTGTGAAACTCCATGTCCTGAACTGACAATTCTGAAGTATCACCAAATATAAATGTAATGCAGCAGACTAAACGTCGGTTCACATCAAAATGAAGGTGTGTTCTGCCTAACCACTTTACCTGTATAAAAAAAAAAAAAAAAACAGGTGCCGCCTGTCACATGATTTACAGTCCTTGGATGGTGTAAACTTCCCACTAACACCATACACCATTACATCATTCACCATACACCATTACACCATACACCCTGTGCCATTACACCATACACGTTACACTTTTGCACCATACACCTTACACATTACACCATAATGCAATTTAATTTCAAAGAAAGCGTGCGACTACAAAATTATTTATTTATTTTAAAAAACGAATTTTGATCACAATATTGTAAATTAATGTATAAAATTAAAAATCAGTTCTTATCAATATTTTGCATAGTTTTAAAGGTCGTACACCATTCATTCACATCATTCCCGATTGCACGTTACACCATTACACCATTCCCCTTACACCATACACCATAGCACCATACACCTTCGACCATTGCACCATATGCCATACACCATTACACCATACACGTTTTTTGGGAAGTTTACACCATCCAAGGGCTGTACCTGAGGCGTAAATTAATGAATGGAGTGTCCATCAGGGTGCAATTTATACATACCTTTATTTCATGAATTACAATTGATGAATAATAAGCAAATAATAAATAGAAAATAAAAGTCGCATAACGAAGTTTGTCACAATTCGGTAAACAATTTACCTGCAATTATTGTATTCTATGTTTGAAAGCTGTTGGAAAATATTATATTGAACTTCCATATTTCATATTATGCCATTTATTGGGATCATTAATTCCTAAACGGCGTTATAGAATTGTCTCTAAAACAGTATTTACTGTTTTTCAATATTTGTTCATCATTTAAATACATAGTACGTGATGACAATGATAAAAACAATGGTATCGAGAAAACATCAGCGACCAAACATCACAATAATATCTAAAACTTTCCTAAAAAAAGAACACACACTCTTTAAAAAAGTCAGATGTTATTGACATGCAATCATCATACCAAATCTTCTTTTTCATATCACATAATATTGACGTCATGATGAAATGAAACAAAAAGTTCAAATAGCTGCCAACATAACCAATTTGTGAAGTAACAGACACATTATGATAGAAAAAAAAAAAAAAAACATCTTCTGTTAATAGACAACAAACCACTGACAAGGTTGTCTATTTTAAGTTCGGTTTATCTATTAAAATATATTATGAAATAAAACATCGTTAGACAACTGGTAACTACATTTTGTTCACTTATAAGACAATTTGGAATGCAGATCTGGTAATTCATTGGTGTTAGAATTAATACTTACATGTAAGTTGCAGTAAATTTATTTGTAGATTGCCTAATGTTTTTTCTTAGTTTAAAGTAGTTTTTCCTCAACTATCTACACAATCAAAGAAGTTGTATATATATATATGAATTACTCCCCTATTGGTACTTATCTGTTTTCTCTAAGTGTTCGGAATCAAAGACATTTACATGCGAAAAACTGACTTTTTTTAAAATTTAGAGATATATCAAACAACAATCTAATTAGCGTACCTGCAGCTGTTTTCAGGAACAATGTGGCACTGGGATATCTGTAAGTAGAACGTAAATGTAATCATGTTAGTATGTCTGTTGACAGAACATTATTTACTAAATAAAGAATTTGTAATCCTCATGTTTTGAATCAGCTTTGCTATTGAAAACCATTCTCCTGGTCATTGCAATTTTTCCCCCTACAAATATAAGCCCTATAAAAACAAATAAAGTAATACAATCAATAAATCACCTCTGACATAAACCATTTACATCGAATTGCATGATTTATTGCGCATGTTTTTGATCAATTCTAAATTAAAACCAGTTGATGAAAAGACAGTTTGAACATAAAAATAAAAATACTGACAAGCTGACTAGTTTGTTGGTACACGGAGACGGGAGATACAAAAGGGACAATCAAAATGCATGAGTCGATTAGAAACCGACAAAAACAAAGCTTAAATGGAAAAATATACCATAAGGTAGACAACTATCTACAAAGCAATACATATAAAAAAAATGTAACTGACCGACATGAACACCACACTGGAGGTGATTGCAGTCGCTCAAAACAGGTAAGCAGTGTATGGTCCATACGTTAAATCGGTCGTGTTGCCTATGGTAAGAGACAATCATAAGTCTTACTAGTGTAATATTATGTGACAATCGAAACCATAGGACAGGATTGCGGCTCAGACAACTGACGCATATCGGTAGTCATCTGTTACATAGATATTCCACATCAACTAACAAACTCATGATGTATTTTCGAAGAAAGTTCTTCAACTTTACCTCTTTTGATACATTTTTTAATAGCTTCCTAGGAAGCAGTAACCCTCTATTCAAAAACATTTGATATTAACGCAAGCTCTTGAATATCGATTCAACACGTAGATATATAATATATATGAAACGACGCTGAAATGTTGCTACATAGAAATGGAGACATCACAGTTGGAAGCTGAAATCATTTCTTTTGTTTTACAGTTTTATTATAAAGAATCTTTTTTTTCTAAATTTTATTCAAGATACATTTCTGTGGTATTCTTGATTTTAAGTTCGATAAGATAGACGTTTGAACATAGTCACCAAATGGTGAATTATTTAGTAAGTGAACATCGTCTGTATATCAGAACCGGAAGTTAAAGGATAACATAAGATTCTTTTTATTATTCTGTAAGACATACGACTTGTGTGTATAACAACAAACAAGTCCCAATGGAATTTTGATTGTCTTTTGAAAAATATTTTGTCAATAAAAGGAAAAAAAAAAATTATTTGAATCAACATGATGTTTTCACAATTTAAATTGTTCCTTTCTGAAGGAAGATATTTGAATCTACGTTTAAAATTAGTTTTAAGAAACGATAAACTTAATTATTTAGAAAAATGTCATTGAACTCGTTAAACCTTTATATAGCTTCAAACATTCTACACACTGAAATAATCGATAAAAGGCGGAATCACATGAGAACAAGATATAAAGAAATTTAAATAAGAGTATGCTGTGTAGACAAAGTGAATACAATGAAATAGAAATTGTTTATAAGATAATTGATACTTATCAGAGCACATGTTTTTGGTCGGGTTCGTGTTGCTCAGTCTTTAGTTTTCGATGTTGTGTTTTGTGTACTATTGTTTGTCTGTTGTTTTTTTCTTCTTTTTTATCCATGGCGTTGTCAGTTTATTTTCGACTTATGAGTTTGAATGTCTCTTTTGTATCGTTCGCCTCTCTTTTGATACTGGTCGTAGTGTTTTAAAATAGGCAAATGAAATAACAGTATCGTCTGCTTAAGTTAACAGAACACGAAAAAGTCACTCATCTTTTTCACAGCATTATCACAATTCATTTTAGATGATTTTGCAATAAACATTGTGCTTAATAATACCAAAGATATACAAATAAACAAGAAACATGTTTAACTTAGAAGGAACGTCCAACAAAAATTGCAATACATTCTTAATACAAATATTTTGTGTAATAAATAAGAATATAAATAAATATGGGAATTTGTGTCTACTGCCTTGTCCAAAGTACTACAAAGTCAATGTTGAATAGTTATAACTTCCAAAGTAAAATATAGTTTCTTGAACATTATTTATAGTTTAGCATAAAAGGAAAAAATACAGTTGAAAGTTTACTAAAATCGCTTGAAAGAGAATTCAGGCAAGTCTGAAGGACTGATATGTACTGATTTCTTGAATGTAGGAATAGATTACCTCAGCTGTATTTGGCAAAACTTTTAGGAAGTTTTGGTCATCAATGCTCTTCAACTTCGTACTTTATTTGACATTTTTAACTTTTTTTGATTCGAGCGTCACTGATGAGTCTTTTGTAGACGAAACGCGCATCTGGCGCAAATACAAAATTTCAATCCTGGTATCTATGAAGTGTTTATTTACATACATTATGTTTTGTAAAACAATTGAATTTTGGACAAGAACTATTCCTAATTTGGTCACACATTTTATTAAAATTATCCAAATGACATACCTAGATGCCTTTGTATTTTTATCTATTTGAAACCTGTTATGTATATTACCTCCCGATTAGTTCTTATAACATTTATAGGGATATTACATTATTGTGTGGTGTTATATGATATAATTTACTGTTGTAAGATATTTTGCAGCATCTTTAAGTTAAATATGATCGTTCATTGTACGTGATAACTATGATTTAAGAAGAATGTGGTATACGTGAATAAGTACAGCAACCAAACATCCTAAATATCTGAAACTTATCGAAAAGAGGACAAACAATCTTAAAAATGTAATGATCATGCATCAAACAAATTAAACGTTATAAATAAACTGAATAAAAAGGACATACAACTAAAACCTGTACCACTTTGTCAAATAACAGGTACATTATAAGTGGACATTAGACAATCGACATCTGTTAATAGACAATCAACAAACGACAAGGTTGCCTATCTTAATTTTGTTATGTTTATTCTAATCAAATTATACAATAAAAACATCATTATACAACTAGTAAATACATTATTTCACTTCAAAGGGACTTTCGAATGAAAATCTGGTAATGAAATGCTGTCTGAATTAATGCTTTAGTTGCTGTTAAATTATTTGTAGATTTCATAATTTTGTTCGCCGATTTAAGTAGTTCTTCCTTAACTGTCGGCACAGTATATGCACTTGTATATATAAGAATTACTCTCCTACAAGTACTTCCTCTATATTCTGTAAGTTTTCGAATTCTAAGTTATTTAATTGAAATACTGGGTTGTTTTATTTAATGTAGGGATTTATCGAACAACAATCTAACAAGCATACCTGATGCTGTTTTCATGAACAATGTGGAATTGGGATCTTTGTAAGTAAAAAAAAAAAAAAACTGTAATTTTGATGACATGATAGTATTTACCTAATGAATAATTTGGTATCCTAATATGTTGGTTCAACGTTGGCATTGCAAATCTTTAAACTGGTAATTGCTGGTGGTTTTATACCGAACATATAAGCTCTATGAAGACAAATTCAATATAGCAACTGGACGGTAATCACAGTGCCATGTATATTTCAAGCGACATTTTTTTTGCCTGAAAGAGCACGAAGTAATTAAGAACATTCATGCATTCCTTTGTATGATAATCGTCCAAACAATAATAAATTCCAGAATTTATAGATATATATTATGTATCTGCGCACTGTCGTCTATACTAGACAGACCGGTATGTATTAAATTTTCCTGGTTGGTCCTTTTAAAGACTTCTATATCTATATTATTTCATATAGTAATATATAAAAATTACTAACCAGCAAATTTAATATGTAATCTTTAATAAAATTATTTTTAGATTGCGTAATTTTATTTGTTTGTTTAAGTAGTTTTTCTTTATCTATCGACACATTATATGTCATTGTTTATATATAGGAATTACTCTCCTTTAAGTACTTCCTCTATTTTCGGTAAGTTTTCAGAATCTAAGTCATTTAATTGTAAAAACTTGTTTGTTTTATTTTAATGTAGAGATTTATCGAACAACAATCTCATTAGCGTACCTGATGCTGTTATCAGGAACAATGTGGCATTGGCATATGTGTAAGTAAAAATAATTATAATCATGTTAGTTTGTTCACTGACATGATAGTATTTCCCTAACAAAGAACTTGTTATCATAATATTCTGATTCAACTTTGGCATTGCAAACCTTTATCCTGGTGATTGCTGGTAAAATACTATTAAATATAACATTTGAACATTAATCACCTCCTACAGAAACCGTTTACATTGAATTGCATGATTAATTGTGCATATGTTTCAATAATTTTAAATCAAAACTAATCAATGAAAATAAAGTTTGAACATGAATGTAAAATACTTACCATTTAGTTATTACACGGAAGCGGGAGACACAGAAAGCACAATCAATCTGGTCATATTTCCCATGGTAAATGACAGTGATAAGTCTTACTAGTTTTCGATTAGATGACATTAGAGATTATACGATAGGATTCTGCAGCCGGCAACTGAAGTATATAAGAAGTCATCTATGATTCAGATATTCCATAACGATTAACAAACTCGTGGTGATATCTGTAAAATTTCCAAAGAAATTACTTAAACCTTTCTAATTTGAACCCTTATTTGAACGCTTCCATGAAAGCAGTAATACTCTTTTTAGAAAGTTATGTCGAAAGTCGTGTAAATTATTTATTTACTGCTTTAAGATTACAAAAAAAAAGTTTAATGATTTGGAAGGAGTTTGTTTGAAACATATGACTGACCCAGCAATATAACGCTTTCTAGGTTGTTTGTGAGAACACTTATCTCATACTGGTATCCAATATGAGAAAGATGATTCATTTCTACATCTTAAACATTTAAAGAAATTAAAAACAAGATTTAGGACTTTTTTTTCTTAAGGTTTGAGAGGAATTATGTTGAGTGTCCACGGGAATTGTCAAAACACAATGACTTCATCAAACAGTTTACGCAATGTTATTTAAACACTCGGCGAATATTTTGCTGATATCCACACACAAAAGAAAAATCAAATACAGCCGTCTATAATGTTTGGTAAAGACACAACAATGCTACAAATATTGATATTTGATTGAATTTGAAAAATCGAAATCTAAATTTTAATTATGGCAACAGTACATGCAGTTGCGTGATGTTCAAATCTCTATCTGTATTTCATATGAAATATACAACATGTAAAAACTACTAGTAGGATAATTGAGATGGGAAATCCGGCATGCCTTTTTAGTTTACAGCCCTTGGATGGTGTAAACTTCCAAAAAAAACGTGTATGGTGTAATGGTGTATGGCATATGGTGCAATGGTAGAAGGTGTATGATGCTATGGTGTATGGTGTAAGGGGAATGGTGTAATGGTGTAACGTGCGATCGGGAATGGTGTGAATGAATGGTGTACGACATTTAAAACTATGCAAAATATTGATAAGAACTGATTTTTAATTTTATACATTAATTTACAATATTGTGATCAAAATTCGTTTTTTAAAATAAATAAATAATTTTGTAGTCGCACGCTTTCTTTGAAATTAAATTGCATTATGGTGTAATGTGTTTGGTGCACAGGTGTAACGTGTATGGTGTAATGGCACAGGGTGTATGGTGTAATGGTGTATGGTGTTAGTGGGAAGTTAACACCATCCAAGGACTGTAGCTCATAACGCTATAGCATGTTTAGCGATTAGACACTATACGAGCGGATCCAGAATTTGAGGTTCCACCAAGCAATTGTGTCGCGCAGGTCGAAATCAGATATTTTGACATATTTTATCATGTTTATGAAACAATTATATTTTGTTGAGATTTTGACAGGCGACCGAGATTAGTGCAAGTTTCGCCCTAGCATTTATTCAAATATGGTTTTCGGTAAATAGTTGTCATTATGATTTTCTAATTTAAGGAGTTTATCAGCCTTTATCAATACAATATATTGTTTGTTTTTGTTTTGTAATTTTGTTGGAAGTATGATTTATCTTTTATATCGGCTGTTAGATTTTCGTTTAAGGTCATTAGTATCCATGTTCAAAAACGGTTATTTCTCGAAGAACACTTATTAACAATCGTTTACTGTAATACATAGGCATGATCATGATAGCACAATATTTCAGTTATAAATCAAATTATATTTCATAATTATGTCATTCCAAACAATATTATCATATTCTGCTAAAATGTTAGAATAATGGATCAGTAATAAAGATAATTTCACGCTGTTTCTGAATCCTTTTTAATCCATTGTTACAAAGAAGTGTCTTGATGTCAAATAAAAACTAAAATATCAAAAAAAGTTTTGACGCGCGAAAACCGATTGTATTTTTTGTCTTTTACTATTATTATGCACAAATACTCTCTCTGTTCGGGTTTATTAAAGCGGATACTTTAATCTTTTGATTTTTGTATGTATATATTTTATAATTTATTTCCGATATAATTGATATTTACATTTTAAAAAGATACATAGGTGGGAACACTTTGACGACCTTGCCAACTAATCTGTTCTTCTCTAACATTGAAATGCTACAACTGTAAGTATTGTTTATTAAAGCTATCAATAAACTCATCACAGATACCAGGATTGAAATTTTATAATTGCGCCAGACGCGCGTTTCGTCTGTAAAAGACTCATCAGTGACGCTCGAATAAAAAAATGTTAAAAAGGCCAAATAAAGTACGAAGTTGAAGAGCACTGAGGACCAAAAATTCCTAAAAGTTTTGCCAAATACAGCTAAGGTAATCTATTCCTGAGGTAGAAAAGCCAATGTCAAGCTGAATAGTTCGTTATTATACTGAAGCTGGAGATACAATAGGGACAATCAAAATGCATGAGTCGATCAGAAACCGACAAAACCACGGCGAACATAGAAAAATCTACCTTAAGATGGAAAAGTGTCTACATCGTAATACCTACAAATAATGTAACTGACCGACATGAACCCTACACTGGAGGGTGGTTGTAGTCGATCCGGACAGATACGCCATTCATGGTCCATATGTTAAACCAATCGTTGTGCCCATTGTATGATACAATGATCAGTAATACTAGTGTTAGGTTATGTGACAATCGAGAATATAGGACAGGATTGTGGCTCAGAAAACTGAAGCATATCAGTAGTCATCTGTGACATAGATATTCAATAAAAATAACAAACTCAAAATTTTAGGAGAGATAACTTCTTTTGATACATTATTTTATAGCTTTTTCGAAAGCAGTAACTCTGAAAAACACATGATATTAACGCATGCTCTTGAATATCGTTTAAACACGTAGATGTATACTAAATATGAAACGCTACTGAAATGTTGCTACATACAAATTGAAACATCACAGTTGAAAGCTGAATCATTTCTCTTGTTGTACAGTTTTATTATCAACCATCCTTATTATTTCTAAATGTCTGTCAAGATGTATTTCTATGGTATTCTTGATTTCAAGGTTGATAAGATAGATGTTTTAACATAGTCTGTATGACATACGACTCATGCGAATAACAACAAACAAGTCGAAAGTAGAGCACAGTTCGTTCCCATATGAATTCTGATTGTCTGTAGAAAAATCTTTTGTCAATAAAAAGATCATACAGAAATTTTTGTTTGAATCATAATGGTGTTTACACTATTTAAATTTTCCTTTTTGAAAGAAGATATTTGAATCTACGTAAAAACATACTTTTAAGAAAAAACAAAGCTGGACAAAATACCAGTCTGTAAACAGGAGGAACACTAATTTTTGTTATTTTTCTTTTTCCTAACATTTCACACATTGAAATAGTCGATAAAAGGCGGAATCACATGAGAACAAGATATACATCAATTTGAATAAGGATATATTGTTTAGACAAAACGAATATAATAAGTTAGAAATAGTTCATAACATAATTAATACAGATCATAATTGTTTTAAAAAAGGCAAATGAAATAACAGTATCGTCCATTTATGAAAAACAGAACATGAAAAGGTCATCAATCTTTTTCACAGCAGACAGCAGTAACATCATCACGTTTTTTTAATACATTTCAGCTGATTTTGAAATAAAAACTTTGCTTAATAATACCAACGTCTTACGACTTAAGAAGAAACTTGTTAACTTAGCACACGAACGTCCATAAATACCGGTCTTAATACAGATATGTTTGTGTAATGAATGAGAATATAACTAAATATTTATCTAATATCTTGTCCAAAGTACAACAAAGTCAAGGTTGTACTGAATACTTATATTAAAATCATCCAAAGTAAAATACAATTTCAAGGACATTATTTTTAGTTTTACATAAAAATGTAAACATATACAGTTAATATGATATTTAAATTAATCGCTTGAAAGAAAATCCAGGCAGGTCTAGACGACTAATATATCCTTATTACTTGAATGTTACATGCATTATGTTTTGTAACACAATTGATATTTGGACAAGAATTATTCAAAAGTAGACACAATTTCTACTCTAAATATCTAAATGAACTACCGAGATGCTTTTTGATTTTTCTCTATTAGAAACCTGTTGGAAACTAGATATTACCTCCGGATTAGCTCTTATGTCATATAGGGATATTACATCCATATGTGGTGCTACATGATATAAGTAACTGTTTTAAAATATTATTCAGCATCTTAAAATTCAATATGATCATTCATAGTAAATGATAATTATGATTTAAGAATAATGTGGTGTACGCGAATACGTACAGCGACCAAACATCCTAAATATCTGAAACTTATCGAAAAGAGAACAAACAATCTTTAAAGGATGTAATAATCATGCATCAAACAAATCAAACGTTAGAAATAAATTCAACGAAAAGGAAAAATAGCTGAAATCTGCACCACTTTGTCAAATAACAGGTACATTATAAGTTGACATAAAACAATCAACATCTGTTATGATTTGATTTTGTGTGTTTTAACGCCACTTTTAAGCACAGCTTTTAGGCTATTTCGTGGCGTCCAGTTTTTATTGGTGGAGGAAGCCGGAGTGCCCGAAGAAAACCACCGACCTTCGATAGGAAAACTGACAATCCTAGTCAATTAGGATTGGAGTCGAGTGCACCCACACGAGCGGGGTTCGAACTCACAAACAAATCATGCATCAAACAAACTAAACGTTAGAAATAAATTCAATGAAAAGGAAAATTAGCTGAAATCTGCACCACTTTGTCAAATAACAGGTACATTATAAGTTGACATAAGACAATCAACATCTGTTATGAGACAACCAACAAATGACAAGGTTGAATATCGTTATTCAACTGGTATATACATTGTTTCACTTCAAAGGGACTTTGGAATGAAAATCTCGTAATAAATTGCTGTTAGAAATAATGCGTCAATTATTTTTCTAATGCCCTTTTTCCCGTGTTTGTTTAAGAAGTTCTTCCTTAACTATCGACACATTCTATGTACTTTTATATATAAGCATCACTCTCCTATAAGTACGTCTTCTGTTTTCTGTAATATTTCGAAATCTAAGACATTTAACTTAAAAAAACAAAAACAAAAATTGTGCGTTTTATTTAATGTAGGGATGTGTCGAACAACTATTTAACTAGCGTACCTGGTGCTGTTTTCAGGAACAATGTGGAATTGAGTTATTTGTAAGTAGAAAATAACTGTAATCACGTTAGTATGTTTGCTGATATGATAGTATATACCTAATGAAGAAATTGTTATTCTAATCTTTTTATTCAACTCTGGTATTGCAAATCTTTACCCTGGTAATTAAGTCGCCAAAACGGAGTTTTGGAGACTTTATGTTTTTGTCCCGTTTCTTATTATTATTATTATTATTATTATTATTATTATTATTATTATTCTTAACCCTATTTTGTCCGACCATTTTCTTCCAAGCCTTAAATGATGGAAACTTTATATTTGATATGATGTTGGGATAGTATCCCTACGGGTGCATTCGCTATTTTTTATTTCAAATGGGGTCAACTTGGTACTTTTGGGGCCGGAACATGGGTGGGGTCATTTTCGACTATTGATTCGCTACTGGTAGAACCTTTAAGTTTTGTGTAATACAAGAGACCGATGTCCAGGTGTCCATTCCACATTTTTATTTCAGCCCGGGGTCATCTTGGCATTATTTTAGGGGTCAATTTTCATGGAACATTCTAGAACAATAGTCATGTGATTAGTCATGTGATAGTGTTGAATTATTCCTATGTACTTTTTATGTTATATAATGATAGAGTATTACAGGTAGCACCATATGTAGCTGTAATTCGACTTTGGAATTTTAAAATGGCCGCCGTTACCATGGAAACTGCAAAATGTGAAAATTTTTAAAATGCTTCAAATTTAATGAAATTTTACAGAGATGTTAACGAGTGTATGTAGATTTGTAATTTGACTTTGAATTTCCAAAATGGCCGCCGTTGCCATGGAAACAACAAAATGCGAAAATCTAGATTTGATCCAATATTTATGAAACTTGACAGTAATGTGACCTGTCATGTGTAGATGTGCCATCCGACTTTGGAATTTTCAAAATGGCTGCCGTTACCATGGAAACTGCAAAAATGTCAAAAAATTCAAAATGCTTCAAACTTAATGCAACTTTACAAAAATGTTGACTGTCCTATGTAGATGTGGCAATTGACTTTGGAATTTCCAAAATGGCCACTAAAACCATGGAAACACGAATGCCTAAATTTGAAAATTGGTCCAATTTTTATGAAATTTGTAAGTAATATGACCTGTCACGTGTAGATGTGATGTCCGACTTTGAAATTTCAAAATGGCTGCCGTTAACATGGAAACAGCAGAAAAATGGTTAGGGGCCGTTTTGGCGACTTTTGTGTTAGCATCCTAACACAGGATTACTTGTTGATGTTTGTTTTATATCGAACATCTTAGCTCTATGAAGACCAATTCAAAATAACAATTGGACGGTTATTACAGTGCTATGTATACTGCATGCGAAATTTGTGAAGACTGAAACAGTACGAAGTAATTTAGAACATATAAATGATAGCTTATAACAATGAATATCGAAAGTTTCAAACAATTAAGATTATATATTTTTTAATTCCCTGTTTCTTTTGTATGATAATCTTCCAACCAATAAGTAATTTGAGAATATATGTATATGCTCTGCATTGCAATGTGAAGAACAATATATATATATATAAAGCAGTCTATACAAATTATCAACAAGCATATCAAATATGTACCGGATCGTCTTGAATAATAAGAACATAATATAACGTCTACAGATTTGCGCAACGGTAATTATGTATGATTGTAATTTAGGAATAAGATGTTATAAAATCGCGTAGACAAATATTTCGGCTGAACAAATATGCTTTGTAGAAAAAGAAAGCACATACGTTGACATAATTATGCAGAGCATAGCTGTTTTAGAATAGACAAATAAAATAACAGAATCTGACATATATAAAAAAAGAACACACACATTCAAATCTTCTAAACAGCTGTAACATCATCAAGGTTATTTGGGAACACATTTTATATGATTATATGATATATACTGTGCTTTATAATACCGGATATGTCCTACTTCAGGAAGCCGAAAGTCCGAAATTAAAGAAAATAGAATAATGATAAGTACCATTATACTTATAATCGTTACAGTAAAATCGGTCTTATTTAAGTACAGTAATTCAATCATATACTAATTAAGTTTTGAATGACTGATTGGTGTTAAACGCCAATTTCAACACTATTGTGCTTTTTCGTGACGGTCAGATTTACTGGTAGAGGAAGCCGGAGTGCCCGGGGAGAACCACCGACCTTTGTTAGGAAAACGGACAATCCTAGCAAGTTAAAATTGAAGTCGAGTGCACCTGCCAAATGCGGGATTGAAAATCAAAACCTCAGCGTTGACTCGCTATTGATACAGTAGTATAACTACCTAGACCACTCGGCCACCGGAGCTTACTCAAGTTTAGATATTAGAGGCTATGGTAAATCTTTTGCCAATGTATTAATTAATATATGTGTACAAACATTACTTCCAATTTGGAAAATAAGAAATCCGATACGAAAATAGATCTAAAGTTTTACTGAATGAACAACCTCGTGTATGCTTCCAATCAAATTCAATGACTGGTCACAATATAACCAAGGTGGTTAAGGTACACATCGTAAATGTCAGTTATAAAAAAGGTGTATAAGATCATAATTTAAACACGTTTTACGTCTTCTGATGTGTTGTTTTGAGTTGCAATATCATGGTTTGATTATTTCTCATTATGATGAAAACATGTAATAAGAATGTAACTAAATATGTAACTTCCATCTAATGTTTTGCTCAAATTTAACAAGGTAAAAGTTGATTACTGTTCCATTTTTTCCTTTTATTATTATTTAGAAAATGTTTTAAAAATGCCAAAATCCAAGGTAAATTCAAAAAGGGGAAGATTAATTACGACTGACAAAATCAAACGTTATTAAACAACGGAACTAGTGAACAAAACGTGTCATATTTCCGACTTGGTAAAGCCTTCTCTAAAGAAAATGTTGGGTTAAAGCTGGTTTTCTAGCTAGCTAAACCTGTCAATTTTATGACATTTGATTAATTATAGTTACTTTAAATTAAAAAAATTGATTGAGCGACACAAACAGACATAACAGATTAATGTGACAATAGTTTCGGATTCAGCAGCCAACACTGTGAAAACATACAGAACAGAAAAACAACACAACCGACTAAAAATTTCATACAAACCTACAAATAAATTTAATAAGGACGCACTTGTAGCAAGATTTCAGTCTGAAACCGTTATCCTGGTCTGATCAAGTCTTTATCGACTTAATGTACCGCTAGGGAAAAACATAAGACTTTTTCAGACTTTCAGACGCTGTTCCGACATATCATATTCAGTCCGTTTAGTCATGTCAAGATAAACAAGACGGAAGGCTCTAGCGTTCGATTAAGATCTGTTAAGACGGTTTTGGACGAATTCAGACCAAACATAGATAGTAACGTTCAAAATTTTCAGATCGGGTTACGATCCATTCAGTGTGTCAAAATGATACTAGGAGTTACGCCCCTTCATGTTGATAATGTATAATATAACTGCTAGAATGAAAAACGTAACTTTTGAATAATTAAACATAAAATCATTGATTGATTTTTTTATTTCTGCTGTTTTTAAGAGATTATGGAATTAATACATGTAATATATCTAAACCTTTTGTTAATTTGTTTTGTTGAGGAAATAGATTATTTGTCTATAATTGTTTCTGGTTTTATTTTTCTATTTTATGTTAATTTATGTATTTATCTACTTATTCTTTGAAATGTTGTAACTGCAAATTTTAAACTTAACAACAACAAAAAAGTGATAACAACACTTTATAAATTTCATGCATCTGAAGCACGTTTCTGGATTTAACTTAATCAGGAACAATCAACGCCGAATACAAATATGTTTTATGTCAGATAATTCATTTCGTTAATTTCGTTATCTTTCGATACTTTCCTCCTAAACTTAATAATTACTACGTGGCATTTAACAATCATTCCCCGTGCGAGATATTTTTTTTAAACTTGGACAAGCGTCTATTTTTTAGCTTTTACTTCGTAGAGCGGTGCGTCTGAACACCGAGGCCGCACCAGGGCATCATGTCTCTGAGTGCACTAATCTTCTGAAACTTGCACTTAGACCGTCACGGGACAAAATAACATACCATAGGATAGTTGATGGGGGTTTACAGAACAGACAATGATGGGCAAAAAAAAAAAAAATAAAGATTAAAGAAAAATGGAACAAAACAAAAAAATAAAAAATAGAGAATAATAAGGTGTTTGAATATAAAGAATTGAGAATAAAGGACAAAAAGTATAAAGAACATAGAAAAATGGCCTAAAAAAATTAAAGAATACAGAACTAAGGAACCCCCTCCAGATCATCATAGAACTTTTCGTTAAAACAATATAACCTTATTTTAAGTTCAGCATCGAGTATATATTTTAAAACATCCGTTGGTAAATGCGTTTACCCTTTCTTTCATTTTAGTAACAAACTTAAATTTTGATTTCAAAAATCATTTTCATGAATCAGAATAGATTATTATTAGTAGAAAGTGCATCCATCATAAACCTATTTGACCAGCTGATTATTTAACAATGTTTAATATTACAAAACGTGTATTGTTTGGTTATTCAGGTTGCACTATAACAAATAATTCTTCTTCATCTTCTTCTTCCTCTCATAGTAATGTATGCGTTATTAAATATTTTTTGTTTTTAACGATTGAGTTCGATGGCACGTAATAATAATCAACAGGTAATGAACATGATGAAATCAATGATCCTTAAAATATTAAAGAAACGTCGCAATCGCATGGCTATTTCATAATTACATCAAATGTACCCCTGTCATGGTGTCATAGCTGCGTATTTGAAGTTTAAGGTTCTAACACATTTTATAAATGCGTCTTTCTAAACACTACTGACGACATTTTTAAAACTACACGAACATATCGCAAAACCGCAAATTGAGTGGTTTAAAAATATATATATATACGAGAATGACTTGCTTTACTAAAAAAAAAAATCCGTAGGAAGTAGCATATATTTCCATGTTTACATAGTCTAGTACTTTTATTACAGCGGTATACTTGTTTTATATACATACCATATTCTATGCTAAGATTTAAAAGTAATAAAATTGACAAGACAGAAATGAATATGTTAACAGTCGTTTTAAATCAATTCATTTCACAGTTGAGGAAAATGTTCCTTCACATTGTTGAATGGAGGATGAATAAATGTGAACAACAAAAAGGATGTATATTTCTTAGTCATGGAGCTAGTCAATTCTGAAGTCTCTTTGATAGCATATTTTTCTATCAAAAATGTCAATGAATGTATGCTGGTATATTTGTAACTCTCGGTATTTACCTAAAATGTATTCAATATGAAAAATTTTAGATTTTTAAAAAAATATTTGCCAAAAAAAAATTATCCCAAAACCATATAATGACGTTTTGTCCTTTAATTCTTTATTGTGACTTTCTGTCTTACCTTCCTTGATACGTTAATCCAAAGAGTGCAAGTATGTAATACAAGCAAACATTATTCGGCTCTGGTGTATCATGTTAAAGAAATATCCATATGATAAATTTCAATTATTTTAGATTAAATTATGTAAGGAAATGTTTTTGTGTTCTATTTATCTAGCAAAATTGTATCTTTATTTACACCAAGATGTCTATAAATGAAATTGGTACTGCCCTCTGGAGGTCTTTTGGTTGTTTTTTTTTTTTTTTTTGTGGTTTGTTTGCTATGTCATTGACGTAAAACCGACAACTCCTTTTATTATAAGTTATCTACGTTCATATCCGTAGATATGGATATTTTAACACCCTGAAGTACTGAGGCGAAGGTTGTACATGGTACTGAAGGGTGTTCAAATATCCATATCTACAGATATGAACGTAGAATTTATCCCCGGTCTTAGTCCCAATCTGGCGACTTTTAGGGAAATTCGACCACAACGTGTAAAATGAAAGCGACGTTTACTTCATTATTTAAAACGTTTTATCGAAATTAAATTGGGATTTGACATATTTTTAACGTGGTGTAGGGTACTACCTGTGGTAGAACCCTACAGGTAGTCAAATATAAGACGTTTTTAATCCAGAGACAGAGAAACTTGAATAAGTCAAATTTGGCGCTCAATATTGTGAGAGTTACGTCATAGACGGTGTGACGTCTACGTGGGATGTTTGCATATTTAGGTCAGTAGTCCCATTCATTCACAATATAGCAGCCAAGTGATGCGTTTACTAAAATGAGTGCAAATGGTCGGCATAAAAGGATAATATTGTTCGCGGATTAACTATTTATATCAAAAATTAAAAAAAAATAATCGAGCATTACCACAAATATGCTTTCTGCGACTTCCCCGTTTCACCATAAGTATGTCATGCCACATGCTATAAGGATTCAGAAAACAAATTTCGAAATCCATGACCACACAATTGTTTATTAACAAAATATAGCGTAAATATTTACAACAACAAAAAAGAGTAACAGTGGTGGTCTGTACTCCCAGAAAACTGTGTACCAACGACATGCAATTTTCGAAATATGCAAATCGATACTTGTTCTTTGAGGATCCTTCAATTTTATGTAATAAAAGTAGGTGAATTTTACAGCAGATCTATTGTTTTTCTTGGTTTAAAAAGAAGAATTCCCTGCCCCCGATCAAGATCCTCCTAAAATTATACGAATGTGCATACGTATTATTCTAAAATATATCATTTAATCTTATCAAATTTGAATCTCATGATTATCGTAAAAAAAATAAAAGGCGGAATTAAATTACCAAAGTGATATTCAATCTTATTATTCAAGATGAACTGACAACGCCTCGGCAAAAATAAGACAAAAAGACAAACTGTACAAATATGTTGACTTAGAATATAGAATTAACACACTTCATGACTTCATAACCATAGAAATACATCAACAAAAATTATATTATAAACAAAGTTGTCTTGAAAGGTCAATATTGTTTTGTTTTTTGTTTTTTTTTTATTATACTATTTCAATATTTATAGTATTTGTATAAAATTGACATATTAAAAATCTAGAGCTGTATCTAACCATCGCGACCATGACAAGTGAATCTAGGACATAATCATGTTTGTTATACATGTTATACAACTATGGGACACTACATTATGATTCTAGGATCTAAAATAGATCGTTGCCTTTAGTGGTGTGTTATTGCTTAATCGTCAAATATGATTTCATGTCTAAATAATATAAATTTCGTATTCCCAGCTGAAAAGATGTCACTGGCTAATTTCATCGTCAAATCTTTTATTATATCTGCTTTGTAATACTAGTATAGCATGTCGGTCAATCGAGACTGGGTATTAATTTTTGTTTCAAATACTAATTTTTACCTCAAACAAAGACAAGTTACTGGAAAATATTCTGAATATTGGAGAATATTTCTACATGTATTAGCTTTGTCGCTAAATTTCTATTAATTTATTCGCTGCAGTAATTCGTTAAAAATACTAGAACGGGGACATTAAACGAACGAATTTGTAAAAACTGTATTTGTTTGATTATACTGGTCAGAAATTTGAAGAACGAACAACAACGCAAAACTGAAGTTTTTTTTTCAAATGTTACAACCAACAAATAAACGGGACAAGAAGCCGGGGCAAAGGATACGATTTTTAAATGCAAAAACCGTAAAGTTTATCTGGGATATAATATTTTATACCATTCCTAGAATTTATACACTATTAATGTGAAATATATTTTATGACATTAAGAAAGATAGTTAAAATTTCTAAGACTGTCTTCTTGTATACATGTTGTAGAGACATACGCTTTTTGTTGTTGAAAACTACATGTATATGAGAGTATTGATGCGGGGCTCTTCATTTCTGCATTCATTAATTTTTCTGGTCATTTATCTCTATACTCTATATTTTGACCCATTTTTTCTCTGTTGTTTTATTTTTTCCCCTAGTTTTCTGCAGTTTTGACACATTATTCTGTCTTCTGTAAACCACAACCAGATCCTCGTAGATGACGATATTTTTTTTAAGTTGATGGGTTGATGTTTCATCATAGTAGTATACTCTATAAATCTTTATATAATTATGTTAATAGACATGTTTATAGCCTTTGTATTTATTATCAGCGTTCACTTCAATCTATGATGAAGTTGTTATAGTACAACTGTATTCACCACGGATATCAAGAAGTTTACCTTTTTTGTACGGTCATTAAAAAAAATCCAAATCGACTTTATTTAGATCATTTTTTTTTTAATTTCTGGCCATTTTCTTTTTTTTCCTAAAGAGACTTTAAAAAATATTGGCACAACATGAAAAATAAAATTTGCATCTGCCCTAAAAATGAAATAAAAATGTGGGAACATGACCATCAACGAATTATTGGATCATAGCCTTAACTGATTCAATTTTATAAAAATATGAATTGAGGCGCCAATGGTTTTCTTCTTTTAATCAGTTCTGTGTGTCGCCTGCTGCGATAGCCATCGAATGCGGGACATGGATATAACTATCCGGCGCTGGTGGCGTAAACTAGTTATATGAAGCTTTATATTTCAGATGGTAGATGCTTTCTTTGTAATCAGAAGCAGAAATTACAATTTTTTTTTATCTTGTATGACTTTGAAACACTGATTTAAGATTTACATTGTCCACAAAATATCATAAAATGTTCCCAGTTTAAGGAATACAAAACATGCTTTCTATTTTTTTTCACTAAGTTGTTAATTGATTAACTATGTCGTAATTGCTATGTCAGGGGGCGACAGAGCGTACGCTTTCCCTTTGATTGGAAAATATATCATTTTTAGCATAATTAAAATCATCAAATTTGTTTTATCCTCGCTACATTCGGCGTTATTTCTTCATCTGTATATCACAGCTAGTGAATTAGCCTAAATTTCCATCATATGTATAGTAATATTTTTTTTCAACACTTTTTTATTCTTAATATATAGATATATAAGCGTTGTCTATTTTTTTATCTGACAAGCCCAAACAGGGACTTTAGCGTTAGTATAGAAAGTCCCTGGACCACAGTAGCAACGACATCCTTTTAATGATCAATTCATTATAAAAAATAAACAATGTGGACAGTGTTCAAGCATCATCGCACAGAGGTTTGTTTTATAAGACAGCTGATTGGATAAATGTGATAGATTGTCACGCCTACATTAAACTGATGTCCAATCAAATGCCTTCAGAACCTGTTAATAAGAAAAATTACTGCAAGCATAGATAAGTTAGAAATTTGATTGTGTATTCGATATTTGTAGAAAAAATGTTAAATTGTTACTATTCGTTCAACATTAAATTGCGAAGAACGTTTCGTGTAACAACCCTCCTCCTTTTTCCGTTTTCGCCTTCTTCTTTTTACACTTTCTTTTTAAACAGAAAAGTTTAAAATATGACCGTACTGCAAGTTTCTGAATTTTAAAAGAATTTCATATAGCGACGTGTGATTCCCGGGAACGCCACATTTTCAAGATTTGACAGACCTCTGAAAAAAATTAGATCATACAAGTTTCATCTACCATGTGCGGAAAAAAAAAACACCACCAAATTATATTTGCAAATTGGAAAAGATTAAGAATAGTTTTATATCCGTACTGATAAACTTTTGCAATAATTTGAAATAAAACAAATAGTTATGTTTCTCTCTGCCTGAATGGAACCGAAAGCAACTTTTCATTTTAATCTTTATCTATTTTCAAAAGACGAAGAATTCTCCAAAAACTGTAAATTATTAAAAGACAGACTAAGGATAAGATACAAGTGTGTACTACTATCCAGGGAAATGAGTTTTCCATAAAGTAACTAATCCTTAATTCACAACCGTCAAAACTCTGGATTCACTTTTTATATTTACCTGAGAGATCATAAAAGACATATATGTATCTATCAGGAATTCCGATGGCAAAAATGAAACAATAAATGTTTTTTTTTTTTTTGTAGACGATAGCAAATTGAATAAGAACATTTTATTGTAATAAAATTAAGATAAATGAACATCTTTCTAAGCAAAGTGGCAAAAAATACAGAGTAACGTAGATGCAAACGAATTATTTTCATAGATTAAAGTATTATAGGTCGAACACGACAGATGATTCATGATTTCAAATGCACAAAATTTAAAACAGGTTTATTATTTTTTCTATAGATTGCATTCCGAAGCACATGCTTGGCTATGATCGCTGAATGTTCAGCAAACAATATTACATGATATGCAGGATGATATCAATTGAAAGCAAAAGAGAAAGATTTAATTTTTGAAATCAGAGCATTCCTTAAATTCAACATTTAAAACAGTTTTTTTAGGCAATAAATATAAAATTGAGAATGACTGATGTACTTATTATTCTATCTAACAATTAGCATTGGTAGTCTCGCCAGCTTTCACTCCCTGAGTAAGGGAGGTCCTATTCTTAACCATAAGCGGACAGAAAGTCACATGACAAAAAGTCATAGGACAAATTTGATAGGACAAAAAGTCACAAATAATTTGTTGACAATTGTTTGAGTATATAAGAGAAAAATCTTGAAATAATTACTTTTCATTGCATATATTCTTTATACAGTTTAGGAAATTGTTCATTAACCTTGATAAATGAAGATTTATTAAATTTTAATCATGCAAATGATATATTTCTTAGCACCATGGACCATGAAGCCGTTTAGGTACCAAGCCACTTTGACAATTTGATTTCTAAACAATTATTTGATCATTTAATAAATTTTGTTCACAAAGTTGGTTTATGTATACAATAGTTCAAGACAAATACAAAATTTTGTGTTTTTTTTTTTTTTTTTTTTTTTTTTTTTTTTTTTTTAAACAAGTATTTTCTTATTCAAAGAAAATAGTCTCAGAAACTGAATTGTGACTTTTACCTGTGACTGTTTGTCCTGTAACTTTCTGTCCTACAATCTGTTCAACAACCCAACATACTCATTCGAGATTGATATCTACTTCTTTTTCACAAGCACGCATTATTTATGATTAAAGTTGGAGCATGGGTCAATTTGGCTCGGATTCACAATTGTCTTTTGGTAAAAATGACCTTTTGTCGACACACACTCGCCGTATGAGGCTAGAACAAATCAATGCATTTAAATGTCACCTGTGTCTTTTCCTCAATTGAATGTTTAAAAAATATAAATAACGGTTACAACTGTAGCGTAATAAACTGCATTTGAACCTAGTTCAACTTTAAATTTCTGTTGAATCAGTTGAACATCTAAGTGGTCATCGATGTGTAATACTTGACACTGGACATTAATTTTACGATCGATACAATACAATCAATGTATTTCTATCAATCATGTACTTTAGTTAAAGACTTTTGAATGTAACTATATGGTACAAATACATTTAATATTCTTAATTTGCATATTTTTGTCATCGAAATGAAAATGTTATAAACTGCTCCCGGTTAACATAAATAAGAAGATTTGGTATAAATGCGAACGAGACAACTCTCCATCCAAGTCACAAAGTATGAAACAATTATATGTCAAAGTACTATTTTTCTATAAAATAATTTATTCTTTTATTAGTTCTTGCTCAAAAAAAACTTGATGGTAAAACATGTCAGAGAAGTATAAAAAATCGGTCTTTATAGGTACCTTATGGTAAATATAACTTGTTAACTAAATTCTTAAAATATGCTTGTATTCTTGTTGCATTTATTTTGAAAGGATAAATTAGCCACATTAAAAGATCACAAAAGAATATCCTCCGAGCTTTGCCGAATTTATTTATAAAGGGGGAGCAACCCCTGATAAACACAGAGACAGTGTCGTCCGTTTTATTCTAAATATTTAAAATCTTAACACGACTGAACACGATCTTACAAAAACTAAACAGAAATTTTATCTTTGGACTGATTTGATCTGAACGTGATCTGATCAAGTCTTAATCGAACGCTTGAACAATATGTCTTGTTTATCATGACACGACTGAACGGACTGAACACGATATATCCGAACAGCGTCTGAAAGTCTGAAAAGGTCTTAACGTTTTTCCCTAGCGGTACATTCAGTCGATTAAGACTTGATCAGACCAAATTGACCGTTTCAGACTGTTATGCCAGAAAATCGCCTTTTAATTGTAGCCAACGAAAGACACAAATCAATAATAAAATTTAACAAGATTTATTATACACTAGTTTACAGAAAGTATTACACAAAAAGAAATATCAACTTAACTGTCAAAATATGAGTGCAATCTTTTATCTTTACTTTATCCGTTAATCTTCACGGGAATCCACAGAATATTATATCCAATTGGTCACAATCTAGTATGATGTAGTTTGTAAATAAAAATGTCAATCCAACTGCTGAGAATGTTGATGTCTATCGATGTCTAAGTCTATCTAAGTCTATGTCTAAATCTCTAAATTCAATTAACTTTTGGGTCTGCATTTAAATACTTAAACGGAAACTTCTAGACAACGCTAGAAATATAAATTACGCATCTTTTGTTATGATCATTCTCGAAACGTTATGTAAGTGAAATAGAAAGTTCTAATCATTCCATGAGTATCAGTGATTGTTCCAGTGAACTCTAAACTGCATGGTTGTAACACAATGTATATAATAGGCCACACAAAACAAATTAGGCCAACTAAATAAATATGATAGTTACAATATCATAACACCTCCCCCCTTAAAAAAAGTTTGAGTGTAACAAAAACTTTTCATGAATAATATGTACAAAAATACATAGTATATACACAGTGTTTTAATAAGTTCTAGATAAAGCATCTGCTATTACATTATCTTTACCTTTAATATGTTTTACAATAACATCATATTCCTGTAACAATAAACTCCACCTAGTCAATCTCTGGTTCTTGTTTCTCATTTTATGTATGAAGGTGAGAGGATTATGATCAGTATAAACAAGAATAGGATGCACAGTGGGATTTAAATATACATCAAAATGTTGAAGTGCAGACAACAGTGCAAAACACTCTTTTCAATAGTTGAATAATTTTTCTTATGTTTATCTAATTTCTTAGAAAAATATGATATAGGTTTTCAACATTATCATCTGTCTCTTGATATAAACAGCTCCAATTCCTACATCGCTTGCATCAACGACAAGTTTAAATTGTTTTCAAAGTCTGGAGTGATCAGAACTGGACTATTAATTAAAAGTGATTTGCTATTTTCAAAAGCGTTTTGACAATTTTCACTCCAGATGAATTTAGAATCTTTCCGTAACAGATGAGTCAATGGTTGAACAACAGTAGCAAAATTTGAACAAAATTTTCTGTAAAAACTAATCATGCCTAAATATCTTATTAGTTGTTTTTTTATTTGTAGGAGGAGGAAATTTAGTAATTGCGTCCACTTTAGCCGTAATAGTTTTCACTTGACCTTGGCCAACTGTATGCCCTAAATAATCAACAGTGGCCTGGCAAAATTCACTTTTACCAAGATTAATAGTCAAATTTGATTGTGACAATCTATCAAAAGTATCATATAAATGTGTTAAATGCTCTTCCCAGCTATCACTACATACAATAAGATCATCAATATAAGCATAACAACAGTCTAAATCTTTTGTAACCTTATTGATCATCATTTGAAATGTAGCTGGAGCACTTTTCATGCCAAACGGCATTGCAGTATATTGAAATAAGCCATCTGGTGTGACAAAAGCTGATATTTCTCTAGCTCTCTGTGTCAATGGGACTTGCCAGTAACCTTTGAATAAATCAAATTTGCTAACAAATTTTGCTTTTCCAATGTTATCAATGCAGTCGTCTATCCTTGGAATCGGATAGGAATCAGATTTTGAAATAGAATTTACTTTTCTGAAATCAGTTACAAAACGAAAGGTTTTATCTGGTTCTGGCACAAGCAGACAAGGAGAGCTCCATTCACTGTTACTTGGCTCAATAATATCATTGTCAAGCATATATTTAATTTCTTGTCTCATATATTCAAGTTTGAGTGGATTGAGCCAGTAAGGATGTTGCTTAATTGGAGAAGCATCACCAACATAAACATCACGACAAACAGCAGTGGTTTTGTTTGGCACATCTGGAAAAAGATTTTTAAAAGAAAATACCAAAGCTTTTAATTTTTCTCTACGATCAAAAGACAGATGTGCAAGTTTTGAATCTAAATTTGACAAAATTTCTGAATTTTTCAATCTAGCTGTCTCTTCCATAGTTTTAGAACTAAAAGGTGGTTCAATTATATCTGGTTTGTCATGATTGTTCTCCAATTTAACCATGGCTAAAGTGGCAACTGGTTTACTCTCACCTTCATTAGTACGCTCAAAATATGGTTTTAACATATTAATGTGACACACTCTATTTTGTTTACGCCGACCTGGTATTTTTACAATATAATTCAAATCATTGATTTTACTCTCTATGGTATAAGAACCACAATATTTAGCTTGTAATAAATGTCCAGGCACTGGCAAACATACCTTATCACCAGGCTCAAAAGATCTGTCCCTGGCATCTTTATCATACCATATTTTCATCTTATTCTGAACAATTTTTAAATTGTTCTGAGCAATTTGACAAGCAGTATTCAATTTTTCTTTAAATCTAGATACATAGTCTAGAAGATTCAAGTTAGTGTGTTCAGTAAACCATTTTTCCTTAATCAATTTTAAAGGTCCTCTTACAGTATGACCAAATATCAACTCAAAGGGACTAAAACCAAGGGATTCTTGAACAGCCTCTCGGACCGCAAAAAGTAAAAAGTGAACACCATCATCCCAATCCCTGTCAAATTGAAGACAAAAAGTTCTGATCATGTTCTTCAATGTTTGATGAAAACGTTCTAAAGCACCTTGAGATTCTGGATGACAAGCACCTGACATATACTGAGCAATCCCTAACTGGTACACGACTCGCTGAAATAAACCTGACATGAAATCTGAACCCTGGTCGGACTATATAGACTTTGGAAGTCCTACTAGCGTGAACAATTTGATCAGAGCTTTGACAATAGTAAGTGTCTTGATATTCCTTAACGGAATAGCCTCAGGAAAGCGAGTGGAGGTACACATGATTGTCAATAAATATGCATTTCCGGTCTTTGTCTTCGGTAAAGGTCAAACGCAATCAATGAGTACTCGGCTGAAAGGTTCTTCAAAGGCTGGAATAGGCAGAAGTGGTGCTGGTGGTATTTTCTGGTTAGGCTTACCAACAACCTGGCATATATGGCATGATTAACAGTATTCTGCGACATCACTTCTTAGTCTTGGCCAGTAGAAATGCTGCAAGATCTTAAGGCAAGTCTTCCTTATGCCTAAGTATCCAGCCAATAGGGTGTCATGAGCAAGACCAATAATGTCTTGCCTATAAACTTTAGGCACTACCACTTGGTATACCACTCTCCATTCCTCCTCAGGGGTAGCATCAGGGGGCCTCCACTTTCTCATTAAAATGCCGTCTTGATGGTAAAAGCATTCGGCCACTTTGTCTGCTTCTTCCTGTGGTTGAGCCCTCTTGCAGAGCTGAAGAACCTTAGGGTCTTTATTTTGTTCTTCGACAAATTTCCTTCTGTCTAATGAATGGCTGTTTACGTCTGGCCATGGCATAATTACATTCTTGCTAATGCTAGGTGGTCTTATTGCGGCCTTCTTTAGGCTACCGGGACCTTCAGTGTTGGCTAGAAAGGTGTCAGAAAGGTCCATGTAATCAAACTGGTCTTCTTGCAAATCCTCATTTTGTTGTTTGCTAGCCATCGCCCTAGTAACGACACAAGCTGGATACAGTTCAACATCATCTTCAGGTGATTTAACATCCACCATCTGTTCACTGGTAACAATTGGTTCAGCCACCACTTTGTTCCTAGCTAGATCATTTCCTAGCAATAATGAAACACCCTCAACAGGGAGATTAGGACGAACACCCACAACAACTGATCCAGTAATCAAATCTGACTTCAGATAAATACGATGGAGGGGAACATCTATACAACCTAACTCCACACCTTGTAACAAAACGGAAGCACCAACAGAAGTCTCCTCGGACAAAGGCAACATACCTTCTACATGTTCTAACAATAAAGACTGAGAAGCTCCAGTGTCCCGTAAAATCTTAATAGGCTGAGGAGTAGTATTATCAACAATAGAAACAAACCCATCAGACATAAAGGGTATATAATCCTCCATGTAATCACAAAAACTTGACTTCAAAGCCTGACTCGCAGGGCATTCCAACGTATGGGTAACACGGGGTGTCGTACAAGCACTGGTCTTGGGCTTATTATCTCTTTATTCTTCTTCTGGAGTCTAAAACAATCAGCCAACAGGTGACCATTCTTCTTACAATAAGCACAAGTCAGTGGCTTTTTCTCAAAAGTATCAAATTTTGGACTAGACATATAATAACTAGACTGAATATTATTCTGTGCAACAGGCTTATTATCAGAACGCTCAGTGCTTTGATTCTTGTAATTTCCACTCGAAGTATTAAAATTTTGACTTTGAAACTTCTTTTATGTGAAAGAGTATAATTATTCGATATAACAGCTGCATCTTGTAAAGTCTCAACAGTTTTGTCATCTAAATGTGTTTTAAGTCTAAATAAACACACTGCTTGAACTCTTCTAATAACATCAATTGCCTTAAATTATCAAAATTTTTATTTATTTTCTTTGTCGTAAGCCATTTATCAAATAGATCTTCTTTTTCCCTAGCAAATTTAACATAGGTTTGTGAATCAAACTTTTTATAATACCTAAATTTCTGTCTATATGCTTCTGGCACTAGCTCATAAGCTTTCAAAACCTCTTTTTTAACCTTGTCATAATCAGAACTATTTTCTGATGAAAGTGCTGTGTAAATTTCAGTGGCCTTGCCCTCAAAAACACTTTGCAGCATTGTAGTCCAAAAAGGCTTCAGCCATTTCAAATTTTGAGCAATTTTCTCAAACTGGAAAAAATTTATCAACTGTTTTTTCACAAAATTCGGGAACCAAACGTATGTTTTTTGCTGCATCAAAATTAAAATGTTCTGATTTTGATTGGAATTTAGTGTTGCTTTCTTCTTTTGCCATTTCAATTTTCATTTTCTCAATCTCTACCCTTTCCCTCATTTCAAGTTCTGCCTGTTTTAATTTCAATTCATCTTGTTTTAGTTTAAATTCATCTTCTTTTTCTTTTTTCTCCATTTCTAACCTTTCTTCTTTTTCTTTTTTCTCCATCTCTAACCTTTCTTCTTTTTTTTTCCATCTCTAACCTTTCCTTCATTTCAAGTTCTTTTAATTTAAGTTCATGTTCTAATTCAAGTGTTTTTAATTTGATAGCGTCAACATTTTCGATCTGAAGTTCAAGAGCCTCTTCACCTAAAATTTCTGCGTCAACTAATTTGTCAATTACCAAATTTTTTATAATTTGTTTTCTCATAGATACTCTAAAGTCTTATTTCAGATGTTTAGCAAGCAACACTAATTCCTCTTTCTTTAAATTATCAAACCCTTCCAGGTCTGGCGTTTTCAAAAATTTACCGGCATCAAATGCCATCTTGTAGATTTTTGTTGGCTAGTTCTAATAAAAATACTGAAAAAATTCTTTATAAGATATTAACGTTATCCCGGACGAGCCCCCAATTTTTGTTATGCCAGAAAATCACCTTTTAATTGTAGCCAACAAAAAACACAAATCAATAATAAAATTTAACAAGATTTATTATACCTAGTTTACAAAAAGTATTACACAAAAAGAAATGTCAACTTAACTGTCAAAATATGAGTGCAATCTTTTATCTTTACTTTATCCGTTAATCTTCACGGGAATCCACAGAATATTATATCCAATTGGTCACAATCTAGTATGATGTAGTTTGTAAATAAAAATGTCAATCCAACTGCTGAGAATGTTGATGTCTATCGATGTCTAAGTCTATCCAAGTCTATGTCTAAATCTCTAAATTCAACTAACTTTTGGGTCTGCATTTAAATACTCAAACGGAAACTTCTAGACAACGCTAGAAATATAAATTACGCATCTTTTGTTATGATCATTCTGGAAACGTCATGTAAGTGAAATAGAAAGTTCTAATCATTCCATGAGTATCAGTGATTGTTCCAGTGAATTCTAAACTGCATGGTTGTAACACAATGTATATAATAGGCCACACAAAACAAATTAGGCCAAATAAATAAATATGATAGTTACAATATCATACCAAGACGGAAATCTTGCTACTAGTGACGCCAACAAAGAGGTTGATGCAGTTTATTGTAATGAGTGGTATAAAAGTTAAATGCATCCATTTAACAATTTATCTGCAATCATTTTTTTCTGTTTGGAGGCTGTCGGAAAATATTATTAAGGCCTTTCAGATTACAGCCTATTCCGTTTATTTGGATCATGAATTCCTAAATGGCGCTATAGAATTGTCTCAATAAGACATTTCTTACTGCTTTAAGAGATTTCTTCAGCATTTTAGTTCATAGTACGTGATAACAATAACAAAAAAAACAATGGTATTGAACACCTCATAGCTAAAACTTTTCTAAAGGAGAACACAGAGTCTTCAAAAAAGTCAGATGCTATTTACATGCATCAAACAATATTGACTCAATGATAACACGAAAAAGGTCAAATAGCTGCCATCAGCACCAATTAGCGAGTTACAGGTACATTATAATAGGACATTATATATTCAACACCTGTTAAAAGACATCCAACCACTGACAATATTATCTATTTTAGTTTTGGTTTGTTTATTCAGAATATATTGGGAAATAAAACATCGTTAGAAAACTGGTAACTACATTTTTTTCACATAGAAGGCTCTTTGGCATGCAGATCTGGTAATACATTGGTGTTCGAATTAGTACGTTAGTTGCAGTATAGTTATTTATAGACTGCCAAATTTTCTCGGTTGGTTTTAAGAAGTTACTCTTTAACTATTTACACATTCTATGTACTCTATATATGAATTACTCTCCTATAGGTACTTCCTCTGTTTTCTGTAAGTTTTCTGAAATTTAAGACATTTACTTGTAAAACCTGACCTGTTTTTCTATTTTAATGTAGGGATTTATCGAACAACAATCTAACTAGCGTACACACAGCTGTTTTCAGGAACAACGTGGCATTAGTATATCTGTAAGTAGAACGTAACTGTAATCATGTTAGCATGTCTGTTGACAGGATAATATTTACCTACTAAAGAATTTGTAATCCTAATCTTTTGTTTCAGCTTTGCCATTGAAAACCATTCCCCTGGTCATTGCCCTTTTCTTTTCAGAAGATATAAGCACTATAAAAACAAATTAAGTAATACAATTGATAAATCACCTCTGACATAAATCGTTTACATTGAATTGCATGATCTATTGCGCATTTGTTTGATGAATTTCAAATTAAAACCAGTAAATGAAAAGAAAGTTTAAACATGAATGTAAACATACGACCACTCTTTTATAACATGGAGGCGGGAGATACAAAAACGACAATCACAATGCATGAGTCAATCAAAAACCGCCAAAACCACGGCAAAAATAGAAAAATCTACTATAAGGTAGACAACTATCTACACAACAATACATATTAATAAAATTGAGAATGGAAATGGGGAATATGCCAAAGAGACAACAGCCCGACCAAAGAGCAGACAACAGCCGAAGGCCACCAATGGGTCTTCAATGCAGCGAGAAAATCCCGCACCCGGAGGTGGTCCTCAGCTGGCCCCTAACTAAAATTGTGTGCTAGTTCAGTGAAAATGGACGTCACACTAAACTCCAAAACATATAAATGAACTAAAATTAAAACACATACTAGACTAACAAAGGCCAGAGGCTCCTGACTTGGGACAGGCGCTAAAATGCGGCGGGATTAAACATGTTTTGTGAGATCTCAACCCTCCCCCTATACCTCTAGCCAATGTAGAATAAAGAAACACATAGCAATACGCACAGTAAAACTCAGTTTAAAAGAAGTCCGAGTCTGATGTCAGAATAGGTAACAAAAGAAACTAAGCAAAATGACAATGATACATAAATGAACAAAGGACTACTAGCAGTTACTGACATGCTAGCTCCAGACCTCAATTAAACTGTATATATAAATAATGTAACTGACCGACATGAACCCCAAACTGGAGGGTGATTGCAGTCACTCCGGACAAGTATGCAGTGTATGGTCCATATGTTGAACCGATCGTGTTACCCATATTAAGACACAATGATAAGTCTTACTAGTTTTAGATTATGTGACAATCGAGTCTATAGGACAGGATTGTGACTGCGACATCTGAAGCATGTCGATAGTCATCTGTGACATGGATATTCCATAACAATGTACGAACACATGATGACATCCGTAAAATTTTCGAAGAGATTACTTTAACTTGACTTCTTTTGACCCGAAAGCATTAACTCTAAAAACATATGATATTAACCCATGCTTTTGTACTATATATGAAACACTGAGAAATGTTCCCACAAAGAAAAGAAACATCACAGTTGAAATCTGAAATCAATTCTCTCGTTTTACAGTTTTATTACCAACAATCCTTATTATGTATAAATTTCACTCAAGACATATTTCTATGGTATTCTTGATTTCAAGTTCAATAAGATGAATGTTTTAACTTAGTCATCAATTTGTGAAATATTGAGTGAGAGGACATCGTCTGTATAGAGAAACCGGAAGTTAAAGGATAATGTAAGCTCCTTCTTGTTATTCTGTATGACATACTACTTACTGAATCACAACGAATCGACAGAGGAGCACAGCTAGTTCCAATATTAATTCTGATTATTTGTTGAACAATATTTTGACAAAAAAGGGATCTTGCAGAAACATTTGTTTCAATCAGAATGATGTTTACACAATTTAAATTGTTTCTTTCTGAAGAAGGTATATGAATCTACGTTGACACTAAGTTTTAAGAAAAAAACAAAGCCGGACAAAATGTCAATCTGTAAAAAGGAGGAATACTAGTTTTAAGGGTAGATATGTCAAATATTTATTTTCAGTACTGCACGGTGAAAAGATACTTAGATTGTATTGCCTCATCATATCTTTAGAAAGTGTTTAGTTTCTTTTCATATGGCAACTAGAGTAGGTTGTTTCACAGTAACCCTGAAATCCGGTGTTAAATGATGATATAAAAAATGAAGACCCACCATGCAATGTAGGAAGATAAATGAGAAACTAAAGGGGTTCAATGTCCAAAAGTCGTGTAAATGGTTGATCTACTGCAATAAGATACAAATGATTTTAATGATTTTTCAAAAGAATAGTATGTTAGAAATACATACAGATATACGATAAACGATTTAGGAAAACAATCATATAACTCGTTAAACCTTAATATAGGTCCAAACATTCCACACAATAGAATAATCAATAAAAAGCGAAATCACTTGAGACCAAGATATAAAGAAATTTTAATAAAAGTATATTGTGTAGACAAAGCGAATACAATAAGTTAGAAATAATTCATAACATTTATTTATTAATACTGATTTTAGTTGTTTTAAAATCGGCAAATGAAATAACAGTATCGTCCATTTAAGTGAAACAGAACACTAACTAGAGGCTCCAAGGACCCTGTGTCGCTCACCTGATATTTTTATTTACAATTGATGCATGATAAATGCAACTGTTGTACTGTCGTTTAGTTTCACAGATATCAATACTACTCACAACATGTATAATAAATTATATGAGGGGAGATTCTCAAAGCTCTTTCCCTACTTAGTTTATTTTTGGCACCTTCTGCAAGAAAGAAAAAAACTGGATAGCAAAATCTAGTACAATTTATAATTTTCTAAAACTCAAAATGCATTTAAAATTTATATATCTAGTTCCTGCCATCCCTTAAAATGTTTGCAGGTGCATAGGTTTGTCTGTACTCAGAGTAAAATGTGTGCCATGTGGTGTAAATACCACAGGCACTACTTTCTGTCAATATGGGGTTTACTATCCATACCCGTAGGAAAAATCAGATTTTTCGTTTAATTATATTGACCCTATTCATCTAAAGTATATCTGAAAATACTAAGCAGTGTGTGTGTCCGCATTATTATAGTTAAAAACTTGAGCAAACTCTTCCATATACTGTACCTTCAGTTAACCAAAACTAAATATTCTAACTTTTCATTGAAGAGTTTCTTTTTGCTATATCTTATTACTACAAAGAAACTTTTAAACAACAAAGTACAACAAATATGATGACTGATACTCATGACACTGAAAATATGGTCTTCATTCTTGTGAAGAAAATGGTAAGGTTTGAAATATTTCTTAAATATTAATTCAATACCAATACTTTAATTTGTATTGGATTTATCCCAGGAAATGAGAACAAGGGACACAATTAAATTCAATTTTTTCCTAAACTTCTGATAAAATATTAAATAAAGAACTATATTTTTTAATGAGAATTTTTTTTTAATAGTTAATTGATAATTTGAACAATATTAATTAAGTTTTAGATCTTGCATGGTTGATTAATTTTCTCTCAAAATTTCTGATATTCTATTAAAGTTTTAAATATAATATGAGGCAGGCATTACCTGTGAAAGGGGATGAAGTCTGTATAAATTAGTGTAGGAATTCAAGCATCATTTGCACTTCGGAATCTGTAGAAAATGAAGCCAAAGTACTGAAACATATCTGACATTCGACCTATTGTTCGGGATTATAGTTATGACATCATTTTCAATGTAAAGAAAGAAACACCATCATCAGGTATTAATGTGGTTTTTTTCATGTTATAGAATTATCAATTATAATAATTGCCAGTTCATTAGTAGATTGTTTTCTATATTGATTTTCTACTGCAGTTTCAGAAAAGAAGATTACAAAAGGAAAACATTTTGTAAAAACTTACCAAAATTTACCAAATTAATGAAAATTTTTAAAAATTTACTATAAAGGGCAATAACTCCTTAAGGGGTCAACTGACCCTTTTGTTCATTTGACTTATTTGAAGATCTTACTTTGCTGAACATTATTGCTGTTTACAGTTTATCTCTATCTGTAATAATTTTCAAGATAATAACCAAAAACGGCAACATTTCCTTAAAAATTACCAATTCAGGGGCAGCAACCCAACAACCAGTTGTCCAATTCATCTGAAAATTTGAGGGCAGATAAATATTTCCTTGATAAACAAGTTAATTTCTGTAAGATTTGCTTTAAATGCTTTGGTTTCAGAGTTACAAGCCAAAATCTACATTTTACCCCTATGTTCTATTTTTAGCCATGGCAGCCATCTTGGTTGGTTGGCTGGGTCACCGCACATATTTTTTAAACTAAATACCCTAATAATGATTGTGGCTTAGTTTGGTTGAATTTGGTCCAGTAGTTTCAGAGAAGAAGATTTTTGTAAAAGATTACAAAAATTTACAAAAAATTGGTAAAAAATTACTTTAAAGGGCAATAACTCCTTAAGGGGTCAACTGACCATTTTGATCTTTTAACTTATTTGTAGATCTTACTTTGCTGAACATTATTGCTGTTTACAGTTTATCTCTATCTACAATATTTTTCAAGATAATAAGCGAAAACGGAAAAAAATCCTTAAAATTACTAATTCAGGGGCAGCAACCCAACAACCCATTGTCCGATTCATCTGAAAATTTCAGGGTAGATAGATCTTGACTTGATCACGATTTTATATGTGTCAGATTTGCTCTAAATGCTTTGGTTTTAGAGTTATAAGCCAAAATATACATTTTACCCCTATGTTCTATTTTTAGCCATGGCGGCCATCTTGGTTGGTTTGGCAGGTCACCGAACACAATTTTTAAACCAGATACCCCAATGATGATTGTGGCCAAGTTTGGTTAAATTTGGCCTAGTAGTTTCAGAGGAGAAGATTTTTGTAAAAGTTAACGACGACGGACGACGACGGACGACGGACGACGGACGCCAAATGATGAGAAAAGCTCACTTGGCCCTTCGGGCCAGGTGAGCTAAAAAGTCACAAAGTTTCACAGCAGTAACATTATCAGGGTTTTTTAAGAGTACATTTTAGATGATTTTGCAATAAATACTGTGCTTAATAATACCAAAAATATACAACTAAAGAAGAAACTTGTTAAACTTAGAACGAACAAAAAAAATATTATAAATACCATACTTAATACAGATATCCTTTTTTAATGAATAAGAATAAACCTAAACATGGACACGTGTATCTTCTGTCTTGTCCAAAATACTACAAATGCAAGGTTGAATAGTTATATTATAATAATCTAAAGTTAAATATAGTTTCATGATCATTATTTTTAGTTTGTCATAAAAGTAAATATATACAGTTAATACATGTAATAGTTTTTTTTTTTTTTAAATCGCGTGAAAGAGAATTCAGTCAGATCAGGACGACTGATATATCTTGATTACTTGAATGTTACATACATTATGTTTTGTAAAACAATTGTTATTTGGACAAGAACTATTTAAAATGTGGACACACATTATATTCTTATTATCTAAATGACATACCGAGATGCCTTTTTATTTTTCTCTATTTGAAACCTGTTGGAAAATATATATTACCTCCAGATTAGCTCTTATATCATTAATAGGGATGTTGCACTGCTATGCGATGTTATATAATATAGTTTACTGTTGTAAGATATGTTTCAGCATATTAAAGTTAAAATTGAAATTTCATAGTACGTGATAACTATGATTTAAGAAAAATGTGGTAAACGTGAATAAGCACAGCGACCAAACATCCAAAATATCGAAAATATATCGAAAAGAGAAGAAACAGTCTTCAAATAGAGTACTAATCATGCAACAAACAATGAAACGTTATGAATAAATTAAATAAACATTTCAAATAGCTGCCATCAGCATCAATTTGTCTAGTAACAAGCGCATTATGAGAGGACATAAGACAACACACATCAATTATAATAAAACCAAATAATGTTAAGGTTGTCCATTTTATGTTGACTGATTTATTAAAATCATATTATACAATAGAAACATTGTTCAAAACATTTTTTTTTTCATTTTATAGTTATTTTTGAATGAAGATCTGGTAATACATTGCTGTTAGAATTAATACGTAGGTTGCTGATAAATAATTTTTAGATTGCCTAATTTTGTTCGTTGGTTTTGGCAGTTCTTCCTTAACTATCTACACATTCTATGTTCTTGTTTATAAGAATTTCTTTCGTATAAGTTCTTTTTCTGTTTTTTTGTAAGTTTTCGAATACTAAGACATTGAATTGTAAAGATAAGCTTGTTTTATTTTAATTTAGAGATTTATCGAACAACAATCTAATTAGCGTACCTGATACTGTTTTCCAGTACAATGTGGCATTGCGATATTTGTAAGTAGAACATAATTTCAGTCGTGTGAGTATGTTTGATAACAGAATAGCATTTACCCACAAAAGAATTATCTTTTAATTCAACTTGAAATTGGTGTTTTTTTATTCGAACATACAAGCTCTATTTAAACAAATAAAGTAATAGAAAGAGGGCGTAGATCACCTCTGAACCCACCGTGAACAGCAAAGTGCATGATTTAATGAACATGTATCATAAATCCTAAATTGAGACCAGTTAATGAAAGTTTGGACATAAGTGTACAAATACTGACCAATTCGTTATTACACGGAGGCAGGAGATGCAAAAGGGACATTGAAAATGCATGAGTCGATCGGAAACCGACAAAACAACGGCAAAAACAGAAAACTCTACCGTAAGACAAACAAATGTCTACAAAAAACTACTTATGAAAACATGTAGACTGAGCAACATGAACCCCACATTAGGGATGATTGCAGTCGCTCTGGACAAGTCGGCAGTGCATGTTCCACATGTCAAACCCGTAGTGTTGCCCATAATAAATGACAATGATAAGTCTTACTGGTAAATGGAAAAATGAATGGAAGGGGAAAGTTTTTTTTTAGAATCATGGATCAAAGTAATTCAAAAAGGGTAGCGATTCTTTTTTCAGAAAAATTTAAATTTGAAATCGGACGTGATAGTAATGGTAGAACAATTTCTGTACATGTTAAAACACCAGGTAATAACGGGATTTTTATTTACAATATTTATGCTCCCAATTTGACTGGTGACAGAAAATCATTTTTTGAAAAAAGATATAATTATTGATAACAATAATAGAAATATCGTTCTTGGGGATTTTATCTGTGCTCTTATACAAAATTTTGATCGAAAACCGGTGCCTTTTCGAGACGACATAGGATCACTTGAATTAAAAACATTTGTCGAGCAAAATGAGTTAATAGACGTGTGGTGACAGCGATACCCTAAAGATAAACAATATCCTTTTTCCGGGGTAACTCAAGGTCACGAGTTGATTATATCTTTATAAGTAGTGAGCTTCAATATAAATCGCAACAGTCCAGTTATTGAATCGGATTTATTTAGAAATACGTTCGAAAGCTTTTGGGGAAACTTGAAATTTAAAAAAAAAAAATTAAAAAAAAAATCTTGAATGGTGGGAGGAAACTAAGATAAAAATAAATAGTATTACTACAGAAGTTGCAAAGCAATTAAACGTTACAGAAAAACAAATAAGGGAGTAGAAAAAAAGGTTGGATAATATTACGGGAACCGATCCATCAATAATGTAAACGAATTAAATAATTTGAAAGTTAAAATTAAAGATTATTACGACAAAAAAGCCGAGGCAGTCAGAATTAGGTCTAAAGTTAATTGGTACGAGAAATGCAAAACATCTACAGGGTACTTCTTTAAACTCGAAAAAAAGAGGGGCGCGAAAAAATATGGACTAGAATAAAGGGTTCAGACGGAAGGTATAAAGATGATATAGAATCTATTCTAGAAGAACAAGTATCTTTCTACAAACATTTTTTTTACGTACGAGGGATGGATAGGGATGCTGCAGAAAATCTATTAAAGAATATAGATCATGAACTAAGTGAAGAAAATAAAAAAAATGTGTGAGATGGAATTTCGATGAAATAAGTAAGGCCATTAAAATTTTGAAACTTGATAAATCCCCTGGGGAAGACGGAATTGTGAATGAATTTTACAAAACGTATTGGTATTTGATAAGCGACGACTTCGTGGCGGTTATTAAGGAAATTTTCGACAACAATTTGCTCTATGAATCTCAATACAGAGGTATGATAACGCTTATGTTTAAGTCTGGGAAAGAGGAGACATAAACAATTGGCGTCCTATAACGCTCTTGATCACGGACTATAAAATTATTTCCAAAGTACTCGGTGAAAGGTTAAAAAATGTACTACCGCAAATAATTGATTTGGATCAAAAAGAATTAGTCAAAGGGCGCAACATTTTTCAAGGCAATAGATTACTGCAAGATGTAATAGATTTTTGTGAATTAGAAAATGAGGAGGGTGCGATATTATTTTTGGACCAACAAAAAGCATTTGATAGGGCGGAGTGGGAATGGATAGATTTTTGTATTAAATTTGGGTTTGGGGAAAAATTCAGGGTTGGGGAAAATGCTTTTCATTAACGCTAAGACGTGTATTCATACGAATGGGTTTACGTCTAGATTTGTAAGCATAACTCGTTCAATTTGTCAAAGATGCACTTTTGCTCCTATGTTATATACTCTGCAAGCAGAACCACTTGCAGCATCAATTAGAAACAACCCTTATATAGAAGGAATAAAACTTTCAACTAGAACTGGGGACTATTTGAAACAAAACTAAATATGTTTGCTGACGATACTCAACTCTTTAATAAAAGCGAGGAGTCTATCATGTCTATCGAAGAAACATTTAAAACTTTAAAACTGTACGAAAACGCTTCAGGGGCTAGAATGAATATGGAAAAGACTGTGGGTATGTATTTAGGCAAGTTGCGAAATAAAAAACCAATTTTAAACAAAATTAAATGGTCTAAGCGGCCTGTGAAAGCATTAGGGGTTCAACATGGATATGGGGTGGACTTAGATCAAATTTGGTTAGAAAAAATAAATTAAAAAAAAAGCTGTATGGAGGTTTGGAAATCAAGAGATCCCACATTTACGGGAAAAGTTTTAATTATTAAATCTTTTTACTGTCTATGATTGGATACGAAATTGAAATGAGAGGAATTCCAGATATATACGAAAAACAAATAAATAGTATTATATGGTCATTTATATGTGACAGGAAAACAAACCAAATCGCAGAGACAGTGTGCTGTTTACCGAAAGAAAAAGGGGGGATAGGAATGATGAACCTAAGAGACTTTATGAATCAAAACAGGTGAAAAGTATGTACAGTATTGTAAACTCAAAAACACATATTAAATGGAATGCAATAGGTAAATACTGGTTAACGTCACTAGACGAAAAATATGATACAGACTTTTAATATGTTCTTGTTCGGACACTAGAGGTTTTAGGCAAATAAAAATGTCGAAATATTATAAAGAACTTTTAATTTCCTGAACTGACTTACAGAAAACACAAAAATCTGTCACGAAAGAGGACCTTTTAGAAGAAATCATATTCGGCAATTGTAAATTCAAGTTCAAGGGTCATGCCTTATATGATGCAAATTTTGCCTCCAGTGGAATAAAAAAAAAAATTTATAAGGGACTTAAACAATAAATCCTTTTAAACTTTTTTGAAATTTTTAACAACCTAAAAGATAAAAGGAACTGGATAGCACAATATAGCCGCATTAAAGCTTCGTTAATGCCTAAACAAATTGACCTTTCAAAAACAGACTCTATCATGCAAAGTCATTCTGATAGACCTATAAAAATAATAAATTCTTGTCAGTTAACAAAAAATGGAGTTGTCGTTGATGCCAAAAAAATGTGCCTTAAAGATATTAGATACTTTTATGAGAATAATACAACTCCAAATAGTCAGTTTAAGTGGAATTTACATTTTGGAAAGGAACTACCATGTGGAGATATTTGGGACACTTTGAATAAAAATTTAGCTAACAGGAAAACCAAACAACTTCAATGGAAGTTACTTCATAATATAATTTACAAAAATGAATCGCTCAAACGGAAAGTGTCACTTTTGTTATGAAAAAGAATCACTATTTTATCTTTTTATTTACTGTAAACTGGTGGAAGACATTTGGCGGAAAATTTTTGAGAAAATATGGGAATTTTGTTCAAAATTTAGAATCGAAAAATTACAAAAATCGGAAACGAGTATCATTTTGGGTATCATAAATGCAGATACATCTTATTCTCAAATTCTAGATACGGTGCTTCTTATCACGAAATGGGTTATTTGGAAAACTAGAAACATCGCAAAATATCAAAAGAAAGGGATAAGTAAATCGATGATTTTCAATATGATAAAACATGAAATGCAATTTTTTTCAAATCTGTTAAACCAAATACGAACAATGAAGCCTTTTCTACTATGTGTTACACTTTTTGTATATAAATATATATTTTTGCGTGGTCAGGCCAGTGTAATGACATCTTCAATACTGAATAAATTATCATATACATTGCTCTCAAATCCCTTTATCTACTATGTATTTTCTATTGTGTAAATTATGCATATTATATACTTGTAACAAGGACATGTTGTATATATTTAAGCAAATATTTACTCACCATATCTTTGAAATAAATCTTTTTTTCGGAAACAAAATCTTAAATCCAACTTTTATGAATGAACTACACATTTCCTTCCAGATAATTTTTAACAAGTAGCACGTGGCAAAAGATTACTCGACCACAAATTTAATGTTATAGAAATTAACATAACAAAAGAACGGGCTGAAGTGCTATAAAATTGAAACTGCTTAATAAATACAGGTAGCTCTTGTGAGAAAAAAAAATACAGATAAAATGAATACTTTATTCAAATGATTTTATATGGTGTGATGTATAAATATATAGATAGATGATAATTACATGTACATTTGCACAAAGATAGATGATATTTATAAAGATAGATGTTAATTATTTATAAAGGGAATTTTTTTTTTCTCATTTGCTTTTTCCCCGACAAATTGGACTGTAAAAATCGGGGCCCCCTTAGTTGCTTCCTGGGCAACTCAAGGTTGGTGTAACAGGTGATAATAAAAACATTTAAAAAAAAAAAAAAAAAACAGTCTTACTGGTGTTCGATTATAAACTATATAGAGACTGTAAGACAGGATTTTCTATATTCCATCACGATTAACAAACGTATGAAGTCATCCGTGGAATTTTCGAAGATATTACTTCAACTTTACTTAATAGCTTCCTTGAAAGCAGTAGCACTCTTTTTAGAAAATTATTATACATTGTTTGTAACGCATGCTCTTGAATATCGTATCAAAACGCATATTCAAACTGTATATGAAACGCTGCTAGATTGTTATTGCATAGAAATGGAAACATCACAATTATCAACAAACCTTATCATTTTTTAATGTTAGTGAAGATATATATCAGTGGTATTCCTTGTTCCAGTTCGATAAGATAGATGTATTGTACATACTTACCAAATTAGGTATTATTCAGTGAAAGAACATTATCTATATAGCGATATATAGGCATAGTTGCATATAGTTACAAAAGATGCCGCTCTTACAGAAGGTCGTCTTACATCTGCAAAGATTTGATAATGCGATACCTCTGCTGGTGGACTATTAGTCCCCGAGTGTCTCATCAGCTCAGTAGTCAATACTTAGGTACTAACATGATTTATAACAAACCTTAAATAATTATCATGATTATGAAGGTATTGAAAGGCTATTTTAAATTAATGCTGTGACGACGTCATAATTAATTGGACTAACACAATACTTTATCCACGGAAAAAAGAAATCAACTCGACTATACTGACAAATAAGGCATATGTAAAATGTACCGAAAATACTGAATTCAAACCAAAAACGATAAGACATACCACAATATCCAATTGAACCCACTAAATAAACATAACTAAATAAATGAAAATGGATGTATAAATACCGAGACACGTCGTATAGCAATGCAAATTCACACTCGACAAACAAGTCATATTCGGGAGAAAGTCACGTTCGGTACTTAGCCCATCGACGACAAAGATGTTAAACCACAATCTAAGACGTGGTAAAAATGTCATTAGTCAGTTTAGACACAGACACATCATATAGATCAACCAATTCGTGATGGTGTCCAAAAAATTTACGAAGAGTCGATTTTAATCTCTTCCTCCACATACATGTCATAACTCTGTTGGAGCAGTTTCTGCGTAAGGAGCACACTCCTGTATATGAAGTCCGTATAGTGTGAATATGCACGAGCATAACGTATCAATTGAGATATGTAAACACCATACGACGGAGCAGAGGGTATGTTACTGCTGAGAAATGGGAAATTGATCATTGGGAATAGGAAATCATCCTGTTTGTCATAGATTTTAGTGTAAAGTCGTTCATCTGTGTCAATATTGAGGAAAAGAATAGGTATGAAGCAGTCCTTCTAGTATCAGTAGTATCTTTAATTTCGAGTTCACTGGGATATATGAGATGCAAGTATTGACTGAAATGTTGGTTATTCAATGATAGGACATCATCAATATATCTGAATGTAAAATTAAAGAATTTTGCAAGGTGCTGTTTCGTTTTATCTTTAGAAGGTTCTGAATGAATTCTGCTTCATACGAGTTCAAAAACAAGTCGGCCAGAATTGGTGCACAATTAGTACCCGTTGGAATACCGATTGTCTGTTGAAATATCAATCCTCCAAACTCAAAAATATATCGTCGAAAAAGTCCAGCATTTTGATAATATCATCTTCAGTGTATTTTCTGATAGCATCAGTGTGGTTCTTCACAAAATAAGAATTATTATAACCCAAAACAATAAATTTATATCTACGGTTCCCATTTTTATAGAAAAAGTTCTGTTTAATGAGATGGTAAAGTCGATTTTTCAATTGAGCATGGGAAATAATAGTGTCAAGCGAAGAAAAATCAAAGGTAAAAATGCAGAGATTGTGATCTAAGATTTAACAGTAGAACTTTAGAATTTTTGAAAATCCACATTTGATTGACACCACTGGTTGAATATATCTCATCATAATATCTTTTACTGTAGAAAGAATAGTTATCAGCATTTAGAAAGATGTTTAGTCGAACATCTTGATGATCCAGCCAAGTATCGTTCTTTGAAATTTTGGTATCCATTATAATGATTGTAGATTTTCTTAGTTTTCTTTGATGTTTTAAAATACCAAACGAGAGAAGGACAGATCTGTGATTTTGCAAAATGTCATTCTTTGTAAATAATGTTAAAGAATATGTAGGATTACGAATTGTCCTGTTTATTCGAAGCTCTTTTGTGAGACATTTCAAATAATGGTTTTTTCAAACGAAGACAATATTATTGGAGGCTTTGTCTGCTGGAATAACGACATATGTGTCATGCAAAGAGGATAAAGCATCCACAACCTCCAGGTTCTTGAATGGATTAGAAACCCTTGTGCTCATAGTACATCGTAGTTTCTGAATGCGCGTCTAAATGCATGGTCGAATAGCTTTGATGAAATGAGACAAAGTAACCAGTTCTGGTTTGTCTGGTTCGCGCTTTACCCATTTTCTAGCCTAGTCCTCAACTGCATCCATCAGTTACCAGAAGTTCTTTTTCCAGTTGATGGGCTGGGGAATTCTATATTTTAGTCCCTTGGCTAACAACTCTGTTACTTGGTCATTGGTTACGATGCCAAGGTTGCCAGTAATAACATGATCAGCTGGACTATAATTGTATTTTGACGATGGACATGAGCAATCCGGAGGTTTGGAATTCCTATTTTTGAGGTTAAAGGCAATTAAAATTCTCTTGTGGTTGAAAATCTTGAATGCAATAGACTTGGTGTAAGTATATGAAATTACAGGTGTAGCTTTATTTTTGAAGTAATCAGGTATAGTTTTTTTGTACAGATTTCTGGTGGAAAGTATTGCTAATATTGATAGCATCTAAACCTTTATTGGCGAATTCTACTTTGAAAAAAATACGTTTTTCCTCATCTTTGGAAGTCGTTGATACGGGTTTGAATAGTCTATGGTTAGCAATGTCCATGATTATTGCAACTACTCTATACAAAACAAAATTATAACCAATAACGGAAGTATTTTGGTCCTCTTGAAATAGTAAAGAAAGTTTAGATAATGGAATGGAGAATAAGTTAGTTCAGATATGGTGAATTCCTAAAGGTTTGTGAACAGACGATAACAGACTATCAATTTTCACGGTGTAAACAGCAGGTGGTGTATAATTTCTGTTACCATGACTTCTATATCGTAGAGCAGAAGTGTTAAATTATTGTAATCTATTGCCATTACTACAGCATGTACACCTGGGACTAAACAAAATACATACACCATCAATTTTGTCATTGCTTCCATAGGGACTGGCTGTTCCAAACTCTCTAATCCAAAAGACTTCTCTTTGTAGACGACATGGTGTGCTCAATATGGGGACATTTGTTGAATGATATATTTTCTATATAATCCGGACTTTCATTGAAACAATAGAATGGCCAGGCAGATTAAAATGTTTATAGAAAAAATTGTTGTTATTAGGATCATTAATATTAGACCGATGGTCATTCATTCTAAAATTGAGTCTTTAGGGAGTTCCCCTCCGTAGATCAGTCCACAAAGAGCACATTCAATACCGTACACAATATAATTGTTTCCTTTTTACACGTTGTGACTTTGATAGAGAGTTGTCTCATTGGCACTCATATCTAATTTTTTTTTATTTCTAGTCATGCGTTTTAGTTAAAAAACTTTATATTCAAGATTTATCAATTAATCTTTATTATAGAAACCTAGGCGGAAACAAGTTAACAACTCTGCCGGAAAATCTGTTTGGAACCAACATAGCTTTTACTAAAATGCAAGTATCTCATTACAATATCTAATCCCTTTGACGAAAGGCCAACCCACATAAAAAAGGCAAACGATACCAAGTGGACATTAAGATCTAATAAATCTAGATAAACTGACATTGCAATGGAAAAATAAAAGACAACAAAAGGACAAACACGTTTTATTAAATAAAAGAACGAAAACTTTAGATTGAGTAAAACGAATCATACAGAATGCATTGAGTGATTTAAGGCCTTCTGGGGGGGGAAAAACAGATCCTGCCCCACTAGTTGCAGCTATCTTTTTGCACATGGTAAGTGCCAATTTGGAGATGCGTCTCGTTTGGGAATGTAGCAATCTAGAAAAAACTAAAACAACAAAAGTATCGAACTCCCAGGAAAATTCAAAACAGAAAGTCCCTTATCAAATGTCAAAATCAAAATCCAAAAAAACACATAAAAAACGAATAGAAAACAACTGTCATATTTATGACTTGGTACAGCGTTTCCTTCTAGCTGACAGTCGTATAAAATTCCATTACATTGACAACAATGTGTGAACAAAATAAACAGACATAAGAGGTACAAATGTTGAAAATAGGGGTACAGCCGTCAACATTGTGTTATAATCTTAATCACTATTAAAACAAACAAAAGGTCAACAATGAAAAAAAAAAACAAAAAACAAACAATTCTATGCTAATTATGTAAATGACATACTGAGATTCCTTTTTTTTTCTATTTGAAACCTGTTGGATAATATACATTACATCCGGATTAGCTCTTTTATCATTAATAGGGACATTATATTATATAATTTACTGTTGTAATATATTTTTCAGCATCTTAAAGTTAGAAATGAACGTTTATAGTACGTGATAAATATGATTTAAGAAGCATGTGGTAAACGTGAATAAGCACAGCGACGAAACAACGTAAATATCTGAAACTTATCGAAAGGAGAAGAAATAGTCAATAGATATGTCATGATCATGTATCAAACAATTTAAACTTTCTAAAAACATTGAATAAAAAGAACAAATAGCTTAAACATGCACCACTTTGTCAAGTATCAGGTATATAATAAGTGGACATAAGAAAATCAACATCATCTGTTATAAGACAACCAACAAATGACAAGTTTGTCTATCTTAATTTGTGTTTGTTTATTTAAATCATATTACACGATAAAAACATCGTTATACAACTGGTACACACAATTCATCAGTTCAAAGGAACTTTGGAATGAAAATCTGGTAATAAATTGCTGTTACAATTAATACGTTAGTTACTGTAAAATTATTTTCAGAATGTCAACTTTTTTCGTTGGTTTAAGTAGTTCTTCATTACGGTTCATGTGCAACCTTTGGCTAAAATGGCTGCATTTTTACCTCAAACTTTTCTCTGAGTACAGACAAACCTGTGTATCTGGAAAGTTTTAGGCATAGAATGCCCTAGATAAAAAATTCAAATATATTTCATGTTTCAGAAAATTAAAAACTTAACAGGATTTTGCAGTGCCCTTTTTTCATTCCTCCAGACGGTGTCAAAATAAACTAAGTTGGGAAAGAGGTTTGAAAACTTCCTCACAGGTAATAATTAACGTGAACTGTATTGATTGACATCGACAATAGAAGGACAATAGATACCTGACAATAATTAGTGATTTAAACTGTGTACCTGAGTGGACCATATCAAGTGAAACTCAACTGTTTGCTTAGTTTATCATCTTTTGCAGGGACGAAAAAAGTGCACTGCAAAATCCAGTTAAGCTTAAAATTTTCTAAAACATATAATGCATTAGAAATGTATTTATCTAGGGCATGTTATGCCTTAAAACTTGTCCAGATGCACAGGTTTGTCTGTACTCAAAGTAACTTTTGAGGTGAAAACGCAGCCATTTTAGCCAGAGGGTCCACATAAACCTTAACTGTCGCCACATTCTATGAACATGTAGATATAAGAATCAATCTACATAAGAAAACGCCTGTACCAAGTCAGGAATATGACAGTTGTTATCCATTCGTTTGATGTATTTGAGCTTTTGATTTTGCAATTTGATTAGGAACTTTCCTTTTTGAATTTTCCTCGGAGTTCAGGATTTTTATGATTTTACTTTTTTCTCCTATAAGTACTTCCTCTGTTTTTTGTAAGTGTTTCAAATTTAAAACATCAAACTGGATTGTTTTATCTTAATGTAGGGATATATCAAGCAACACTCTAACTAGCGTACCTGATGCTGTTTTCCAGAACAATGTATATTTGAGACATTTGTAAGTGAAACATAACTTTAATCATGTTAGTATGTTTGTTGACAGGATAGTATTTAACTTATAAAGAAATTTGTTAACCTTATTCGTTATTCAACTTTGGCATTTTAGAACTTCGCCCTGGTCGTTGTGTTTGTTTTATTTCGAATACATAAGGTCTTTGAAGGCAAATTATGAAATACAAATAGGACGTTAATCACCTCTGACAAAATCCGTTAAAATTTAATTGCATGATTTATTGCACATCTTTTTATCAATTTTGAAATTAAAACCAGTTAATGAAAAGAAAGTTTGAACATGAATGTAAACTTACGACCAGTTCGTTATTACCCGGAGGCAAGAGATACAAAAGGGACAATCAAAATGCATAAGTCGATCAGAAACCGACAAAACCGAGGCAAAAATAGACATATATAAAATGGGTACGTGAAATAACAGTATCGTCCAAATGTGTTAAACAGAACATGAAAACGTCACAAATCTTTTTCACAGCAGTAACATTATCAGGTGTTTTCAGAAACATATTTCAGATGATTTTACAATAAACACTGCTAAATATTACCAACGATATACAACTAAAGAAGAAACTTGTTGCATTTTGAAAGAACGTCCAAAAAAAAAAAAAATATTAAAATGTCCATACTTATTACAAATATGTTTGTGTATTGGAAAGGAAAATAACTAAATATGGAAACATGTATCTGCTGTCTTGTCGAAAGTACAACAGAGTCAAGGTTCAATAGATATATCAAAATCATCAAAAGTAAACCTTAGTTTCATGAACATTATTTTTAGTTTGGCATAAAAGGTAAATGTATACAGTTAAACGGTTATTTAAATCGCTTGAAGAAGAATTCAGTCAGGTCTGGACAACTGATATATTCTGATTACTTGAATGTTACATACATTATGTTTTGTAAAATAATTGATATTTGGACAATAAATATTTTAAATTTGGACACAATTTCAACTCTTATATTTAAATGACATACCGAGATGCCTTTTTATTTTTCTCTATTTGAAACCTGCAGTAGTAACCAAAATTTAGATTGATCTGCCAAAAAGGTATTAACCCTATTTAAAAAGTTTACTGAACATTTAAATAAGATTGACACAAAATAAAACCGTTTTTGATTTATTTTAGGCCATTTCAAATAATTTTAATAATAACCTTCCGGTTATTGAAAGACATGTCTTATCTACGTCAAACTAATTAGCCACGCCCCCTTTAAACGAAATCAAACCGGTATTAAGACCTTTGAAAATATAAATTGTCCGCTTTTTTGTAAGGGAAATAACTCAAGCAGAAAAGCAACCACGTTTATCGATCGTCAATCAGTTCCAACCGTTATCGATTTTAGTCAGATGATATGCAAATATTCACAGTGAAAATAATTTTTAATTCTTAAGACACCCAACAAATGACAAGGTTGTCTATCTTGATTTGTGTTTGTTTATTTAAATCATATTATACAATAAAAACATCGTTATGCAACTGGTACATACATTTTTCAGTTCAAAGGAACTTAGCAAATTGCTGTTACAATTCATACGTTAGTTGCTGTAAAATTATTTTCAGAAAGTTTAGTTTTTCGTTGGTTAAAGTAGTTCTTCCTTAACTATCGCCGCATTTTATGTACTGGCAGATATAAGAGTTATTCTCCTATAAGTACTTCCTCTGTTTTCTGTAAGTGTTTCAAATCTAAAACATCAAACTGGATTGTTTTATCTTAATGTAGGGATATATCGAGCAACACTCTAATAAGCGTACCTGATGATGTTTTCCAGAACAATGTGAAATTGAGACATTTGTAAGTAAAACATAACTTTAATCATGATAATATGGTTGATTGTGAAACATCTAGTTTTAGATATGTTCCCTATGGTCATGTCCTTACAGGAGACCTCAACATCGTCGAAGACCGTGAGGTCATAACTTTTCTTAAGAAGGGACCGAAATATCGTCCTCCATCTAAAATAGATTGGAAACAGTGTCGTAAGGTTATTTAAGACGCTATGTCTGTCTACTGTAAAAATTGGTGTAAACGTGAAAATCTGATAAAAATCTCTAGACAGTTATTTGAATAAAATTATGAATACTGTTAATATTCGTATATCTCATTTTGAAAACAATTCTGAAATTAGTAATAGGGTCCATGATATTCCCATTTCCAGAATAAAAATAAACTCAAGTACTCGCAAAGCGGTTTGTGTTCGTACCGGCAGATAAAGCAGCAAATAATGTAGTGGTGGTGTGACGCATATACTACACGGAAGTTCTCCAAAACGAAATTACAAATTCATCTACATTCAGGTCCGTACGCTCCACAGAGAGTCAAATTGTAAACAAGCATATCACTGCCACTACCCAGCTAAAAGCTTCTTCCGAACATTTGAAAGTCCCTACTATGTACTGGTTACCTAAATTGCACAAAAAACCATTTAAATTCCGTTTCATCTCCGCATCTAGTAAATGTTCTACTACCAATCTATCAGTTCTTCTAACTACCTCCTTACTACTATCAAAGAACTTGTTATTAACTTTTGTAATAAAGCTTATGAAAATAATGGTATTAATTGTTTTGGAGTGTTAAAATTCTTTAGAGGTTTTAGATAAAATACATGCTTTTGATGGTCCTTTCAATTCTGTTTACAGTTATGATTTTCTACTCTATACTACACTTCCACACAATCTTATCAAGAAAAAGTTTTCATATTTAATTAAATGGACTTTTGAAAATCTCATTACAAATTTATTTGCTGTAACTCGTTTAAAGCCTTTTTCTGTAACGAAAAGGAAAGTATGCTAGATACACTTACTGGAAATGTGAAGATATGATTGAAGCTTTAAATTTTCTCCTGGACAACATATATGTACGTTTCGGCGATAAAGTGTATCGACAAGTAGTAGGTATTCCTATGGGTACTAACTGCGCCCCTTTAATAGCAGATTTATTCCTGTATTGCTATGAATCTCAGTTTATGACCAAACTCAGTAAAGACACGTCATTGTTACATTTGGTTGATACATTCAACAATACCTTCCGTTATCTAGATGATATTTTTTCGTTAAATAATCCAGAGTTCTCTAAATATACTACCCAAATTTACCCAATAGAACTTACTTTAACTAAATCTAACATAAACAGCAGTAGTTGTCCTTTTCTGGACTTGGACATTTCAATCTCTAAAGGAAAACTCCATACGAAAATTTACGACAAAAGAGACGATTTTTCATTCCCTATTGTTAATTTTCCTTTTTTAGACGGCGATGTTCCTTTGGCTCCATCATACGGTGTGTATATATCCCAACTCGTTCGTTATGCCCGTGTGTGTAGTGATGTCATAGATTTTAACGAACGTAATCAATGCATCACTAGTAAATTATTAAGTCAGGGATTTCGTTACCATAAATTACGTAAAACCTTTGCTAAGTTCTTTCATAGATACAAAGATTTGATTAGTAAATTTGGCTGTACCTGTAGAAAACTGATTAAAAACGGTATTTCACATCCTAGATTTTACGGTAATATTGTACTTAAAGCGCGGAAATCACTATATGATCCGTGTAAACTCATCGAACCTTTAAATAAACTTATTAGTTCAGGTTATCTTACCAATGTTGTAATTAGATCTTTGAATATAGTTTACATTGGCCCTAATATCGATTTTGTCATCAGCAAATTTAAACATAACTAAATTTGTATTCTTTTCAAACGGGATGTTTAAAGACGCACCCACGTTCATTTTGATCTATAAAGAGGTTAAACTCCTAACTATCCTACTGTCTGTCGATACATTTATTTTTGGCATTGCACTAGTCATGTCTTCTTTGACTGTCCATGACGTTAAAATACTAAATCCCTGGGATGTGTTTTAGTTGATTTTAGTCTCTGATGCATGATTTTTATTATTAATTGTTTTGGCTTTTAACTAGCTGTCAGTAACTGCGAGTACTCTCAAATCGTACTTTCTTGTTTATTTGACCTGTTGATACTAATTGTAATGCTTTTTTGTTATTTAATGTTATTCAGGGTTATATCTGGTCTATATACCAGCTTTGATAAGTGTTTGGTACTAATATAAATTTCCACTTCGTACTATGAACATCAAAATTATTTATTTTGTTAAAATATTTCCTTTCTCTATTGTAACTGTATACGTATACCTAACAACAAAATTATTTTATTTACCTGTGTTTAAAGTTATTGCAAATGGCTTATATTTTGTTCGAGCATATTGTTTTTCTTAAATTGTTTAACATTTCATACCGATATAACATGTCACTTTTATTATTCTTCCTTAGTTTATTTATTTTGAATTTGCATTGTATCATAGGTCAAATTTATTTGTTCAGTGTATGTTCAATGGTGTTACTATGTCCTTTGATTGAGTTAAGCTATTTCAGTTGATATTTTATCTTTCTATGTTGTGATGTTACACTATTGTTTCAGAAAAAGGGTGAAGGTTTGGTACCATTAAAACGTTTAAACCCGCTGCATTCGTTTGCACCTGTCCTAAGTCAGGAATCTGATGTTCAGTAGTTGTCGTTTGTTGATGTGGTTCATAAGTGTTTCTCGTTTCTCGTTTTTATATAGATTAGACCGTTGGTTTTCCCGTTTGAATGGTTTTACACTAGTAATTTTTGGGGCCCTTTATAGCTTACTGTTCAGTGTGAGCCTAGGCTCCGTGTTGAAGACCGTACTTTTACCTATAATGGTTTACATTTATAAATTTTGACTTGGATGGAGAGTTGTCTCATTGGCACTCATACCACGTCTTCTTATATCTATTTGTTGACAGGATAGTATTTTGATCAGTTTTAGATTTAAACCAGTTAATGAAAAGAAAGTTTGAACATGAATGTAAAAAAAACTGACTAGTTCGTTATTACCCGGAGGCGGGAGATACAAAAGGGACAATCAAAATGCATCAGTGAATCAGAAACCGTCAGAAACCACGGCGAAAATAGAAATATATAGAACGGGCACATGAAATAATAGTATCGTCCATTAATGTTAAACAGAACATGAAAACGTCACAAATCTTTTTTTTACAGCAGTAACATTATAAGGTGTTTTCAGAAACATATTTCAGAAGATTTTACAATAAACACTGTGCTTAATAATACCAAAGATATACGACTAAAGATGAAATTTGTTACACTTGGAACGAACGTCCGAAAAAAAATATTAGAAATACCATACTTTTTACAAATATGTTTGTGTAATGAAAAGGAAAATAACTTAATATGGAAACTTGGATCTGCTGTCGTTTCAAAAGCACAACAACGGTGTAGAATGGTAACGGACTTATCGGTTTTTTTTGGCGTTTCCGCACTAATCGGATTCGGCAACGGACTTATCGCGTTTTCAGATGACAACATTTGGCGTAAATGGTTATTTCTTCCAACTTGTATTAAAGCAGAATTGATATTTCCAAATAAGCTTGATGTCACGGAACTGGGAAATTATTTATTTTGCTGGCTAGCTAATCATATATTCATGGGAAGCTACGATTTATTTCAAATTGTTTCCACCAACGTGGTACCCGAACTTGAAAACAAACATTTTTCATGGAAAGATGTCTAATTGAAGCGTGTTTTAAGCATGCTGTTTTCTTTTCCAAGTAAATTTTAGTTATTATTCATTAAATGTAGTCATTTTCCTTTCGGAACTGTTTCATGCACTATTAAGGTCTTAAATGATGGTTAATTTGAAAAATTAGTGGCACCGGACTTTTTGTGTTATTAGCACCGGACTTTTTGTGCGCAAATGAATGTGGAGACTCCTATCTTCTCAGTCAGTCTATGTGTTTACTCCGCCTGGGCCACGGTTAATCACCTCTTACTTTATACATTAATCACACATCACGCAATGATATATTTTATTAATCCACAAACAAATGTGTGGGATTCTATCAGTATCTCGTCCTCATAGCAGGAATTTAAGGTTTCTAGTCCATATAATTATGACGTCTGGGAAGGCAATTCTAAATTTTCGCATTGACGCCCTTTTGCGACGATGTAAGGCGTCAAAGAAAGAAACAAATATAATAAATAGCCTTTCAAGACGTCATAATTATGATACGGCCTTCAACAATGAGCATAGTCAGCTATAAAAGGCCCCGAAATGACAATGTAAAACAATTCAAACGAGAAAACTAACGGCCTTATTTATATAAAAAAATGAACGAAAATCAAATATGTAACACATAAACAAACGACAACCACTGAATTACAGGCTCCTGACTTGGGGCAGGCACATACATACATAATGTAGCGGGTTAAACATCACGGTTAGCGGGATCCCAACCTCCCCAACCTGGGACAGTGGTAGAACAGTCCAACATAAGAACGAACTATAAAAATCAGTTGAAAAAGGCTTAACTCATCAGATGGACAAAATACAAGTGGACGTGGCCGGGTACTTGTACATCCCAACAACAAAAGACACTAGGAACAGATCTGCGAGTACTCGCAGTTAACTGACAACTAGTTCAAAGCCACTAACAACTAAAAAAACAATCATGCATCTAAGACTAAATGGGTTCATAATTTAGGTTGTCACAGTTATTCACCGGCTCCATCAACAATTGTTTTTCATGACTGAAACATAAAGCTTCACTCATACATGCATCATTATGAATACGTCGAAAGAAGACTTGGTATGAATATATATATTTAGATATACATGTATATAAATCATGTAACGTAAAATAGGCTAAAATTGAATTGAATGTTGCTGATTGTTTTTTAACATCCTTGCCCTTGGCCTTGCATTTAAACGAGAGACATTAATATTAACCTGTCTTTTCTATCACACCGGAATGAATGTGTCTTTTCGAAACATCCATCAATAGACCTGCACATGTTAATCTGGGAAAGAGCAGAAATAAAAGCCTTATTCCTTGACCATTTGTGTTTTGTTTGGCATTGCATATGATATTACCCCATACCGGTGTACTTTTACTCAATGTCCCTTTATTTTCTATCATAATGTAAAAATCAAGATTGAAAAAAACACTTGTTCGTGATAAGTTCCAGACTTGTATATTCTAGCACAAGATGTCAAATGGGGTTTTTAAAATCTTTTATTTTTCATTTCCCAAATAAAAAAAAAAAATAAAAAAACGAAAACATCACTTTTTACCCTGTTAAAACAATAAAAACACAAAAAGTCCTTTGCTCAAAAAACCCATTCAGTTCGGTGCCAAAAAACACGTCATTTTAGGAAACCCGATTAGTCCGCTGCCAAGCAATTTTGAAAAAGCTTTAATTATATATTTTTTTTTTTTTCACAAGTGGTTCTAAGATGTATTTTGCATGAAATAAAGGAGCACAAAAGTCCACATTCTAATATATTGTGTATTTGAACGGAAACCACACCATTAGTAGCTGTGTTCGGCCGGTTGTCCTATTTAGTGTGGAGCTCTTTGAAAAAGCCAAGAGTGGTACCGAAGCAAAATGAAAAATTTTGCAAACTTAGATCATCGGTGCCTTCCGTGATAGTATAAACATAAACACTTACGACTTCTTTTCGTCTATTTGGCTCATTTTGTGTCACACTGTCTGGAAACAAAACGCGATAAGTCCGTTGCCGAACCCGATTAGTGCGGAAACGACGACAAAAACCCGATAAGTCCGTTACCATTCTACACCGTGTTGAATAGTTATATTAAAATTCATCAAAATAAACTATAGTTTCATGAACATTATTTTAGTTTGGCAAAAAGGTAAATTTATTCAGATAAAACGTTATTTAAATCGCTTGAAAGTGAATTTAGGCAGGTCAGGACGACTGATATATCCTGATTATTTAAATGTTACATACATTATATGTTGTAAAACATTTGAACAATAACTATTCAAAATTTGGACACAATTTCAATTTTAATTATCTTAATGACATACCGAGATTTTTTTTTTTTTTTTTTTTAATGAATTAATTTTCTATATTTTAAACCTGCAATAGTAACCAGAATTGAGATTGATATGCCAAAAGATATTTATCCTATTTAAAAAAAATTACTGAAAATTTAAATAAGATTGACAAAATAAAACCGTTTTTTGATTTACTTTAATCAATTTAAAATCACTTTAATATCAACCATGCGGTTATTTTTACTTATTTCAAGATATGGTTAAGCTACGTCAAACTTATTAGCCCCTTTAAATGAAATCAAACCGATATTAAGTCCTTTTAAAATTTAAAGTGTCCTCCTTTTTGTAAGGAAATAACTCAAGCAGAAAAACAACACCGTTTATCTATCGTCAATCAGTTAACAAACGTTATCGATTTTAGTCCGATGATATACAAATATTCACATTAAAAAGAATTAATGACAAATACATATGTCAACTAAGTAACTTGTAAGTTATTGATGCCAGATTTTTAAAATGCAGCAAAAATATAAATCAGTTAACAAATGAAATTTAAAGATCAATAATATAATTCTAATATGTCCACATGCAGTAGCCCTAGATACAAAAGATTGTTGATAAGTGATAAAACTAGCGTCATCTAAGTAAGTTTGGTCTCTCACAATAATTGCTAAAATGAAAACGAGAAAGTTAATCAGAAGATTATAATTGCACGTCTTTGGATCGTGGAATATAGTAAAATATCAAATAGAAATGAACGAATTAAAAAAAATATTGTCAATCTGTTACTCTTTATGGTGGTATAATTATTATTCAAATTTCTGTTCTTGCTTAATCTGGCAATTTTTTGTGCGTCAAATTTCAGTATTCGCTTATATTTACTTGTTTTCCTTTTTCTTTTTCTTATTTTGTATTCGTTATTTGATTATCAATAGAGGGACAACTGTAAAAGGAACAGAATGTTTTCATTGTTAATATCATTCCAGTCGATGCATCTTATTTTTTACGTTTAAATACTTTAACAAATACAGACATTTCCAACAGTAGAGAAATAAGGAGATGTGGTATGATTGCCAATGAGACAACTATCAACCTAATAGGCAACCGTACGGCCTACTGTAGGTATCGGTATTTATAAAATACATGGTTTGTTTTTATTAGATAATAACACTGATAGTGAAAATGTTGAAATTGTTGAAATTACTCCGTAAAAAGATTAGTCTCGTTGAAAGTTATTAATACATTAACAAATTAATTTACTTTAAATCTCCGTTAAATTTGTAATATTTGTCACTGTGCAAAAAGTACATTCACATCGGAACTTAAAACAAAAAATAGGCGTGGTATAATACAAATGTGTATTGAGAATATCGTGCAAACAAGGTAACGCGCTGTACTCAGCAAACACCGCCATTCCCCTGGACCTACTAAAACAGTATACCTGGGACTTATACATGTTAAAATGTGCCAAGCTCCAAATTGCCTGCCTCTAGAAAAGTTGTAAATGCATTAAACAGTCTAATCCGTCATAAAATTTATACGATATAAAAATAAGGAGATGTGGCATGATTGCCAATGATACAGCTATTCGTCAACGACTAAAGGACAAGGATGGACACAGCTACACTCACTTTACATGATATGTATTCATTTTGTTCGATCCTTAGTATGTTTGTATTATAAATTCCACATAAATTTGGGGAAAATTAAATTGTTTGTTGTTTTAATTTTTCCTGAAATGTTATCAAATTAATAATCCTTTTTTGTACGTATAATATAAATACCAAGAATCATTATTCCGAACTTCCAATATTTTAATAGAAATCTATTTCTTTTTTAACATGAAAATTGAGAATGGAAATGGGGAATGTGTCAAAGAGACAACAACCCGACCACAGAACAGACAACAACAGAAGGTCACCAATAGGTCTTCAATGCAGCGAGAAATTCCCGCACCCGGAGGCGTCCTTAAGCTGGCCCCTAAACAAATATATATACTAGTTCAGAGATAATGGACGTCATACTAAACTCCAAATTATACACAAGAAACTAAAAGTAAAAATAATACAAGACTAACAAAGGCCAGAGGCTCCTGACTTGGGACAGGCGCAAAAATGCATGTATATTTACAACACAACATTACTCTGGCTTACAGGTGAGGCAAACATTTTTGGAAGCTTCCAGCGATTGTTACGAAATAATATTGAAAATAATTGCGGAAAAGAAGGCCGTTAATTTGCGAGAAGTAAATACTTATTTGCGGAAACGTGAACGAAGGAACGTGCCACAAATAATTAATTGCGATTATTTGTCAATAACTCCAATTAACAAAATTGTCATAACTAAAGATCAATACCGCATAGATTGAAAAGATTTGTGATCATGACAACACCAAGATTAATCTATAAATTTCTGAATTTTCAATCATATCACATCTTCTTATTTGTATATCAATCATGCCAAAAAAAAAAAAAAAAAAGCCAGGACATATTTTGTCGAATGATAATTAAAAAAAAAAATAGCATTGAAGATATGACATACAACATATCTTGTTTTCTTTTATTGCATGTGTTCACAGAAAATACCTTGACTGTGTGTGAAGTGTACAAAGTGTTCTGCCGTGATTAGTAATTAAAGTTGTTCTATATCATTCAAATGATCATGATGATCCGTCGTATATCACAAATAAAAGAAGCAAAAGAGTGTAAAGTACTGTTTTACAAAGTTCATTTTCTTGTCAATACGTGTAAACCAATAATCGACTAAGAAAAGCATGTAACATAAGATGATCATTAATAAACATACGTATAGAATAATGAATTCATCCATCAAATATAGTACACTACTCTTGGATCTTAGATTGGTTCAACATAACAAAAGGTGAACTGTTAGCTCTTGTGGTTATCCTTCCCGAAGGATCGTTTTGGCTTTATAGCTCAAACAGGTACTATTGGTTTAGCCTGAACATTTTAAGATTTTTTTCTTCTTGATTTCATAATGAGAAAAAATTCAGAAATGTGGAGTGAATTCAGGACGCTTTACATTGGATACATAAAATAATGTATGTTTCTGAAATTTACACGTTTAAATTCGTTTTGACGCCAGAGGACGTTATCGATTAAAGTTAAATTTAAAATCTGCACATGCACGTCCTTCATATTTATATTATATCAAATGTTCCGCCACAATAGTTGCCATTGGACGTTAAACAAACACCAATAAATTTATCCGTCTCATTCTAAGATTTTTTTATAATATGTTAATCGAAGAAATTCATGAAACAATAACATGTTTAACCCCGCCACTTTCTTTATGAGCATGTCTCATGTCAGTATCGAGCCTGTAGTTCAGTGGTTATCCTTGTGTCATATCTGTTATATTTGTTTTTCTTAAATTGCTTTGTTATAAATAAGGCCGTTAGTTTTCTCAATTGAATTGTTTCATATTTTTCATGTGAGGGCATTGTATAGTCGAGTATACGGCATGGTTTTTTCTTATTGTTGAAGGCCATGTGGTTGCCTATAATTGCCTACATCCACATAGTTTGAACTACAGTTGATAGTTGTCTTCTTAGCAATCATATCACATCTCCTTTTGTAATATTACTGTCGGATTGACGCATACCTGCAATTTTATAGTTTTTATTTTTTGTTTGGGGTGCATTCAGTTGCACAATTTATTAAACAGATATCAACGCGACATAACCTAAAGTGGGTCGTTATTATAAATAAACAAATTTTTTATACGAAATACGAAGCCTCTTCTCACATTTCGAACTTGGTATAATTGTTCTTCACTTTTTGGCAAAATATGAATCTCAACTGTATAATAAGTATGAAAAAAGAAGACAATTTGTTTATTGAATGCTGCTTTTTCCAAAACCTAACTGTGATGTAAAATCAATCTCCTGATGTAGACTCCAAGGTATCACATTTTAAAGATTTTGCGAAAATACGACGTTTTGTGCATTGTTTGTACATAAAAACACATATTAATGTAAAATACACATATGCATTCTTGTTATCAGATCAAAATATCTTGAACACCCCAGTGTTTATTCTATTGAATTTACCATATCGATAATTTTACATTCTTGCTTATTACATAATAAGATCGGTGTCCAGGTAGGAAGTAACAGTAGGTGGTATATGTATACTGAATTGTTTAGCGCCTTCTATTATACATCTGACGCTGACATTTAACTTTAGGGCAATTTATTGTCCACAGTAAAGAAAGAAAATCAAGATATGTGATATGCAGTCGAGAATCATTTTTTAAAGGTAAACATAATTAAGGTCATCCGCAAAAGTGACGAAAATAATATATATATATACTTATCAAATGTTATGCAATTCTAATAATAAAAGTTTGATTAATCAGTTTAATGTCTGACAATCTAAATGAGTTAGCGTTAGGCAAAATATAAGTAATTGTATACGTGTGCATGTAAAACAAATTTCTTGGTAGAGGGGTCTAAATACAGCACAAACAACAATTTCCAAAAGACCAAAAAAAGTGAAAAAGTCTATTTTAACAAAACGCATTTGACTAACAGGTCGAACAACTGATGTTCTTAAACCCTGCTGACTGCCATTGACGATTGCCAAATAAATTGATCACCAGATCTAACGAAATGGATCTAATATTAATTTAATACCAAACAGAAAACAATAAACTTGTGGAAAAGATGGTATACCACAAACATGAGGTGCAAAAATTTGTACACCATATCCGGATTTCGACAATTAATGTCTCTTCAGTGATGTTAGGGATCGAAACGGTATTTGGAAGGCCATATAATTTACCTCAATTTAGGATAGACTCTTGAATTTTAAAGAGTCGAAATAGGATGAACGGATCATATAAACCCGAAGGAAAATATAATACAAGCCCAAACGAAAAATATATCAAAGTCTAAATTGAAAACAACGTTCAAACCTATGATTGAGTTGGATAAAACCGCAATTTCGTGTGCATGTAAAACAAATTTCTTGGTAGAGGGTCTAAATACAGCACAAACAACAATTTCAAAAGACCAAAAAAATGAAAAGTCTATTTTAACAAAACGCATTTGACTAACAGGTCGAACAACTGATGTTCTTAAACCCTGCTGACTGCCATTGACGATTGCCAAATAAATTGATCACCAGATCTAACGAAATGGATCTAATATTAATTTAATACCAAACAGAAAACAATAAACTTGTGGAAAAGATGGTATACCACAAACATGAGGTGCAAAAATTTGTACACCATATCCGGATTTCGACAATTAATGTCTCTTCAGTGATGTTAGGGATCGAAACGGTATTTGGAAGGCCATATAATTTACCTCAATTTAGGATAGACTCTTGAATTTTAAAGAGTCGAAATAGGATGAACGGATCATATAAACCCGAAGGAAAATATAATACAAGCCCAAACGAAAAAATATATAAAAGTCTAAATTGAAAACAACGTTCAAACCTATGATTGAGTTGGATAAAAACCGCAATTTTTATACGTGTGCATGTAAAACAAATTTCTTGGTAGAGGGGTCTAAATACAGCACAAACAACAATTTCCAAAAGACCAAAAAAAATGAAAAAAGTCTATTTTAACAAAACGCATTTGACTAACAGGTCGAACAACTGATGTTCTTAAACCCTGCTGACTGCCGTTGACGATTACCAAATAAATTGATCACCAGATCTAACGAAATGGATCTAATATTAATTTAATACCAAACAGAAAACAATAAACTTGTAAAAAATATATATATATTTATTAAATGACTGAATAATAGCCAACGATAAATCTTACGGGGCGATGGATCATATAATTATGACACAATACTCTACAAAATGTAATATATAACAAGTCTAAAAGGGTACAACATCACCAAAAAATAATAATAAAATAAACAAATGTTAAATATTTCGGTTAACATATATCCTTCATCAGTATGATCACGATGTAAAATGAATCATATCAATCTAGTCTGATTATAAAACTATAACAATCTTGAAATTTATACAATAAAACAGTCAAAACTGAACATCATAGAGACGCTTGTACAATTCTAAAATTTTTAAACATGATGTAGGTTATGTAGCTATTTACAATAGAGACTGCAAAGATATGCTTCAAATAAAAATAGTAATGTGCGATATGAACTGGTACAACTTTAAAATTTCAAAGGTGACGACAGTTAAGATGTTACAACAACGATTGCGTGGAAATACATTACCAATAAACAGCACTGACCGATCCAAGCTAGTATAATATTTCAAATTTGACAACGGTAGAGTAATTAAAACAGAGGCTGCGTGTTTAAACATCCCAAATAGATAGCAGTTTGATAATGATTAAAAAAATAATAATAAATTTTGACTAAGGTTAAATAATTTAACGTGACTGCGTACTTATACATCCCTCCCAAATGAATAGAACCCTGTAATTTAAACTGGTATAATTAAAAAATTCCTTAAAACTGTAAGAGTCCAGTACGGAAGCCTGAGTTACTGGTTTCCGAAACCCCCAGAGGGCATAAATGAAAAAAACATAGAATGAGTCACTCATTTTCCCTGCTATCACTCATTTTCCTACCATCACTTGTTTCCAGTAACTCAGGCTTCCGTACTGGACTCTTACAGTTTTAAGGAATTTTTTAATTATACCAGTTTAAATTACAGGGTTCTAAACATTTGTTCATTTTATTATTATTTTTGGTGATGTTGTACCCTTTTAGACTTGTTGTATATATATTATATATAATTTGTCTAAACATCAGCCCAACAATGTTAGATCTGTAAATTTGCTTTTGCAAATTTTTTGTTCTTCCCTCGCCGGGATTCGAACTCATGCTACTGAGATATCGTGGCACCAAATCGCCTTGCACTATGCCCGACGCGCTAGACCACTCAACCACCTAGGCTCTACTCTATATATATATATATATATATATATATATATATATATATATATATATATATATATATATATATATATATATATATATATATATATATATACGTGTGTGTGTGTATATATACATACTGCATAGAAAAACATTCCTAATCAATACCATTGACCGATTTGGGCTGGTATAATACTTATTCAGTTTGAATTTTTAATAGGTCTGTATGAAAGTTAAAATGGACTTTTGTGGACATTTTGGACTTTTGTGAAAAATAATTTTTAATACTTTCGAAACATTTCGATATAACTAACGATACATTTTCTAACGAGTGTCAACAACAGATAAATTCCAAGCTTATGTGTTATTCGTATACTACTAAAATGTACAAGATACGGGGATGGCGTGTCTGTGAATTTGAGATTAGGAAGTTGAATCTGAAATGATATCCTTAGGCTTAGACGGTGTTTGATACACGTGATTTGTGTAACCCTTATTTATTTCTCTAAATGTCGCATCAGTTAAAAAGTAATTGGAAATGCCTAAGCTCTGGTGAATTGAAAAAAAAAAAAAAAAACGTGAAGTGAAAAGAAGATTGTTTATGCATGTTCCGTCAATGATTTGTGTATCTAAAATGCTTGGTTCGTTACTTGAATTTACCTCTTGTTAAACTTTTTCGTGTTTTTTTTTATTTTTTTTTTTTATTTGTATTTATATATATTTATATATGATCTGGCCCGGGAACACAGTTAATACATGGTTCTTTTAGCCACTTAATGGAAATTTAGAAATGCGCAGCTACGCTTTCTCCTTCATATTTTGCAGTATGTTGCAGTGGTTGTTTAGTGGGATAATAGAGTTCGTACATCAAATTTTTGAGAGTTTTGTCAAATCGGATGAATCTACTTGAAGTGCGGACGGTCGTTTGTTCAACGCCCGGTCTAGTTAAGTCAGACTTTAAAATGTATGTTTGTTGCTTCTACGTGAAGAAAGCGACATGAAGGTGTTGTCTCTGGTTTCCAAATTTGTCTATGTAAGGTGACCTATATCCTTGTGGAATATCCTGTTGAAACTGAAACCTAGAGCACTTGACCAAGAACCATTTGTCTATCCGTTTGTGTCCGTCAGTCATTTTGACAAGAAACATATAGATGAAAGTTTGCACAGCTATCGCGCATTTTGTGCAGATGTTCATCTATTAATTTAAAAAAATCTGTTGTTAACACATCGAAATACTTTTTCATCAAGTCAAACTCTACAATTAGGGATCGGACGCTGATAAAATGTTGTACATGCAGTTGTTGTGCATGCAACGTATAGATGATGAATATTCTTTTTTAAATAAATTTTTAAAAACAAAAACAAAAAAAAAATGGGAAAAAAGTTAGTTTATTCTAAAGCATTTTTTCTGTGGAAGGATTCTCACAGTGTCAAAATGTAAGTTTTCTTTCTTTTTTTTTTTAAATTGTGTTATCTTTTTAATTTTTGTTATAATTAAACAAATAATAAGACACGTGCTGTTGAGCTTGGATAACAACGACAATTGTTTTAAAGGTGAAAAGGAACATTTAAAAAACTCCAACTTTCATCTGTGTGTATGGGTCATTTCGCCTCAACCAAGCGTGACGAGCACGAGGATTTAAAGGAGGTCATGGGTTCGAACCCCAGCTGGATTAAAACAGAAACTTAGAAAGTGGTAATTGCTGCGTCTCCACTGAGCCACAGCATCAAGAAGTAAGAACAAAGACTGATCTGCTCGGAGTCAGAATAAGGTGTCCGGGTAGGTTGATATGTCCAGAAACGGATTTAGGGTGCCTAAGCTCCCTACTAACAGAACTACTTTTATGATTAATGAAAGTTTTCTACCTGTTCCACTCCAAACGTTGCCTAGTTACGGCCCCCTCCATCTTTTCAAAATCATATATTCGCATTTCATGTCCTCCTACGGACTGTTGCCTTGTGAACAAAAGCATTAAAAATTCGGCTCAGCGTGTCGGTCTTATACAAAACAGGGTTTAATATTCATATAACATTAACATATTTTCGTCCTAAATATGCATTTAATTTCCCGCTGGACGTTAAGCAGTCATCAATCATCATCATCTTATATTAAATTGCACTGAGACTCGTGTTCTAAAAATAATGTATTAGCTTATCTATTCATTTTATTCTTTTTTTGTACTTTAATTATTGATAAAATGTGTCATGCATATGTTAAACGATTGTTGTGAAACACAGAAAAATATAAGAATGGTAAAGATAATAAATATCCTACAATTTGATTCACGTAAATGAGTGACAATAATAAATTAACGCGATAATTAATACGGATTAAGAATGTGTCAATCTCCTTTATGGTATAATGTTTATTATGTACAGTGAATTTGTAAAATCCATGAAATTTCCGGGATTTTGTATAATCACTGAACTGATTAGTGATTTTATAAAATCCCTGATTTTGACTAGGGATTTTACAAAATCACTTAAATAATTAAGTTCTTTTTTTTACAGATTCCTTGATTAAATTCAGGGAATTTGTACAATAATTTAATCTTTTTTATTCAAAAGTTCTTTAGAAAAAGAGAGTAAGTTTTTGATTTTATTTATCTACAGTGCTTCTGTACTTCCTGAAAAGTATAAAACCAATAGTATGAAATTTAATAATCAAATATAAAAACAGTACTTTGGAGCGATTGCCGTCATAAAGGAGAAAAACACATATAGAAAGAGTAAGAAATTGATTGGTTTAGGCTATGTGATCCAGTGGTAAATATTACATGTAAATTATTTTGACATGGAATTAAATTGATACATAAAAGCAATAAATATTGTATCAATAGTTTGCAGCCTATATATAAAAAGACATTTATATCCACAAAATAATAATAATAACAATAGAAATGACAGATAAACTTTGTTTTGTACTTGTATTTCTATGAATATGTATCTAACCTAGCAAACGTAGGTCACCTTGACCATTTTCATGATTTTTATATTGCTCAATTACTTTGGTCATATCTCAGATACATTTATTCTATCACAAAGTGATAAAACTTTAAACAAGTTTCTATACTTTTTCTTTTATTTAGATTGAAATCAAACTAAAGGTAAATATTTGTTTAATGCTGGAATGAAGAAGTTCTTCGACGTGGAGACTGTGAAAAAAATCGTAAAAAACGGTAGACGTCACTCAAACTTATCATGCAGAAATAAGTAAATTGTAGTATTAATATCAGTGTATATGCCTTTTATTCATTATTACTGTACAATAGTTTTAACTAGAAGTGTTTTTTATAAAAATGTATTTTAAAATTATAGGTCTGTTATTAACATATACTATTATAAAGGTCCCAATGAATAAAACTACACAGAGAACAATAGGTATAATTTGTATTTATTGAATGGGACAATAGAACTGACAGCAGTTTACATAGATTGAACAATAGGAGATGAATTTGTGGAAAATTTCATTTGGTTCTCAATAATATCAATATAAAGTTAATCTAGCTCATATGGGTCTAGGATTTGGAAAATTGGTCGACAGACGCCCTCTTCTCACTATTGTTAGTGATATCAAGAAAAACACATCTCGAGTATCAAGTTTAAACTTGTAATCAGGGATTTTACAAAATCCCTAGCAATATTTTTAGTGCTTTTTTAAAATTCCTAACAATTTCAGGGATTTTACAAAATCACTGAAAGTGTTAGTGATTTTTTAATATCACTTAATAATCCAGGGATTGACATATATATGTTACAGTGATTTTACAAATTCACTGTAACATATATATGCCAATATCTGACTTTATTCTTTATTTCTATATTTTCTCTTGCACATTCGGGATTTTATTTACTAGTCAAAAGCCGCGTACGTCGACGACGAGGGTTTTTTTTTTTTGTTTATAGGTTTTTAAAGAAAGCAACAACAACAAAAGAGAGAGAGAGAGGGGGGATAGTGAATTTGACTACCAATGAGGCTCTTTGTCCGTTTGAGAGTGGGCGGGGGTTATAACACGAAGACATCAGCAAATCCAACCCGAATTATAAATCATATCCCCCGTACTTGTATGGACATTTAATTCAAAATTAAGCTCGTTAGATCAAAAAAAAAAAAAAAGAAAAAAAAAAAAAAAACAGCATTTTTTTTTTTAGGACTAAAGTAATAGTAGACTAGTAATAAATGCAAAATAGTAACACATATTCTTCCTAGCCTATAATACACAAAGAATATGGTTATTGTGTACTCTTACACTTTGATAGGCGGTATGGGTTCCATGTACCAACGTGGTTTAAAAGATGTAACCGACGTGCACTTCAGCGGGATAACAGCTTCAGTTGTTATGTCACACAATAAATGATTGGGTTAATTTCGTCTCTGTTGCATTGTTTATCTCATTGGCAATCATTGCTCATATCTTTTCTTTTCTTTTTTTTTTTTTTTTTTAAGATATAAATCTTGAATATTCTGTAATCAATTCATGAAGCTTGATCGAGACTGTACCTTCACTCTGATACCGAGTGGTTTCTTTTCTTCTATCTCACAAATGAGTCGCTGAAGTCAGTAAGTCACCATGTGCCAGTTATTTGATATGTGAACTATGTCAGCATATTGGACTTTCATCTTTAGAATTCCGTTTGCATTAAATATCTATGTTTTATATATGTAACCTTTTTATATAAATGAGATAATAGGGATAACTTTGAATGTATTTGTGTACGTGTAAACAAAATCCAGCAAAATATTTTAACGTCCAGTGTCATATATTACATGAATGTCGTAACAGGAAATTGACAATAAGTATGAATAAAACCCTAACTTTTACACCATAGTCACGCTTCGTCGAAATTTCAAGTGCTATTTCAACGATACACACTATTATACAATTCAACTTACAATTGTGATGACGAATTTCTCAAACTGTTCTAGAACAACCAATTAAAATATAAATCTGTGATTTTACTATGTTTATAACTTTGATGAAGCAAAGAAAGTTAAATCAGATTGGTTCTGTAGGTTTCTCTCTTATTTTCAATACATGTATATATATTTAACTTGTGACTATCTATATTTACGTAACTTTCTATCTGCATAAATCAACGATCGACAAGTGTGTACATTTTTGAGAAATAAATATCAAAATGTCCATAATTATTGTTAACGAGTTTATACTTACAAGTACATTTTATTTTTTTTTTCAAAATTTACCCATTAGAAAATATCTAAATAGATTTTATTTTATCAAATCTTTAGCTGTAATTATTCAGATTTTCATAATATCATTCTTTACTCAAGAAATGTCACCCATTAACAAGTGGTAGTAAAATTGTATAGTTTTACACGTATGAGTTTAGTAATGACTAGTATATTGCTGTTTGAATCGAGACAAAAAAATACACATGATGTGTATTACATCTGATAGTTTATATATGGAAAGTTCTAAGTAACCGGCTAAGTACATTAATACGCTCAGCAGTCAAGCGATGCATGAAACTGCATTATGTAATTGTGTAATAAGAGAGAAAGTCGCTTGATTACATGGATGTGTCACCTCACATTACATCTGGCAATAATTCCGTTAACAATGCTGATGATCAAATTCGGGAAGGACCAAATTAAATAAATGTACATGTATTACATAAATGAGTTATGAACAAAGATTTTTTCAAAAATTTTATACTACACACCGACTTTAAACTTTGAGAGAATCCATAAAAGTAATCGACTTAACATGTTTATTTATTCTCCTTTACATTTACTTGCTTCATAAAACGACAGACCATAGTTATTAAAATTGCCAATAGGTAACACCACCATGTGTGGTATAATTTATTTTTGGATCCGGGAAACTGTGTACGCTTTTATCATTTCCTTGTCGGGATAACAACCGTATAGATATCACGTGGGCTTTTTAATCTGGAAGCCTTCAAGTTGTCTACATGTAGAGAATTTGTATTATCATTTAAAATCGATGTTGATCACTCATCTATGAGAATAAAACGTTAATATTTCTGAATTTGTGTTTTTCTATGCATAATGAACATAACATAAACTTTTCATTTTTTTGCGAAGTTTCCCTATAATGATCCGCTTTTTGAATAAATTGAAATGATATGACGACTCTATTGTTCTAAATATGGATGCCCAATTATCGGTTTATATTTGGTATCAGGTATACTAGTACGTGAAGTATTTAATCTATACAAAATTTTAACTTTTCCGGGTAAATCAAACAAAACAGAAAATCGGATGTTTTAATAAGAGTTTTTAAAAGTCCGAGAAAGAATAATTTTCTAATTGGTTCATTCAATTTGCTCAACGTCCAGTAGCAAACATTGCATGCATGTTTAGAACAACATTACATGGGGAAGAACTCAGTCTTTTGATAGGACGATTCCTTTATATTGATTGATGTTTGAGTAACGTCTAGTGGCAAATATCGAGCATGTTCACCAACATTCCCCAAATATATTTGTATAACCATGCTTCACCTTTGAAGTTCCATATTAATATTTTCAACCACTTCGCAAGAGAACCAACTCTTAGCAACAGTAACAAATATAACAATTTTAACGGTATGGGTTTTACTAATTGCTGAAGGCCTCACGGTTATCTATAGTTGTTAACTTTTATGCATTGTGGAGAGTTGTCTCATTGGCAATCGTACCACATCTTCTTATTTTCATATTTAACAGATTTGAAAGACAATAAATTTTCGACAAGTCTTAACTGTTAACGGAACAAATACAACAACTTCAACATTTTCACGATCGATGTTTTAATTAATTAATTTTTTTTTTAAATAACTGTTTTATTTGTCTATAATTCTAACCAAAAAAATCAATCAGAAAGTAAAGATATATCGATTGGAATGATGTAAACAATGAATTCTTTCTGTTCCTTTTACATTTGCTCCTCTATTGATTATTCAATAACGAATACTAAAGAAGAAAAACAGACACAGAGAAGAAGAGAACAAGTAAATTTACGGGTATACATAAATGTGGCATACAAAAAATTGGAAACCACATCTTCTTATTTTCATCGCCGCGAAATAGCACTTTTGTGCTGATGCAGCGTAAAGCAATCACCAATCAAACAATCTTACTTTCATATTTAACAGATTTGAAAGAAAATAAATTTTCAACAAGTCTAAAATTGAGAACGGAAATGGGGAATATGTCAAAGACACAACAACCCGACCAAAGAGCAGATAACAGCCGAAGGCCACCAATGGGTCTTCAACGCAGCGAGAAAATCCCGCACCCGGAGGTGGTCCTCAGCTGGCCCCTAAATAAAATGTGTACTGGTTCAGTGAAAATGGACGTCACACTAAACTTCAAAATATATTAAGGAACTAAAATTAAAAAAAACATACAAGACTAACAAAGGCCAGAGGCTTCTGACTGGGGACAAGCGCAAAAATCCGGCGGGGCTAAACATGTTTTGTGAGATCTCAACCCTCCCCTCTACCTCTAGTCAATGTAGAATAAAGAAACACATAGCAATACGCACAGTAAAACTCAGTTTAAAAGAAGTCCGAGTCCGATGTCAGAATAGGTAACAAAAGAAACTAAGCAAAATGACAATGATACATAAATTGACAAAGGACTACTAGCAGATACTGACATGCCAGCTACAGACCTCAATTAAACTGATTGAAAGATTATGTCTTCATCATATGAAAATCAGGTACAATCCCTCCTGTTTACGGAATGAATTCAAAAATTTCAACATTTTACGATCGGTGTTTTTATTTGATAAACAAATGTTTTTATAAAATTTAAACTGTTTTATTTGTCTGTAATTGTAGAATTATGTGTTTAACCTGAAAGATAAGATATCTCGATTGGAATGATAAACATAATGAATGCGTTCTGTTCCTTTTACATTTATCGCTCTATCGATTATTAAATAACGAATACAAAATAAGAAAAAGAGACAAAGAGAACAAGTAAATACACGGGAATACATAAATGTGACGCACAAAATTGACAAATTAAGAACAGAAATTAAAGTAATAATTTTACCACCATTAATATCGTTTTATTTTTAGCAATTATTGAGATTAAAATTACTTAGATGACGCTAGTTTTCATATCTCTTATTAACAATCTTTCTTATCTAAAGCTACTGCATCTGACCAAATAAGAATTATATTGTTTATCTTTAAATTTTATTTTCAACTGATTTAATTTTTTGTTGCATTAAAAAAAAATAAAAAATAGCATCAATATCTTCAATTTACTTAAGTTTCATATGTATTTGTCATCAATTCCTCTAAGTTGTGAATATTTGTATATCATCTGACTAAAATCGTTAACGTTTGGAACGGATTGATGATAGATAAACAGAGTAACTTTTTTGCTTGTTTGAAGCACCTTACAAAAAGGCGTACACTTTAAAGTTTAAAAGGACGTAATACCAGTTTGATTTCATTTAACGGGGGCTTATTAGTTTGAAATAGCTTAACCATATCTTAAAATAATTTAAATGACCACCAGGGAATCTATTTGACTGGTATTACAATTATTGGAAATGGATTCAAATAAATTGAAAAATAGTTTTATTTTTGGCAATCTGTTTTGAATATTCAGTAATCTTTTTTGAATAGGGATAATACCTTTTTAGTCAATGAATCTAAATTCAAGTTACTAGTGCGGTTAGAAACTAGATATTACCTCTGAATTAACTCATATAACATTTATAGGGATATAACAATCCTATCTGGTGTTAAAGGGCTGCTTCATACCTTGATCGTTACATTATTGACACAGATGGACGGCTTCACACTGAAATCTATGACAAACAGGATGATTCCGATTTCCCAATTATCCATTTCCTATTACTCAGCAGTAACATGCTCTCTGCCCCATCGTATGGTGTTTACAGATCTCAGTTGATACGTTATGCTCGTGCATGTACACACTATATTGACTTCATATACTGGAGTGTGTTCCTTACGCAGAAACTGTTCCAACAGAGTTATGTGGAGGAAAGATTAAAAATGACACTCCGTAAAGCTTATGGACACCATCACGAATTGTTTGATCTATACGATGTGTCTGTGTCTAAGTAATATAACGACATTTTTTACAAAGTCTTAGATTGTGGTTTACCATCTACGTCGTCTGTCTGCTAGGTTCCGAACGTGACTTTTGATTGTTTTGCCGAGTGTGAATTCGCATCGCTATACGACGTGTCTCGGTATTTATAAATCCAACATTCATGTATTGATTTACGATGTTTCTTTTGTAAGCTCGGTTTTATATTGTGTTATGTCTAATCGTTTGTGGTTAGAATTCTGTGTTTTCGGTACATTTCACATATGTCTTATTTGTCAGTATAGTCAATGGATAAACTAGTGTGTTATAACAAATAATTATGACGTCGTCACATATTAATTCAAAATAGCCTTTCAAGACCGTCATAATCATGATAAATATTTGGACTAGTATTGTGAAAATAAATGTGAATTTGTGGATCTCGTTCCATATAATTGTATCAATTTTAAGATTATATATGCGTCATAAAAATACGCCAATGTTTGTGGTGTCCTGTGCTGTCGTTAATGAAAGCTATCAGTTTTTATTCTGTGAATAACATGTTGTAATATACTATTTAATTATTATTTATTTATGCATTTCTTTATGCTGAGTGTGCTTGTGTTTGTTTGTACTGTATTCCTGTCACGTAGTGTTGTCATTATAGCGATATTTTCTAACATTGCCATTCAAGGGGGAGGTTTGGCTATCCATAAAACCAGGTTCACCGCACTATTTGTTTCTTAAAATGTCCTGTACCAAGTCATGAATATGGAGTTGTTATCAAATCGACCGTTTCTATGGATGTTGGCGTTTGTTTTTGTACATGATAACTATGATCTAAAAATAATGTAGTACACGTGAATAAGCACAGCTACGAAACATCCTAAATATCTGAAACTTATCGAAAAGAGAACAAATCGTCTTTAGAAATGTCACGACCATGCATCAAACAAAATAAACGTTATAAACAAATTGAATAAAAAGACAAATAGCTGCAAGCTGCACCACTTTGTCAAGTAACAGGTACATTATAAGTGGACATTAGACAATCAACATCTGTTATGAGACAACCAACACATGACAAGGTTGACTATCTTGATTTTGGTTTTTTTATTCAAATAGGTTTATACATTAAAACATCGTTAAAGAACTGGTACATGCATTGATTCACTTCAAAAGGACTTTTGAATGAAGATCTAGTAATAAGTTGCTGATATAATTAATGCGTTATTTGCTGTAAAATTATTTTAGATTGCCAAATTTTGTTCGTTGGTTTAAGTAGTTCTTCTGTAACTATCGGCCCATTCAAATATACTTGTATATGAGAATTTCAATCCTATAAGTACTTTTTCAGTTTTGTGTAAGTTCTCGAAATCTAAAAAATTGAATTATAAATTCTAGCTTGTTTTATTTTAATTTAGAGATTTATCGAACAACTATCTAATTAGCGTACCTGAAGCTGTTTTCCAGTACAATGTGGTTTTGCAATATTTGTAAGTAGAACATAATTTCAATCATGTTAGTATGTTTGATAACAGAATACTAATCACCCACAAAAGAATTTGCTATCCTTACCGGTTGATTCGCCTTGACATTGGTGTTTTTTTTTTTTTTTTTTTTTTTTCGAACATACTAGCTCTGTGAACGCAAATTAAGTAATAGAAATAGGACGTAAATCACCTCTGAACTCACCGTTAACATTGAAGTGCATGATTTCATAATCCTAAATTAAAACCAGTTTACCAGTTAACTATCGACATATATACAAATTACTGTCCTATTAATACTTCCTCTGTTTTAAATAAGTTTTTGATAACTAAGACATTTAATTGAAAAACACAACTTGTTTGTTTTTTATGTAGGGATTTATCGAACAACGATCTAACAAGCGTACCTGATGCTGTTTTCAAGAACAATGTGGCATTGACAAATTTGTAAGTAAACAATAATTCTAATCTTGTTAGTATGTTCACTGAATATCTTTTGAAGAAAGAAAAGAAGCATGATCCTTTAACTTTACTTTTTGCTATATAGATGACGTTCTCTCACTGAAAAATTCAAAATTTGTCGACTACGTTGAACGCATATATCCCATCGAACTTTCGATAAATGATACTACAGATACATTTTAGTCTGCCTCATATCTTGACTTACATCTAGAAATTGACAATGAGAGACGGTTGAAAACAATTTTTTTCAACAAACGGTTATTATCAGCTTCCCAATTGTGAACTTTCAATTTCTATGTGGCAACATTCCAGCAGCGCCTGCATACGGAGTATATATCTCTCAGATGATACGATATTCCAGGGCTTGTATTTCGTATCATGATTTCCTTGATAGAGGGTTTTGCTCACAAGGAAGCTACTAAACCAAGAGTTGAAGTAATGACATTGAAATCATTCCTTTATAAATTTTACGGACGCCATCACGAGTTGGTTGGCCTTTATGGAATATCCGTTTCACAAATGATAGCGGATATGTTCCAAATGTCGCTACTACAATCCCATCCCCCTTTTCTTGAATGTGACCTACTCAATTAGACTTATTACCCGGTTTGTACTGACATCATATTCTTACCCTTCCGGAGCACCTGAGATCACACCCACATTTTGATGGGGTTCATTTTGCCCAGTCTTTAGTTTTTTTATGTTGTGGTTTGTGTACTGTTGTTTGTCTGTTTGTCTTTTTTTCTTTTAAGCCATGGCGTTGTTATTATTTTCAACTTATGAGTTTGAATGTCCCTTTGGTATATTTCGCCTCTTTATTTGCTGTCATGATAGTATTTCCGAATTATTGATGTGTTATGTTATCCACATCTGTTGATTCAACTTTGGCATTGCAAACCTTTACCCTGGTAAAATCTGTTTATTTAATTTCGAACATTTAAGCTCTATGAAGACAAATTGAATATAACATTGGACGGTTATCACCTCTGTCATTTACCGTTTACATTGGATTGCATGATCAATTGCGCATATTTTTCATAAATTAAAATTAAAACCAGTTAACGAAAAGGAAGTTTGAAAATTAATGTAAAAATACTGACCAGTTTGATATTTCACGGAGGCGGGAGATACAGAAGCGACAATCAATCCGGTTGTGTTTCCAATAGTAAGTGACAATGATAAGTCTTACTAGTATTCGATTATATGGCAATCGAGACTTTGAGTTAGGAGGCTGGCCCCGGCAACTGAAGCATATAGATAGACATCTTTGGTTCAGATATTCCAGATCGATTAACACACTCATATTGATATCTGTAAAATGTTCGAAAAGATTACTTCAACTTTACTACTTTGAACCCTTATTTGATAGCTTCCATGAAAGTAGTAAAACTTTTTTATGAGTAAGTAATGATAAGAAACCCAATTTTTAATTGTTGATATCATAGATACCGACCTACCGTGTAATTAAGGAAGATACCTGAGAAATAGAAAAGGTGTAAATGATTTATTTATTTTCATCCTGGTATCTATGATGGGTTTATTTACAACCACTGGGTCGATGCCACTGGTGGTGGAGTTTCAATTCCCCGAGGGTATCACCAGCTAAGCAGTCAGCACTTCTGTGTTGACAAGAATTATTATTGATTTGGTCATAATTATAAATTAACTGTTTACAAAACTTTGAATTATTGAAATACTGAGGCTTTTCTACCTCACGAATGGATAACCTTAGATGTATTTGGCAAAACGTTTAGGAAATTTGGTTCTCAATGCTAGCGCTCTTCAACTTCGTACTTTATTTGGCCTTTAAACATTTTTTGATTCGAGCGTCACTGATGAGTCTTTTGTAGACGAAACGCGCGTCTGGCGCAAATACTAAATTTAAATCCTGGTATCTATGATGAGTTTATTTACTGCAATATGATAAAAAAGAGTAATGATAAGGCAAAAGTTTTTTTGAAACATTTGGCGGACCAAGCAATCTTACGCTTTCCAAGTTGTTTGTGAGAACACGTATGTCGTTTTGGTATCCAATACAGTGAAAGAAGATCCATTTCCATATCTTAAAATTTAAAGAAATTAAAACAATATTCTTTATTTTATTATGAAAGGAATTGTGTTGAATTTATAAGGGAATTGTCAGTACCCAATGGCTTCATCAAACAGTGTACGCTATGTAAATTGAAAACTCAGCGAACATTTTTCAGATATAACAAGACGAAAACAGTCGGCTATAACGTGTTGTAAGGACAAAACAATTCTACAAATATTGAATTTGAAACTCGAAAATCATATTTAAATTATGGCAACAGGACATGCAGTTGCGTGATTTTCAAATATTGCTAGGTATTTCTTTTGAAATATACAATATGTGCAAACTATGATAATTGAGATGGGAATTCCAGCATGCTTTTTCAGTTTATGTTATAACACTATAGCATGTTAAGAGATTTGATACAATACGATCAGATCTAAGATTTGAGGTTCGACTCATGCAATTTTGCCACGCAGATCGAGACAAGTTATTTTGACATTCTACAGAAAGATGACATGTTGCGATGTTGAAAGGCAACCGAGATTAGTGCAGGTTTCGCCCCCGCATTCATTCGAATTTTGTTTTCGGTAAATATTCGTTATTATGATTTTCTCATTCAAGGAGTTTATCAGCCTTTATCAATACAAGATATTAGTTTTTTTCTTTTGTGAATATGTTGGAAATTTGTAGGATTTATCTTTCTATATCTGCTGTTGATATCAGTTTAAGGTCACTAGTATCCATTTCCAATACTCGTTATTTCTCGGAAACCACCTATTAACAATCGTTTGCTATAATACATTGGCATTATATGATAGCACAACTAATCGAACTATCTTCTTTATGTCATTCTAAACAATATTATCATCGTCTGGTACCTTTAGTGTTTAAATGATTGTTCAAAATTGTGTTACAAAGATTACTTTTATCTTTTTCTGAATCATTTTTTGATCCATTGTAATATGTCGGAGATGTAGTTCTATGATGTCAAATAAAATCAAAATATTAGACAAAAACAAAAAAATATGAAGCGCGACAACCGATTGTATTATTTTTTCTTTTTACTATCTTTATGCACAAATACTCTCTCTGTTCGGGTTTATAAAAGCGTCTATTTTCATCTTTTGATTTTTGCATTTATATTTAATAATTTTTACCCGATATTAATAATATTTACATTTCTAAAAGATTCATAGGTGGGAACTCTTTGACGACCTTGCCAGTTAATCTGTTCTCCTCTAACGTTGATTTGCAACAACTGTAAGTATTGTTTATCGAAGCTATCAAATGCCAAACTGGCTAGTTCGTTATAACACTAAGGCGGGAGATACAAAAGGGACAATCAAAATGCATGAGTCGATCAGAAACCGCCAAAAACCACGGCGAAAATAGAAAATTATACCATAAGATAGACAACTGTCTACAAAACAATACATACGAATAATGTAACTGATCTACACGAACCCTACACTGGAGGTTGATTGCAGTCGCTCTGGTCAGGTAGGCAGTGCATGGTCCAAACGTTGAATCAGTCGTGTTGCCATCGGGAAGAAACAGTGATAAGTCTTACTTATATTAGATTATGTGACAATCGGAACTATAGGACAGGATTATTGCTCCGACAATTGAAGCATATAGGTAGTCATCTGTGACATAGATATTTCATAACAGTTAATAAACTCATGATGACATCCGAAACATTTTCAAAAAGAATACTTCAACTTTACTTCTTTTGACTCATTATATAATAGCTTCCTCGAAAGAAGTAACTCTCTATCCAAAAACGTATGATATTAACACAAGCTCTTGAATATCGTTTCAACACGTAGATATATACTATAAATGAAACGCTGCTCAACTGTTGCTACATAGAAATGAAGACATCACATTTGAAAGCTAAATTAATTTCTCTTGTTTTACAGTTTTATTATCAACAATCCTTCTTATTTCTAAATGTTAGTCAAGATGAATTTCTGTTGTGTCCTTGATTTTAAGTTCGATACCATATATATTTTAACATCGTCACCAAACAGTGAATTATTAAGTGTTAGGACATCGTCTGTATAGCGGAACCGGAAGTTAAAGGATAATAGAAGCTTTTTTGTATTATTCTGTATGACTTACGACTCAAGTGAAAAACAACAAACAAGTCTGAAGTAGATCAGTTGGTTTCCATAGGTATTCTGAATGTCTGATGAAAAATATTTTGTCAATAAAAGTATCATGCAGAAATTTTCGTTTGGATTAGAATAAAGTTTACACAATTTAAATTGTTCTTTTCCGAAAGGAGATATTTGAATCTACGTTAAATAGAGGCGAAAGAAGAATACCTCTGTTCAATAGTCATAAATCGATTAAGCAAAAACAAATCCGGGTTGCAAACAAAAAAAAAAAAAAAAACGAGGGAAAAACATTAACTATAAGAGGAAAACAACGGAATATAAGAAACACTGAACTGCAATAAAACTAAACGCTAACATACATCGCAACGAACTATTTGATAACAACTGCTAGTTCCTAACTTGGTACAGGACATTTTAAGAAAAAAATGGTAGGTTGAATCTGGTTTTACGACTAGTCAAATCTCCCGCTTATATGGCAATGTTAAAAATACCGCTAAAATGACAACACTACGTGACAGGAATACAGTACAAATAAACACTCAGGACAGAGAAATATATATATAAACAATGTAATAGTACATTACAACATGTAAACAGCAGAATAACCACGGACACCTCTCATGAATCAACGACATCACACCAGGACACCACAAACGAAGTATACACTGCGCGTCACATGAATGGATCAACGCCCCAAAAAGTGACTTACATTTTGTGACGTCTATATTATCACTGATAAATTTCTAAGTATTTTTAATGTAATAGTGTTTGTATTTTATAACCATGTCAGTTTTTTAAATCAAAAATGTGTATAAACAAAAGAATCCCGTGCATATAGTTGCTTTAAACTAAAACTCATTTCAATGAAATAGCTGACTTTTTATCTTCAGTTCTACATACATATAGGAATAAAAATAAGATAACTGTAATATAAGGCAAGATCATGTAAGACTACACAGTTTTATGATATACTGATGATATACTAGATACAGGCATGTGTTCGCACCTGTTCTTAGTCAAGAACCTGATGTTCAGTGGTTTTCGTTTGTTGATGTGGTTCATAAGTGTTTCTCGTTCCTCGTTTTTTATATAGATTAGACCGTTTGTTTTCTTGTTTGAATGGTTTTACACTAGTCATTTTTGGGGCCCTTTATAGTTTGCTGTTCGGTGTAAGCCAAGGCTCCGTGTTGAATGTCGTACTTTTTACCTATAATGATTTACTTTTACAAATTGTGACTTTGATGGAGAGTTGTCTCATTGGCACTCAAACCACATCTTCTTATATGTATATCATGTAATGTAGGAAGATAAATGAGAAACCAAAGGAGTTCAATGTCCAAAAATTGTATGTTTTCCATCAGATATTTAGAAAGTGTTTAGTTTCTATTCAGATCGCCACTAAAGTAGGTTGTTTCACATTACCCCTGAAGTCCGTTGTTAAATTATGATATAATAGATACTGACCTGTCATGTGATGTAGGAAGATAAATGAGAAACTAAAGACGTCCAATGTCCAAAAGTTTTGTAAAAGGTTGATCTGCTGCAATAAGATGAAAATGTTTTTAATGTTTTTTTTAAAGTGTAGTATGTAAAAATACTTTTAAATTTTACGATTAACGGAACAATTTAAAAAAATAACATAGAAATCGTTAAACCTTAATATAGCTTTAAACATACCACACAATGAAATGATCAGTAAAAGGCGGAATCACATGAGAACAAGATATAAAGAAATTTAAAAAAGAATATGGTTTGCAGACAAAGCGAATACAATAAGTTAGAAATTGTTCATAACATAATTAATACTGATCATAGTTGTTTTGCAATAGGCAAATGAAATAACTGTATCGTTCAATTATATGAAACAGAACACGAAAAAGACACAAATCTTTTTCACAGCAGTAAAGTACAACAAAGTCATGGTTGATTAGTTATATTTAAATCATTCAAAGTAAAATATAGTTTCAAGAACATTATTTTTAGTTTGGTATAAAAGATAAATATATACAGCTAAAAGTTATTTAAATCACTTGAAATAGGCAGGTCTGGACGACTGATACATCCTGATTACTTGAATGTTGCACACATAATGTTTTTTAAAACAATTGATATTTGGACAAGAACTCTTCAAAATTTGGACACAATTTCTATTCTAATTATCTAAATGCCATCCTGAGATGCCTTTTAATGTTTCTCTATTTAAAACCGTTATGAAACTAGATATTACCCCTTGATTAGCCCTTAAATCATTAATACGAATATTGCAATCATATGCGGTGGTATATGATATAATTTACGGTTGTAAGATATTTTTCAGCATCTTAAAGTTCAACATGAACGTTCATAGTACATGATAACTATGATTTAAGAAGAATATGGTAAACGTGAATAAGCACAGCGACCAAACATCCTAAATATCTGTAAAACTTACGAAAAGAGATCAAATAGTCTTGAGAAATTTCATGATCATGCATCAAACAAATTAAACGTTATAACTAAATTGAATAAAAAGGACATATAGCTGAAACCTGCACCACTTTGTCAAATACCAGAGACAGTATAAGTTCACATAAGACAATCAACATGTGTTACAAGACAACCAACAATTGACAAGGTTGACTATCTTAATGTCAATCTGTTTATTTCAATCATATTATTCAATAAAAACATTGTCATACAACTGGTACATACATTGTTTCACTTCAAATGGACTTCCAATGAAGATCTGATAATAAATTGCTGTTATAATTAATGCGTTAGTTGCTGTAAAATCATTTTTCCATTGTCTAATTGTGTTCGGTAGTTTAACTATCGACGCATTATATGTATTTGTGTATATACGAATTGCTATTCTATAAGTAATTCTTCTGGGGTTTTTTTAAGTGTCGAAATCTAAGACATTTAATTGAAAAAATCTAGTTTGTTTTACTTAATGTAGGGTTTTATCGAACAACAATATAACTAGCGTACCTGATGGAGTTTTCGAGAACAATGTGGCATTGACATATATGTAAGTAGAACATAACTTAATCTTTAATCTTATGAGTATGTTTGTTGATAGGATAGTATTTGCCTATTAAAACAATTGTTATCCTACTTTATTGTTACACTTTTCTATTTAATAAGTTCTTTAAAAATATAAACTCAGGAAATAAAGATTAATGCATCAATTGATTTAACCATCAAACAATTGAAAAAAGACCCTACACATTTTGTTATTTGACATACCTTATTGTACACATGAAATATATATAATTATTTCTCAAACTATCTGTACATGGAGGAAACTGTAGTTGAAAGTAAAAAAGAAATACACTGCAAATAATGGAGTTATATCCCTTCAAAAACAATAATAGATAGCTTTTTTTATAACTGTGCATTGTAAAAAAAAATACAAATGATCATTTAGGTGACTTTCATTCCATCATTAACCACTCTTTGCTTGATTTTTAAGTTGAGTGATTCTCAAGTGTCCAATCCTCGTCAACATCACTTTTACAATTTTATATCTGAATAATCATATTTCAATCGTTTACTATAACACAACATCCTGTCATAGAACTACTTAAACCGTTATCGATATTTATGTTAATACGTAAAACATCAAAATATCAAACTACAGCAATACATGTTAACATATAATTTGCTTATTTTTTTAGAGATTGCATCGCATGTTTTGACTGTGACTGCTTGTCTGCTTCAACCTATCAATGGATAACAAAAATTTTGAAAGACTTGCAGGGATACAAATTCACATGCCGGAACGGAATAGCTCTCCCTAACACAGTCGTTAATTGCTCAGGTTTGTTGTCCTCTTTGTAAACAGTTATTCTCTAATCATGCTAGCTTTGTTGTTGTTATTGCTTACTTTTGATAATAGTTTCTATCATTATGAAATGAATATACAGGATCTCTGCTTTTTTATATTTTATGACATACAGTACTTTGCTATGAATGAGTCCGGAAGATGGTGACGACACCACCCTCCATGAAACATATTTATGAATGAATTCGTCTTCGTCACTTTCCATTTATCGTTTTATAATTGAAGATTGGTCGTAATTTCTGGTATTACAATCTCCTTATAGGTACACATAAGTTTTGGATTACTCTCCTTAGGGAAACAAAAATCGTCTGCTAGGCCACATGACACTTAACGGTAAGGAATTCATCAGTAAATCATACAGAAGTTGCACATGATAATCAAAGACCTTCGTTCGGCGTTAACGTTTATTTACAAGACAAAAATGATGCCTGGAAAAAATAATTAAGTTTAAGTCTTGCAAAAGTCATAGGAGAGATTACGTTTCGAGTGTCTTGGTCTTTGTCGTGACTTGGAAGCTACTTTCTGCGCATCAGTGATGGTTGGGTGTATTTCTTACTATAGAGGGGGGACCCTTACACCCGTGAAAACAATATCAACTGTGATAAATGCAATCCTGTTCTTGACGATTGTCTATAGCCTCTTATAGCTCCGACATTCCAAATCGTTGATGGACCTCCCGAGAGGACAATGCACATTGCTACTTATCGTAGGATTCAAATCAGTGGAAGCAGGCAATCGATATAAAGACACTAACTTGGGTTCAAGAGAGCACGTACATCAGTATTAATGCAGATATTCGGAAAGTATTCAAGGTTCAAGTAGAAAGGAGAGAAAATAAATTAAAAAGGCGTCTGATTAAGAACAATTTCTATTTTACATTTAGAGCAACATCCCTTTGCAAAAAAAATACTGATTTATGCAAGTCTTTTACGTTCTCGTAGTCATACATGTATCACAAAGTATGAACTCCATCCAGTAAGCACATTTCTATTTCTTGGATTGTGATTGAAATTTGTTTTTATTGATTAATTTAAGTCAGAAATTTCGGGAACTCTTTCAGGGCAAAGTACTGTATTTGTGTTCATGCATAATGCAGTTTTTGTATTCCTTGCCGTCTATACATATTGCAGTATTTGTATTCACTGCCGTCCATCCATGCATGAAGTGCTGTACTTGTATGCTTGTCGTCCATCCACAATGCCGTAATTGTATATTCTTTCGTCCTTATGCAATGCAATATGTGTAAACTAGATATGTTCCGTCAGAACTAGTAATACAAATATCTCAGTAGGAATACAAGGAATATTATAAGCAAAACTTAAAATAAAAACTGTGTTTTTTATATACATAGCAGTGATTTTATTCACAAATGAAATGTTAATTCACAGAGGTACGAAAAGTATTTTCTTTTCAGGAAAAATGCAAATGAAGAGTTTGCTTGTCTGATGAAATTAGGTAGATTGTTTTAAATGGCAAGTGGCGTTTATAGAATCAATGAATAATGAATTATATGTGTGCTAATCTTCTCTTGATTAAGAATACATTATCATCATCGATTAAGGAAATAGTTTACAAATGTAAGCCGTAAATATACAGATCATCACCAAAGGTAACCTTTTGACGCGGTGATTTAGAAATTGGTATCTTATGACGTACAGTCTATTTCAAACGCAATAAAACATCAAAATCTAAATATATACAACACAAATACTTTTCATATCACTACACATATATTACATAACAAAGTAAAAAATCAAATCTGAAAAATTGAAAAACAATTCCAATAACATTGGGAGATATCATGTGACGAAAAGAAGACCATAGTAGCCGCCAAAACATCCAACATGCTGACTGAACCCATACGTCCGTCACAATCGACAGTCAGTAAGACCTAGACGGTGTAGGGAATATTTTTAAAAATAATATCATTTAGAATATAAAGATTTGAGCATACGTGCATTTTCACAAGTTGAGGATAACACATTTAGTTCAATTGAGATGATACGTTATATCCACCAAGTATGCCGGTAGTGGTACAAAAATCAAAATTCAAATGGGCAACTATATAATTTATTTTATACACTCGTGATAAGGATAAACACTAAGGCCAACTTTACAATATTCAATGATTACAATGTCTTACAAACAGAGTTGTTCTTGAGAATAAGAACCAGTGTAGTAAACAAAAGAATGTAAACCTTACTGCGCAGTTTTTGTAATACAAATTGATAAGAGGAGGAGGTGCTTTCCTTGGTTAAAAATTACGTAGTTTATACAATAGACAAACTTACATGTTTTTTGAAAACATTCGGAAAACTGCACATCAATTAAACAAATCAGTCACTGAATAATTGTATTTCCTATCTGTTTTGTTTTATTATATAAAAGCCAGAAAATGTGTAAAGATATTTAATCGCGTTTTCAATGGCACTCAGATATCTCTTCACCTTATCTTAAAGTTATACTTCTTGTATCATTAACCTGCTAATACATTTCTGATATATAATAAATTGATAATTAAAATCCATTTTGTTACATCTGGTGATTCGTTTATTTGGCAATCGCCATGGCAGTCAGCAGGGTTTAAGAACATCCGTTGTTCGACCTGCTAGTCAAATGTGTTTTGTTAAAATATACTTTTTCACTTTTTTGGTCTTTTGGAAAATATTGTTTGTGCTGTATTTAGACCCCTCTACCAAGAACTTTGTTTTGCATGCACACGTATAAAAATTGCGGTTTTTATCCAACGCAATCATAGGTTTGAACGTTGTTTTCAATTTAGACTTGTTTATATTTTTTCGTTTGGGTTTGTATTATATTTGCTTTTGGGTTTATATAATCCTTTCATCCTATTTCGACTCTTCTAAATTCAAGATTCTATCCTAGATTGAGGTAAATTATATGGCCTTCCAAATCATGAAAATACCGTTTCAATTCCTAACATCACTGAAAAGACATTAATTGTCGAAATCCGGATGTGGTGTATCAATGTTTGCATCTAATGTTTGCGGTATACCATCTTTTCCGCAAGGTTATTGTTTTCTGTTTGGTACTAGACTATATATTAAGATCTATTTTGTTACATCTGGTGATCCGTTGATTGGGCAATCGCCATGGCAGTCAGTGGGGTTTAAGAAGATCCGTTGTTCGACCTGCTAGTCAACTGCATTTTGTCAAAATATACTTTTTCCCTTTTTTGGTCTTTTGGAAAATGTTGTGTGTGCTGTATTTAGACCCCTCTACCATGAAATTTGTTTTGTATACACACGTATAAAATTGCGGTTTTTATCCAACGCAATCATAGGTTTGAACGTTGTTTTCAATTTAGACTTGTATATATATATATACATATATATATATTCTCAAAGAAATACGTATATATTCTACAATAACACCCCATTAATAACGATATTTTCACTTGCGATATTTAAAGATTCTAAGGTTGAAATGCACGGTGTTCTGCACATACAAAAAACTGGAAAATAATCAATATCAGTAGCATCATAAGCGGATACCATTTATTGTATCACATAAAAAAAAAATCAAATATAATATTCCGAACATATCGATTACAAAATCAAATGCAAACATTTTATAAATGTGTCATTTTTCTTATATATCGCAACTGTTAAGAATGGGTTTAGATAAGTATAAAATTAGAGAAAGTGTTAAACATATCATACTGAAGCATCATTGGTTTAGATATATTATATATAGATATTTAATTCTTCAATATGGATAAATATGACACATTTTTTATAGACGACGGATCACGTTTAGCAGTTACGAGAATAGAAAATGAATCCTCGTGTAATTGCAAAGACTCTATTACAATGAAATCATCCTCTATGGATTTAACGATTGAATCAACCCCGGCTATGGAATCAACCAGTGACAAAGTCCAGCATAAGACCAAGACCGATGGCAAGTGATATTAAAAATATCTAAATTCATACATGTATTAGTGATTGAAGATGGAACATCATTAATGTATCTGCAAAGCAACAACTCTAAAAATTGATATATACAGAGGTTATCATTGTCAGGAGACTATTTATCATTTTAAAATAATATCTGTAAAATGAAATTACTTGACAAAACCTGTATTGATACCATGAAAGATCCACACGGTGAATATCTGGTATCATTATAACATTATCTGTACTCATTGAAAATGCACCAGTTGCAAAACCGATTAATGATGCATCCATAAATAATCAAACACAAAAGATTTGCCTTACTTAATTCCCATGGATGAAGATGTTGTTGTAGAACTGATCAACAAAATATGTATTTGTTTTGTATTAAAGGAAAACATAACCAAAACCAATTAAAATAGTCGTCCTAAACATGCATGAAATATTTGCCACTGGATGTTAAACAAACATCAATGAATTAATGAATAAAAACTAAGAAATTCAGCGAAATATCAAATTGTACGCATCCAACTTAACGTACTCTGCTCAGCAGTTTATATTATTGGATTCTCTCTGTTAGATGACAAATACTACATTTATATTTATACATATAAATTGATTTATTGGCCCTCATCGTATAGAACCATTATAGTGTTGAATCAATTTTTTAATGAAACTCAAATAAGGTTTTATTTATTTTTCCTACACATAGATTCATCTTACACATTAATAGCTGGCATGATCAGTGGAATGGTTGCATCAATTACGCTTGTAACAGCTTTCACAGCACTGAGAAGGTTCATAAACATGATAAACACAACTAGTAGAATTAAACATGTAAATATTTGCTTTTATAATACACAGACAGACTTATACGAATGTATTTGTCGTGTACAATTGCGATTTTGTACAAGTTGAGATTTTATACAAGTTGAGAATTTGTACATGTTTTAATATTACAGAAATATTGTAACTTGCACAATGCAAAACTACAAGTTCTAACATGTACAAAAGGACCTCGTACATGTTATAACATTTACACAATATTGCTTAAAAATGTTTTTTACTTGTACACAATCTGCAAATAAGTTTAGACAAAGCAGAGATGTATTAAATAATAAAATGAACAATAATCAAAAGCAAATCAAAGGTTCATTATATACCTGTTAAACAAGTGATAGGCTTAGCTACCTATAAAACAAGGTTTAATCCACCATTTTCTACATACGAAAAAAGTTGTACCAAGTCAGGAATATGACAGTTTTTTCCATTTTTTATGTGTTTTAAGTTTTGATTTTGACATGTAATGAAACACTTTCTGTTTTGAATTTCCATTGGAGTTCGGTTGTTTTGTTATTTTACTTTTTTTTTTTTAATTGACACAATGGAAGAGCGATACACATATCAAGGATCAAGTTATATGTTTGAGTTCTGCAATAATATATATATCTTTCGTTAAGATGTCAAGAGATGTCATCATATTATAATTGGTTTATGAAATATGATAAAAAAAATACCGCATCCCAACAAACATCAATACTTTTAACCATACGTTAAAGATTTATCCGAGTACTCGAGTACTCGCGAGTATCATGGCCTAGTATTCGAGTATAAAATTTCAGATCTTTTGACATCCCTACATTTTTCATACGTTTTCGAAACTAGTTGTTTTCACTTGTTGATATAAAACACAGACATGTGATACCAAGGGCGTGTTTTTTTGTTCTTTGGTAGTGAGCCAGAAGAGGTCCATAACTGTTTTTTGGCATTGGGAAGATCTTCTTTCTTTCTCCCACCTCTTTCCATGAAATAGGTAGATTAGACGGCAAAGGCACATAACAAACATAGCATCGTTTAGTACAAACGAAATTTATAAATTTATAAATACAGACAGAGTCAAATGCTAGCTGTGTGATAAATAGAAAGTATTTTATGGCTTTTTAAATATCACATCCATATCAACCCTAGACACCAATATAACATGTATAATCCCAAGAGCTCTGCTCGGGGGATTATATTGGTTTACGGTTGATACGGCGGTGATATTGAAAGAGCCATATCATATACACTTTATTTCATATTTCAAGCAGATTTTTTTTTTCATGTGACCTGACGTCATACAGATTAGGAGTTTGATAAAGCCTTTGCAACGATGAATGATGCCGATGACGTGACGCTATACAGATTAAGGGTGTTTAAAAGTCCTTGCAACCGTGACTGATATCGATATCATCACGGATGGCTGATACAGCACGATTGCGATTGATCCTATTACACATACAACTTACATGTATTTACTGCTAATTATAAATAAGAAGATGTGGTATGATTGCAAATGAGACAACTCTCCACAAGAGACCATATGACACAGAAATTAATAGCTATAGGTCACCGTACGGCCTTCAACAATGAGCAAATCCTATACCGCATAGTCAGCTATAAAAGGCCGCGATAAGCTGGATGAATATAAGAACTACACAGACAATAACAGTAAGGGGACGACTATTAAATATTTATAGGAGGGGAAGGGGATCGGAGGATTTTTTTGCGGATTTATTATATATTTCATCTCTTACTAGGCCACCATATCAATATTGAAAATTATCAATTTTTGTACAAGTTAAACCCATGTCCAAGCAATATTTTGTACATGTTATAACATGTACGAGAAACGTTTGTACACACACACACATATATATATAAAACTTGTATTTTTCATAATTAATGTTATAACATGTACAGTATTTCTGTTCATGTTATAAGATTACAAGATTGCAACTTATACATGACTTATACATGTTGAACCTCACAATTACGGTACAAAACGAAACACGACTAAGAGACAAACATTTGCTACAGAGCTCTACAAAACAAAAGATTGGGCAACACAAACCAATAAAAATCGGAGGTAATTTCAGGTGTTCCGAAAAGGTAAGAAGCCATATTAGATATCAACTCACATTACCGTATTCTTTACATAATATTTAAAGAGGTATGTGTCAAAACCAAGACTTCAAAATTGGTAATTCTTACGTTCCCACCAAGCGTGAAATGAAAGACTTGTCAGTTCGGTATCAAATTCATCTAAGGAGCTTCCATGTAAACAACCAAGCACAATGTGTCAGTCAGAAAAAAATACGTTACATATAACTCTTTAATTTGTTATTTAACTTCATATGCAGATGATATTTGTCACAGAAAATTAAGAAGTGATTAAAAAATGCCTGTATGAGCATGATGGAGATGGCAAGTCCTTGGTAGTTTGATTAATTACATATGTAGTTAATAAATTAATTCACATTTTGTCAAATCAGACATTTCCATAATTGACGGCTGTGTTTTAATCTTTAGTTTTCGTTCTATTTTACTGAATACGTTATCAGAACATTGAAAATCATTGTACATCGTCAATAATGTTTGAATCCTCCTACTTCCTGTGTAATCACGTATACTAAGAACGCTTACACAATTGTTTTGTTGCAGAACTTTTGAGGTTTCCAGTTGACTTATATTTTTCTTTTACTTTATGCTTATGTTGGTTACAATTACATTGCAAGTTTTACTATTGATTTCAATAACAAACATAAGGAACATTTTCTATTCTCTAGTCGGACCTGATTGACACTGAAAACAACAACACCATCAATGATGCTATCGATTTCATCATAACAATAAACTGTAATGAACAGATGGACAAGGAATACAACAACATTCCACCTAAATGTCACATGCTTCTGTCTACGTTCAGCAGTATTCCTTCCATTCATCATATAATGTTTTTCAAGAAAATGTAAAAGCTTCAGAACTGAAAATTTGTGAACAGAACAAACATGTGTTTAATATTGGAATTGAATATTGTAACGCAACTGTATAAAGCGTGTTCGTGTGTGTGTGTGTGTGTGTGTGTGTGCGTATGTAAGTCGTGTCAACTGGGGACACACACGTGTAGGAAACCTTTCAATTGGGGACACATATCAAACGGGGACGTCCCCAATTGACAAAGTGCTGTAAATAGATTTTTTTGGGGTCCTCTTCTATCAGAAACAAATTTTCTTACAAAACTATAATTTTAATATTTGTCCTCAGTTTAACTATTTCAACCGGACATAGTTTGTGTAACGGCTTACATGTTTGAAACTCGCAAACCGCGGACGGCTCACACTCGGTCCGCATTTGCACCATCTTATACATATCACGTGACTGAACCATAATGGCGACCTTTCTGCATGAAAAAAACAGCGGTGAGGTAAAACTTTACTAGTAGTCCTTTGTTAATTTATATTCATCATTGTCTTTTTGCTAAGTTCCTTCAGTTTCCTATCTAACATTGGACTCGGATTTCTTTTAAACTGAATATTATTGCTGCGTGGGATAGGGTTGAGATCTCACAAAACATGTTTAACCCCGCCTCTTAATTTTTGCACCTGTCCGAAGTCAGGAACCTCTGACCTTTGTTAGTCTTGACGAAATGTATGTTTTTTTATTTATTTTGGTTCATTTATTTGTTTGGGATTTTAGTTTGACGTCCATTTTCGCTGAATCAGTATTTTGTTCAGAGGCCGTCAGAAGCCCGCCTCCGAGTGCGCGATTTTCTAGCTGTGTTCAAATGGTGTTCATGCATAGGAACCTGATGTTCAGTAGTTGTCATTTGTTGATGTGGTTCACAAGTGTTTCACGTTTCTTGTTTTTTATATAAATTAGACGGTTGGTTTTCCAGTTTGAATGGTTCTACACTAGTCATATTTTTGGTCCCTTTATAGCTTACTGTTCGGTGTGAGCCAAGGCTCCATGCAGGGGTTCAAATTAGCGGTGGTCCGAGGTCCGCGACCTTCCACTATTACAAGCGGACCTTCATTTTGGTTACTAGCTACGCCCTACGGATCCTTCGATTTGAAAGAAAATACAAATTAACTTCGCAGACCTTTTTACCAAAATTTCCAAATAAACGATCTCAAAATATATTTTCATCTTTTTTATTCATCATGTTCATGACAGCGATATTCATTTTGTCCAACCGCTAGCTTTATACCGAAAATCGTAAACAAGTAATTTGTAAATCCGAGTGAAATCGTATCTGACTGACAAAATCAACATTAAAAAACAATGGATGCCATATAAACCGGAAATGAAGACAATTACAATACCGGATCAGATTCCGGGGCGGTTAAGGGTAATTCGGGTTGCCGATCAAATACAATAAAAAAAATAATGTCAGGCTGGTGACAAAATACATCTAAGATTATGAAATATAAGCACTAGAATTGAAAACCAAAAGGTATATGGAAAAGAAAGAAAAAGCAGAAAATATTTTAGGCAGAAACTCAAAATTACTTTTAGTTCACAAATTTCCATGTCAACATCCAATACAATGTGACAGTATTTTTCTTTATCATTTATAAATGTTGATATGACATGTAGATGTTTTTAAAGTGTAATTCCAAGGGGTAATTTCTTCTCAATTTTGAGGGGCCAGTAAATAGCTGGAAGTTTCGTACTTTATTTTCAAAAATAGGGCAACTAGATATGATACAATGTAACAAAGTAACACAAGCTCTAGTGAGCTTTTAAAATCGAGCTGAAGTAAATTGAGCCCTGAGATAATGGTATAATTAGAAATTAATTACCAATCGTTGTTACAACACACCCACCAACAGTGACACCCTCCCAAATACAAAAAAAAAAGATTATATGAATTCATAATATACAAGACAATTACATTTATTATTGAACATATTATACAACAGTCAAATGACACTGACAATGAAACAAGATAACCTAACACCAAAAGCACATTAATTTTGTATCTTACTGTGTTATAAAATATTTCAAGTAAAAGTAGGACCTGGAATTAAGGTTGTGGACCTTTCAGTTTGGAGTGTCAAAGGTCCTGGACCTTCCAGTACCAAATGTTAATTTGAACCCCTGTCCATGTTGAAGACCGTACTTTGACCTATAGTGTTTTTTTTTTTTTTTTTAAATTGTGACTTGGATGGAGAGTTGTCTCATTGGCACTCATACCACATCTTCTTATATCTGTGTAGATATCACATTATCAGGGATCTCCATGGCCTGTTTTTAGATGGTGCATAGCCATCGTTAAAATATCATCTGCCCCCCAATAAATGTTAGAAATCTAGATTCAAAAACCTGGCATCTGGTGAATTTTAAGACAATATTTCATGCTTGTCAAATGGACATATTATTAGCAGAACTTTTTTTGTAAAAAATTATGTAAAATAAATTCATCTAATTACAGTGACTTCATAAAATTTTATTTAAAAAATTGGGTCTGATTTTCACTCCGGGTCCCTCATACAGGCTACAGCACATCAATTACAAGTAAATATATGGTTATTTACTCAATCAGAATAAAAAGCACCAGGTGCCATACTTTAATTCAGTTTTAAAAGTCGACACTATCAAGATAACGAGATCATTCGGTGACAAAAATGGATGGTATACTCGTATATATTTTTGATTTTGTCAGCAAATTATTGTTCACAGATTTGATTTGAAATATTCCTTCATCGTAGGAAATTTTCCGTATTTGATTGAAGTTTTCAGGCCTGGTAGGTCATATCGAACCTTCGATCCGGCATAGTGCAAACCAATGACAATTATCATGTCATCGATTCATTCGCGATTTAAACTAAACACAACAGAACAAATTGAAAAACAATGCATGCAAACTTTATAAATGTATCATCATAAAAATGCACGCCTTTGTGTCGCTTAGCGGGGGAAAAATCTGTGATGGAATGGTTCATCTTCAACAACAAATGGAAGTTTTTAATGACCTTGACATGGCACGACTTTTGCATATACATGTACTTGATATCTCTCGGGATTTTCCAAATAAGTCTCTTTCGATGGATAACAGCCGCGTTCCGATAGAAATACAAACCGAACTCTCAAATGTAAATAAAACCTAGATAATAATAAAAGTTACGACGTATAAAATAATCGTATAAGTAAAATATGCACCCAAATTTTTTGGCTGATGACGATTGAACCGCCAAAAACTGCTTGAACGGTCAATTTGGCGGGCGGTTCTTATGGAAAACACTGATTGACTTACGCAATAAGCATCCCCTTTTAAACGAGTACAAAATAAGACGTAAACTGAACAAAATTTCATACCAAATAGCATTAGTACAGCAATTATAGATAATATTTGATCACTCTACAAGTTTAAAAATAAATACATGTACATGAAAGTTAACTGCAACTTGATAATTTGAAGAAATTTCGTATCATAAATTATATAATTCCAAATTCATTTTGTAGTTTGCAATCAAATTGATACATCTGGTCTTCTGGTTTTCATTCAAAATCGAAAGATGAATGTTGCATAGTACATGTAGTAACTATGAAATTAGCTATCTAAGTCATTAAAACTTTGTTGTTTCTAAATCATTTCTTCAGCGTTTTACAAAACGAGTACGAAACTTCGTGTAGTTGATGCTGCAAGTGCAAATCGTCAATACCGATTCATGACTTAAGCTTCTAAATTTGACAGTGAAAAAAATCCAACCTAATTTAATGCCCTAAATACAATTACCAAAATAGCAAGAAAACAAAGTGGGAACCCTAAGGACAGCTTGTGGTCATTCTTGACTAAGGGGGATGCAATGCAGGCTTAAAAATGACAATTAATCATGTTAATGAAAATATTTGTTATTCTATAATGAAATAAATATAATAAGCAATATGTATCAGCCTGTTCACCATTCCTTACATGGAAATGAAGGAATGAAATATTTTCGATCACGCAACAGCGTAGACACAGGGTTTTGTCATGGTGAAAGTTCCTCCATCGTTAAATTTTCATCCATGGAGATCCCTGGATATAACATGTACATGTATAATAGACATAGTTAAAAGTACTCAGAATATTGGCTTTATTGCCCACTGAGCACCCTGTAGTTCCCTTTATAAAATCAAGAGCAAGGCACTGGGTGTGGTGGTCTATATATGATGTAGATGATATTTACTGACATCCTCCCTACAGAATAAAAATTTACTTATAACGATGAAATGTAAATTATCGCAGACTTATCAGCCAATAATTAATTAGCCCTACATATACATGTAGATCTGCAAAGGTGCGGAGGAACTGATAATCTTAAACAAAGAAAAATGGTTTTGGTTGATTTTTATTTGACATGTTTGATAAAAATCGATCCAAGAAATAAAAAAGTTACACTGGTAACTGCTAAAAGGGAAATCATGTGAAACTGGCTTGACAGGTATGTTGTGTGAAATTGCTTTTTCTATGGTTGTGGCCTGTTATCTATTTCTTGCATGAAGAGATATTTCTCGTTTGACACTGCACAGAGTATATATTTTCGCATAGTTTGTATTGCAGACATATTTGTGTATACTTTACTTCATGTTACATTGTATTAACAAAATTAAAAAAAAAAATCACAGTCTGTTTACATGGTTTAGTACGAAGTGAATATGAGTTTATACTTAGGATATAGTAGGTACCCATTAGTGATTAATAAGAATTAGAAGGTACCCATTAGGGATTAATGAGAATAAGAAGGTACATGTACATGTACATGTACCCATTAGGGATTACTGAGTATTAGTAGGTACCCATTAGGGATTAATGAGAATTAGTAGGTACCTATTAGGGATTAATGAGAATAAGAAAGTACATGTACCCATTAGGGATTAATGAGAATTAGTAGGTACCCATTAGGGAATAATGAGAATTAGTAGGTACCCATTAGGGATTAATGAGTATTAGAAGTACCCATTAGGCATGTTAGGGATTAATGAGAATTAGTAGGTACACATTAGGGATTAATGAGAATTAGTAGGTACTCATTAGGGATAAATGAGAATTAGTAGGTACCCATTAGGGATTATTGAGAATAAAAAAGTACATGTACCTATTAGGGATTAATGAGAATAAGAAAGTACATGTACCCATTAGGGATTAATGAGAATTAGTAGGTACCCATTAGGATTAATGAGAATTAGTAGGTACCCGTTAGGGATTAATGAGTATTAGTAGGTACTCATTAGGGATTAATGAGAATTAGTTGGTACCCATTAGGGATTAATGAGAATTAGTAGGTACCCATTAGTGATTAATGAAAATTAGTAGGTACCCATTAGTGATTAATGAAAATTAGTAGGTACCCATTAGCATGATTAGGGATTAATGAAAATTAGTAGGTACTCATTAGGGATTAATGAGAATAAGTAGGTACCCATTAGGAAGTAATGAGAATAAGAAAGTACATGTACACATTAGGGATTAATGAGAATTAGTAGGCACCCATTAGGGATTAATGAGCATTAGTAGATACCCATTAGGGATTAATGAGTATTAGTAGGTACCCATTAGCGATTAATGAGAATTAGAAGGTACCCATTAGGGATTAATTTAATGATAATTAGTAGGTTCTCATTAGAGATTATTGAGAATTAGTAGCTATAGCATGTATAGGTACCCAATAAATATTTATGATCATGAGTATAAGTAAATATTGCGAAAGAGAAAAAAATTGAATCGTCAACAGATTTAAATGGGGATGGTAGAAGTATGTGTTCAAAATTAAACTTGGACATTTGAAGCCAAATTTTTCAAACTTATAAAACTGTTTAATTGTAATTTTCTGAAATTGATTTAATAATATTTACTAGAACACGCCCGCTCCATTATGGATCCGTGACCTACAGTACGCCTTATTCATGTTATTTATAGGCTGGATTTATCACTTGCACTTATAATTTAAGGAAAATAATATTTTATGAAGGAATGCATATATACCCTTTTTGTTTTAGTACATGTATTTAAGTTCTTAATGTTTTATTTTTAAATAAGTAGTATTAAAAGTAAGATAGGTCTTTTATACCCTTGTGACAAAGATGCTCCGTCAACAGAGGAATTTACTAAGAGAAGAAGAAGACATGTATACTATTGGTATTGGTATTGCATTCAACCAGGAACTTGTTAATTAATGGTAATATTATTTATGTGGAAAACAAAAGACCCTTGAATGGTGTAATTTTTAATCAACACCATTGTCCTATATTACATGTAGTTATATATAAAGTTGAATTCTTTGAATCGTCGTATTTACCTCATGTTGGCTAACAAATTGGATTTGTTATTTTAGTCTTATAGATTTCATGGGCAGTATGTGGACTGAGCATGCACAAAAGCTCATAAGGGAGCTACCATTTGATTTTTAAGGGTGGGCTAGGATGAAAAATTTTGTCCTGCATTTTTTTTTAATGTAATCTGTCCTGCCTTTTTATTTTTCACTCTATTCGCTCCTGCCTTTTTTTTTTTTTTTTTAGTGTATCCTGACTTTTTTTATACGACCGCAAAAAATTTTGTGGTCGTATATTGGTATCACGTCGTCGTCGTCCGAAGACATTTGGTTTCCGGACAATAACTTTAAAATTTAGTATTGGTAAATAGAAATCTATGAAATTTTAACATAAGGTTTATAACCACAAAAGGAAGGTTGGGATTGATTTTGGGGGTTATGGTCCCAACAGTTTAGGACTTAGGGGCCAAAAAGGGGCCCAAATAAGCATTTTTCTAGTTTCATACAATAACTTGTCGAACAGTGTATGGATCTCTCTGAAATTATACCACAAGTTTCAATACCACAAAGGGATGGTTAGGATTGGCTTTGAGGGGTTATGGCTCAAACCGTTTAGGAATTAGGGCAAAAAAATGAGAAAAAACGGGTGTCCTGGTTAATGGACAATTACTTAAGTACAAATTACAGTGTAAGGGAGGTAATTCAAACACAACTTTGAATTACCTCCCTTACACTGCTTTTAAATTATGTATAAAGAATTTTTGTATTGTCTTGAGGTGATTAGCTGTCAATTCATTTTTAGAAGTTACTATTTTAATAATTTAAAAAATGCTGATTAAGTAAACTATGATTATGTATGTCATTTTCTATTTTAAGACTTTTATGATGTACATGTATTTAAATGGGTTATTATGGTTGCAAACCAGTGATCTGGAAGGATTTTTTCTGTATGGGCCCAGGGCCCCCCAAAAATAAATTCAATGGGCCATTTTAAAAAATAATGGACCATGTTGTCAAATGAGTGGGCCATTTGAATTGACTACAGTAAAAAAAAAAGTGTATATTTCGGCAAAGAGGTGGTGGTACTTACCTTTATGATTTTAGATAATACATGTATCATGGATATTGTTCCTGTGATTTTGTAATTCCAATTTCAATGAGTATATTACAATAACTTCTTCCAAACCGGACAATATTTAAGATAACCTTTATTTACAATGTTTAAACTGGTACTGTTGCCTTGTTCATGTTCATGATTTATCTACATTAAATTTGGGTCTTCGTCGATACCATACTTATTCCAGACGTTCCGTATTAGAGGACATTTCTGGCATTTCCTCTGCACTTCTTGTATTATTATTACTTCATCACGATGACAAGAATAACAGTTGAGAGTGTCATTAATTGATAGAACAAAACAACAATTCGCTGAAGGCATGTTTACAAAATGTCAAAACTAGCCGAAGACCAAAAATGACAAGGACAGTTAAGCGCCTTTTATGGAGACAAAAACTATATTCATAAAAAGGCTTTTGGGTTTTCAATCAAAATAATAGCAAGCTAAACTAACTTAAAAGATTATAATTAGAGATAAATCTGGTCTGTACTAGCCAAATTTCACAAATTTAAAGTTGTTTATAAAAAGTTATATCATGAATGATGGTCAATTACGTTTTTTGGGTAATCAGTTATACCGCATGGTTCTATTATTACCATAGGAAAACATCCTAGCATTGGAGGAACATTACACAGTTGTGTACACACACATGGCGACACGGAACACGATCAGAAATCCATTTGACAATATCTAAACGTTTCGAAACGAAGTGAATAATATCGTGCGCCACGTGGACGCTTACATTTGTCACTCTGTGCGCCATTTCTGGTCGATAGGCGCAGGGCGCACGTCCTTCCCGATCACTGCAAATTCCATTGGAAATTTGAATTGAAATTATGACCATGACTGAGGGAAAAAAATTTTTTTTGGAAAAGGGGAGGAGGTTAAAAAAAATGGGGGAGGGTAAAAAAAATTGGTGGGGGGACAATTTTTCTTCTCAAGATTTCAGATATCAAAAGAAAATCCTTCAAATTTTTTTTTTTAAAGAGGAGGGGAGGTCAATTCGCCAGAGCATATTGTATTGCACAAAAGCAAAAAATAGAATATAAATTCAAATCATATAACCAATTCTAAGTTCTTTGACTACAGCTATTCTGTGTCATTACAATCCAAATTCAGACCTGTATCAAGCGCGAACATTGTGTCCATTTTTGCCCCAACTGTTCAGGGTTGGACCTCTGCGTCATATCCAGCTGCGCTCGGCGAAGCAATTTATTTACATAAATTGTCATCCTGCCTTTTTTTTTTTTTGTCTTTTTTTTTTACTTGTTTTACATTTGTCATTTTGGGGCCTTTTATAGCTGACTATGTGGTATGGGCTTTGCTCATTGTTGAAGGCTGTACAATGACCTATAGTTGTTAATTTCTGTGTCATTTGGTCTCTTGTGGAGAGTTGTCTCATTGGCAATCATCCAATATCCCAAATGCTCTTGACCATTGTACATGTTGTACATATAAAAAGAAGATGTGGTATGATTGCCAATGAGACAACTCTCCACAAGAGACTAAATGACACAGAAATTAACAACTATAGGTCACTGTACAGCCTTCAACAATGAGCAAAGCCCATACCACATAGTCAGCTATAAAAGGCCCCAAAATTTATTCCAGGTTTTTAATTTGCATGTAAATTGTATTTACATGTACATGTATATTCACAAAAATATACATGATATACCTTCCGCTAATTTCTTGAAAATAAATACACCACGAAAAAAAGTACTTTTACAGTACCTGATGAGAAAATCCATGAAACATTTATAAAACATCAAAATTTTATTCATACTAATAAAGGCATTAAAAGAATTGAGGCAAAGTATACTCATACATATGGCAGAGCAGAAAAAGTGTTGGGGGCATTGTTCATATCTAGTTTATTTTGGGCCCTGTTTTCAAATAAGTCCATATTAAGGTTTGAAGGGTCCCAAATTAAACTTTGTCTGATTTCAACTAAAATTAAAATGTTGGTGTTTTTTATATGCTGAATTTAATCTAACCGTCGATGTTGTTAGATTTTTGATATCAGACCATTCATGCCATTCTAGGTAAACTAAATGTCCTGTTTCAAGTTTTTAAGATCTTTGACCACATTTATTTTGTGTAAGAAACCTATGTTATGTCAAAATTTAATCGCAATCCAAATTCAGACAGTATCAAGCTTGAATATTGTGTCTAAACTTGCCCCAACTGTTCAGGGTTCGACCTCTGCTGTCCTATCAGGCTGTGCTCAGCCAAGCATTTTATTTTGTTTAACATATTAATTTGTATTTCTGAGAAATTAATTTTCCAAGAATCTATTCATAGTGAGGAAAAAAATTATTTGGGTTGTATATATATATATGGCAGGAAATAGAAAAATTATGTAAGGGTCAGTGAAACATTGAAATATTATCACACTGGACAAGGATTGGTAATAGACATGGGATCGTTGTTCAAAAGACTTGATTGTTCAAATAAACATAAAGTATTGAAAAGCTACATGTATTTTAATTTTTGCTGTAATGTCTTCCTATGATGTACTTGGGAAGTTGTCATAGTATTTTGAATGAATCATACATTGTACCACGTTTTAATTTATATCAAAAGCCCAAGTCTTACATTAAGTAAACGGGTTTTCAAAATGCTCACTATTTAAGTAACATGTTTCCTATATTAATCCTCAAAATGTAACCATCATCTTGAGTAACCAGACGCTATATAATTCTAACGGTCCAAAATTATCTATTCACTTAAAGTCATATGAAACTTATAGCTGTTAAATGGAGCCTATGGGCTATACATCTCAAAAACCTAAAATCAACTTATATTTTCCAGTATAACAGTATAATATACAGTCAGGGGTACTACTTGTACAGTACAAGTAATCTTTATTTACTTGAAGAAGTAAATAAAATATACTTACAAAAATGTATATACATGATATAAGTTAATTATAATGTTTGAATAATCTCCCCTTAATTTTCTCAAAAATTAACTTGTAAAAGTAATTTTTTTTTACAATCCCACAAAAATTCTCAAGTTTTGAGATGTAAAAACATGGCTTTAACAATTTTTCTCAGGTTACAGTAGCTCATAATTTTTTATTATAGTTCAATGTTTCATCTCATTAATTCAACAAAGAAACTGATTGCCAATGCAAAGATCTTAAGTATTTGTGCAAGGCCTTCAAAAATTGCCCCTTGTGGCTTGTAAATGAGCAGTGTTCTGAAGATAACAGACAAATGAGATTTTCATTGTCCATGAAATTACACTTAAATGATTAGTAAAGACATCTGCAAAGGACAGACAGTTAAAAATTCTATTAGAGCACAAAGAAGTCCTAAGAATTCAAGAAAAGATAGGATGACTTTTTGACTTGTATAAGCAAAAAAATCTGAATGACTGAGGGACATACATGTAACTAAGCCTAATTTTTTTTACCTATACAAGTCAATAGAATACACTTGTATAAGTATCCTACAAATTTACTTATAATATATAAGTATATAATATTTACTTCTACAAGCATGACAAGTAAATAAAAATTACTTGTACAAGTAGTACCCCTGACTGATATATACATGCCTATAAAGCTTAACACATACATTTTATATATTTAAAAAAAATATTTGTTGGTTTATTGTTTTGCTCTTGAAGTCAGTTTTTGTTCATTTAAACGTATAGGACAACAGAGATGGTGTACGTGGGTTCGATTCCCACCCTAGGCATTCATTTATATTGGCTGGTGCAAAGCGGGCAGTTGAGCTTAGTGGCCCTGCGCTGACTCTGTTGTTCCTACATGTATGTGAAAATGTCAACCAGCCATTGGGAGGGCTTGCTTTCTTTCTTTCTTTTCTTCAAAGTCTAAAACAACAAAACCATGGTATAATTGTGAAAATTTGTTTTTTGGTTATTTAGATTTATACTCTGGTTGCATTACATTACCATGATTACCAAAGGCTCCATTGAACAGCAAAAGGTTAATGGTAACAGACAGAGTTTACGTTTGGTTCTGCTCTGCTAATTATGATGAAAAAAAAAATGGTTAATGGTAACAGACAGAGTTTACATTTGGTTCTGCTCTGCTCTGCTAATTATGATGAAATTATAGGCTTTGGAATTTGAAAATTTCCTGAAATTAACAGTTATACAGACTTCTAAATGCCTTCAGATATTCAGCTGATATTTGTTATATCAGTCTCCTATGAGGCGTTTAACAGATCAAGTAATCAGGTAATGTTTCAATCTGCTCTGCTGATTTTTGTCAAAATAATGGATTTTTGACTTAATGTTATGAAAAGAAGACCTTTCCAGAATTTCTTTCTATATCTTCAAATAATGGGCTGTTTTTATGCCCCACCTACGATAGTAGAGGGGCATTATGTTTTCTGGTCTGTGCGTCTGTTCGTTCGTCCATCCATCCGTCCGTCTGTCCCGCTTCAGCATGTTCAGGTTAAAGTTTTTGGTCAAGGTAGTATTTGATGAAGTTGAAGTCAAATCAACTTGAAACTTAGTATACATGTTCCCTTTGAACTGAGTTTGACTGTCCCTCTGGTATCTTTCCTCCCTCTTTGATATGATCTTTCTAATTTAAATGCTAAATTAGATTTTTGACCCCAATTTCACAGTCCACTGAACATAAAAAATGATAGTGCGAGTGGGGCATCCGTGTACTATGGACACATTCTTGTTTGGTATGTGAGTCAGTCATAATGAGTTACATATGTAGTATTGTTTAGTTCCACTCTGGTGATTTTTCTCAGATACATGTACAGAAACAATGTACAGAGTTATTTTTTTTCCTTAAATTGTTCTGCCTTTTCATGAGGTGCCAGGTGAGCACTTTAGACAACTGGGAGATCCTGGTTGATAAAAATATCTGATGTTCAACATTAATTTCAAGATCCCACCTTTCAGGACAGGACTCGACAATAACGCTTGTCCGATTGTCCGGTACCAGAGGACAAATAGGTCGGACAAGTAAAAGCCATATCAAGCTTGTCCGACGGGACAAGTAAAATTAGTCCGTAGAAAATAAATAAGTTAAATCATTCTGTAGAAAATGAATTAAATCCGACTTTCATGATCAAAGTAATAAACAAAAAACCAGAAAAGAAGATAAAAACAAATATTAATTTGACATGTTTTCTTGCGATCGATAATTTAAAACTGGTTCTTTGTCAGATACTTTATAATAGATAAAACACACACTATTCTCAGAAACCATTCTAACCGATACGAATCAGCGATGCGCTTTGTAGATAAGGTAAGACAGTTCGGAAACTATCAGCTCCATGTTTAATCATGTTAATAGTAGTTGATCTTGTTGATTGCGTTTGAATAAACATTTTAATATATTAAAAAACAAAGCTGATTGTAGTGAGGCATTAATCATAATAATCAATATTTTATCAACATAAAAAACCAAACGAGTGTAGACTAACAGGTCTACCAGACTGTGTCTCATGTGCAGAGTCTGATGAGACTTTGGCATTGATGAAAACTAGAACCTAAGTCCTGTGCCATGACTACATGTAGATTCAGTTGTTCTCGACTCATATTTTTGAAAAGGATATCAAGACACATGACATATAAATCAAATTCTGTTCTATTGTTTTAATTCATTTTGTTCATTGAATCAGTTTCAATTGCTAAAAAAGTTAATATTAAGATTTTTTTGGACAAGTTACAATTCCATTCGTACAAGTAAGTTTTGGTATGTACTTGTCCTATCGGGCAAGTTGAAAAAAAAGTTATTGTAGAGGCCTGCAGGATAAGGGGCTTCAAGTTTTACTAATGTCCGTACATATGTACTTCCCATTATATTTTCAGTATAACTTTATGAAGTCAATCACAGTTCTTGTTAGTAGTGTTGTACTGATGATTGATAAAAGTCTCAAATTCTCCAGTCATGGGTGACAAAGATTTCATCATCATACCATTACTTCTCTTATTCAGAATTACTGAAAAACTATTATCAACAAATGTGAATAAAGATTAACAATTTCTCCACATTACCACTAAACTTGTCCTCATTTAGTAGGACTCTATCATGTGTGTCCCCACTTGATGGTACTTGGACAATCATATGCATATGTGTGTTCCATATTGATTTTGTTAGAAAATGTTTTGTTATCACCTTTCAGCATTGTTCAGCTCACCTTGCATAAAAGGTCAAGTGAGCTTGTGCTGATGTTCAACATTAATTTCATTTCAGGGGCTTTAAAGTTTTACTAATGTCTGTTCATCTGTACATCCCAATACATTTTCAATATATCACTTTATGCTGTCAATCACAGATCTTGTTGGTAGTGATGGTCTGATGATTGACAAAAGTGTCAAATTCTCCAGTCTTTGGTGGAAAAGATATCAGCATGATACCTTATTTCTCTTATCTCAAATAACCAGAAAAAACATATTGGCACCAAATATAAATGAAGAATCATGATTTCTCAAAATTTCCACTAAACAGCTCACCTGGCATTACAGGTCATGTAAGCTTGTGCCTCAACTTGGTGTCTGTGGTCGTCCATTTCTTCTCTGATTTAGAATTACCAAAAACTATTATCAGCAAATATAAATAAAGATTCAAGATTTCTCCACATTTCCACTAAACATGTCCTCATTTAGTAGGACTCTATCATGTGTGTCCCCACTTGATGGTACTTGGACAAATGTTGGACAATCATATGTGTCCCATATAGATTTTGTTAGAAAATTTCTTGTTATCACCTTTCAGCTCACCTGGCATAAAACATTGTAAAAGGTCAAGTGAGCTTGTGCTGATGTTCAACATTAATTTCATTTCAGGGCTTTAAAGTTTCACTAATGTCTGTTCATCTGTACATCCCAATACATTTTCAATATATCACTTTATGCTGTCAATCACAGATCTTGTTGGTAGTGATGGTCTGATGATTGACAAAAGTGTCAAATTCTCCAGTCATTGGTGGAAAAGATATCAGCATGATACATGTACCTTAACTTCTCTTATCTCAAATAACCAGAAAAAACATATTGGCACCAAATATAAATGAAAAATCATGATTTCTGAAAATTTCCACTAAACAGCTCACCTGGCATTAAAGGTCATGTAAGCTTGTGCCTCAACTTGGTGTCTGTGGTCATCCATTTCTTCTCTGATTGAGAATTACCAAAAAAACTATGATCAGCAAATATAAATAAAGATTCAAGATTTCTCCACATTTTCACTAAACATGTCCTCATTTAGTAGGACTCTATCATGTGTGTCCCCACTTGATGGTACTTGGACAATCATATGTGTGTCCCATATTGATTTTGTTAGAAAATGTCTTGTTATCACCTTTCAGCTCACCAGGCATAAAACATTGTAAAAGGTCAAGTGAGCTTGTGCTGATGTTCAACATTAATTTCATTTCAGGGCTTTAAAGTTTTACTAATGTCTGTTCATCTGTACATCCCAATACATTTTCAATATATCACTTTATGCTGTCAATCACAGATCTTGTTGGTAGTGATGGTCTGATGATTGACAAAAGTGTCAAATTCTCCAGTCATTGGTGGAAAAGATATCAGCATGATACCTTATTTCTCTTATCTCAAATAACCAGAAAAAACATATTGGCACCAAATATAAATGAAGAATCATGATTTCTCAAAATTTCCATTAAACAGCTCACCTGGTATTACAGGTCATGTAAGCTTGTGCCTCGACTTGGTGTCTGTGGTCGTCCATTTCTTCTCTGATTTAGAATTACCAAAAAAACTATTATCAGCAAATATAAATAAAGATTCAAGATTTCTCCACATTTTCACTAAACATGTCCTCATTTAGTAGGACTCTATCATGTGTGTCCCCACTTGATGGTACTTGGACAATCATATGTGTGTCCCATATTGATTTTGTTAGAAAATGTCTTGTTATCACCTTTCAGCTCACCTGGCATAAAACATTGTAAAAGGTCAAGTGAGCTTGTGCTGATGTTCAACATTAATTTCATTTCAGGGATTTAAAGTTTCACTAATGTCTGTTCATCTGTACATCCCAATACATTTTCAATATATCACTTTATGCTGTCAATCACAGATCTTGTTGGTAGTGATGGTCTGATGATTGACAAAAGTGTCAAATTCTCCAGTCATTGGTGGAAAAGATATCAGCATGATACCTTATTTCTCTTATCTCAAATAACCAGAAAAAACATATTGGCACCAAATATAAATGAAGAATCATGATTTCTCAAAATTTCCACTAAACAGCTCACCTGGTATTACAGGTCATGTAAGCTTGTGCCTCGACTTGGTGTCTGTGGTCGTCCATTTCTTCTCTGATTTAGAATTACCAAAAAACTATTATCAGCAAATATAAATAAAGATTCAAGATTTCTCCACATTTCCACTAAACATGTCCTCATTTAGTAGGACTCTATCATGTGTGTCCCCACTTGATGGTACTTGGACAATCATATGTGTGTCCCATATTGATTTTGTTAGAAAATGTCTTGTTATCACCTTTCAGCTCACCTGGCATAAAACATTGTAAAAGGTCAAGTGAGCTTGTGCTGATGTTCAACATTAATTTCATTTCAGGGCTTTAAAGTTTCACTAATGTCTGTTCATCTGTACATCCCAATACATTTTCAATATATCACTTTATGCTGTCAATCACAGATCTTGTTGGTAGTGATGGTCTGATGATTGACAAAAGTGTCAAATTCTCCAGTCATTGGTGGAAAAGATATCAGCATGATACCTTATTTCTCTTATCTCAAATAACCAGAAAAAAACATATTGGCACCAAATATAAATGAAGAATCATGATTTCTCAAAATTTCCACTAAACCGCTCACCTGGTATTACAGGTCATGTAAGCTTGTGCCTCGACTTGGTGTCTGTGGTCGTCCATTTCTTCTCTGATTTAGAATTACCAAAAAAACTATTATCAGCAAATATAAATAAAGATTCAAGATTTCTCCACATTTTCACTAAAAATGTCCTCATTTAGTAGGACTCTATCATGTGTGTCCCCACTTGATGGTACTTGGACAATCATATGTGTGTCCCATATTGATTTTGTTAGAAAATGTCTTGTTATCACCTTTCAGCTCACCTGGCATAAAACATTGTAAATGGTCAAGTGAGCTTGTGCTGATGTTCAACATTAATTTCATTTCAGGGCTTTAAAGTTTTACTAATGTCTGTTCATCTGTACATCCCAATACATTTTCAATATATCACTTTATGCTGTCAATCACAGATCTTGTTGGTAGTGATGGTCTGATGATTGACAAAAGTGTCAAATTCTCCAGTCATTGGTGGAAAAGATATCAGCATGATACCTTATTTCTCTTATCTCAAATAACCAGAAAAAACATATTGGCACCAAATATAAATGAAGAATCATGATTTCTCAAAATTTCCACTAAACAGCTCACCTGGTATTACAGGTCATGTAAGCTTGTGCCTCGACTTGGTGTCTGTGGTCGTCCATTTCTTCTCTGATTTAGAATTACCAAAAACTATTATCAGCAAATATAAATAAAGATTCAAGATTTCTCCACATTTTCACTAAACATGTCCTCATTTAGTAGGACTCTATCATGTGTGTCCCCACTTGATGGTACTTGGACAATCATATGTGTGTCCCATATTGATTTTGTTAGAAAATGTCTTGTTATCACCTTTCAGCTCACCTGGCATAAAACATTGTAAAAGGTCAAGTGAGCTTGTGCTGATGTTCAACATTAATTTCATTTCAGGGCTTTAAAGTTTCACTAATGTCTGTTCATCTGTACATCCCAATACATTTTCAATATATCACTTTATGCTGTCAATCACAGATCTTGTTGGTAGTGATGGTCTGATGATTGACAAAAGTGTCAAATTCTCCAGTCATTGGTGGAAAAGATATCAGCATGATACCTTATTTCTCTTATCTCAAATAACCAGAAAAAACATATTGGCACCAAATATAAATGAAGAATCATGATTTCTCAAAATTTCCACTAAACAGCTCACCTGGTATTACAGGTCATGTAAGCTTGTGCCTCAACTTGGTGTCTGTGGTCGTCCATTTCTTCTCTGATTTAGAATTACCAAAAACTATTATCAGCAAATATAAATAAAGATTCAAGATTTCTCCACATTTCCACTAAACATGTCCTCATTTAGTAGGACTCTATCATGTGTGTCCCCACTTGATGGTACTTGGACAATCATATGTGTCCCATATTGATTTTGTTAGAAAATGTCTTGTTATCACCTTTCAGCTCACCTGGCATAAAACATTGTAAAGGTCAAGTGAGCTTGTGCTGATGTTCAACATTAATTTCATTTCAGGGCTTTAAAGTTTCACTAATGTCTGTTCATCTGTACATCCCAATACATTTTCAATATATCACTTTATGCTGTCAATCACAGATCTTGTTGGTAGTGATGGTCTGATGATTGACAAAAGTGTCAAATTCTCCAGTCATTGGTGGAAAAGATATCAGCATGATACATGTGATACCTTATTTCTCTTATCTCAAATAACCAGAAAAAACATATTGGCACCAAATATAAATGAAGAATCATGATTTCTCAAAATTTCCACTAAACAGCTCACCTGGCATTACAGGTCATGTAAGCTTGTGCCTCGACTTGGTGTCTGTGGTCGTCCATTTCTTCTCTGATTTAGAATTACCAAAAACTATTATCAGCAAATATAAATAAAGATTCAAGATTTCTCCACATTTCCACTAAACATGTCCTCATTTAGTAGGACTCTATCATGTGTGTCCCCACTTGATGGTACTTGGACAATCATATGTGTGTCCCATATTGATTTTGTTAGAAAATGTCTTGTTATCACCTTTCAGCTCACCTGGCATAAAACATTGTAAAGGTCAAGTGAGCTTGTGCTGATGTTCAACATTAATTTCATTTCAGGGCTTTAAAGTTTTACTAATGTCTGTTCATCTGTACATCCCAATACATTTTCAATATATCACTTTATGCTGTCAATCACAGATCTTGTTGGTAGTGATGGTCTGATGATTGACAGAAGTGTCAAATTCTCCAGTCATTGGTGGAAAAGATCTCAGCATGATACATGTACCTTAACTTCTCTTATCTCAAATAACCAGAAAAAAACATATTGGCACCAAATATAAATGAAGAATCATGATTTCTCAAAATTTCCACTAAACAGCTCACCTGGCATTAAAGGTCATGTAAGCTTGTGCCTCAACTTGGTGTCTGTGGTCGTCCATTTCTTCTCTGATTTAGAATTACCAAAAAAATTATTATCAGCAAATATAAATAAAGATTCAAGATTTCTCCACATTTTCACTAAACATGTCCTCATTTAGTAGGACTCTATCATGTGTGTCCCCACTTGATGGTACTTGAACAATCATATGTGTGTCCCATATTGATTTTGTTACAAAATGTCTTGTTATCACCTTTCAGCTCACCTGGCATAAAACATTGTAAAAGGTCAAGTGAGCTTGTGCTGATGTTCAACATTAATTTCATTTCAGGGGCTTTAAAGTTTCACTAATGTCTGTTCATCTGTACATCCCAATACATTTTCAATATATCACTTTATGCTGTCAATCACAGATCTTGTTGGTAGTGATGGTCTGATGATTGACAAAAGTGTCAAATTCTCCAGTCATTGGTGGAAAAGACATCAGCATGATACATGTACCTTAACTTCTCTTATCTCAAATAACCAGAAAAAACATATTGGCACCAAATGTAAATGAAGAATCATGATTTCTCAAAATTTCCACTAAACCGCTCACCTGGCATTAAAGGTCATGTAAGCTGGTGCCTCAACTTGGTGTCTGTGATCGTCCATTTCTTTTCTGATTTAGAATTACCAAAAAAAAACTATCAAAAAATATAAATAAAGATTCAAGATTTCTCCACATTTCCACTAAACATGTCCTGATTTAGTAGGACTCTATCATATGTGTCCCCACTTGATGGTACTTGGACAATCATATGTGTGTCCCATATTGATTTTGTTAGAAAATGTCTTGTTATCACCTTTCAGCTCACCTGGCATAAAACATTGTAAAAGGTCAAGTGAGCTTGTGCTGATGTTCAACATTAATTTCATTTCAGGGGCTTTAAAGTTTCACTAATGTCTGTTCATCTGTACATCCCAATACATTTTCAATATATCACTTTATGCTGTCAATCACAGATCTTGTTGGTAGTGATGGTCTGATGATTGACAAAAGTGTCAAATTCTCCAGTCATTGGTGGAAAAGATATCAGCATGATACATGTACCTTAACTTCTCTTATCCCAAATAACCAGAAAAAACATATTGGCACCAAATATAAATGAAGAATCATGATTTCTCAAAATTTCCACTAAACAGCTCACCTGGCAATAAAGGTCATGTAAGCTTGTGCCTCAACTTGGTGTCTGTGGTCGTCCATTTCTTTTCTGATTTAGAATTACCAAAAAAACTACTATCAACAAATATAAATAAAGATTCAAGATTTCTCCACATTTCCACTAAACATGTCCTCATTTAGTAGGACTCTATCATGTGTGTCCCCACTTGATGGTACTTGGACAATCATATGTGTGTCCCATATTGATTTTGTTAGAAAATGTCTTGTTATCACCTTTCAGCTCACCTGGCATAAAACATTGTAAAAGGTCAAGTGAGCTTGTGCTGATGTTCAACATTAATTTCATTTCAGGGGCTTTAAAGTTTTACTAATGTCTGTTCATCTGTACATCCCAATACATTTTCAATATATCACTTTATGCTGTCAATCACAGATCTTGTTGGTAGTGATGGTTTGATGATTGACAAAAGTGTCAAATTCTCCAGTCATTGGTGGAAAAGATATCAGCATGATACCTTATTTCTCTTATCTCAAATAACCAGAAAAAACATGTTGGCACCAAATATAAATGAAGAATCATGATTTCTCAAAATTTCCACTAAACACCTCACCTGGCATTACAGGTCATGTAAGCTTGTGCCTCAACTTGGTGTCTGTGGTCGTCCATTTCTTCTCTGATTTAGAATTACCAAAAAAACTATTATCAGCAAATATAAATAAAGATTCAAGATTTCTCCACATTTTCACTAAACATGTCCTCATTTAGCAGGACTCTATCATGTGTGTCCCCACTTGATGGTACTTGGACAATCATATGTGTGTCCCATATTGATTTTGTTAGAAAATGTCTTGTTATCACCTTTCAGCTCACCTGGCATAAAACATTGTAAAAGGTCAAGTGAGCTTGTGCTGATGTTCAACATTAATTTCATTTCAGGGGCTTTAAAGTTTCACTAATGTCTGTTCATCTGTACATCCCAATACATTTTCAATATATCACTTTATGCTGTCAATCACAGATCTTGTTGGTAGTGATGGTCTGATGATTGACAAAAGTGTCAAATTCTCCAGTCATTGGTGGAAAAGATATCAGCATGATACATGTACCTTAACTTCTTTATCTCAAATAACCAGAAAAACATATTGGCACCAAATATAAATGAAGAATCATGATTTCTCAAAATTTCCACTAAACAGCTCACCTGGCATTAAAGGTCATGTAAGCTGGTGCCTCAACTTGGTGTCTGTGATCGTCCATTTCTTTTCTGATTTAGAATTACCAAAAAAAAACTATCAAAAAATATAAATAAAGATTCAAGATTTCTCCACATTTCCACTAAACATGTCCTGATTTAGTAGGACTCTATCATATGTGTCCCCACTTGATGGTACTTGGACAATCATATGTGTGTCCCATATTGATTTTGTTAGAAAATGTCTTGTTATCACCTTTCAGCTCACCTGGCATTAAACATTGTAAAAGGTCAAGTGAGCTTGTGCTGATGTTCAACATTAATTTCATTTCAGGGGCTTTAAAGTTTCACTAATGTCTGTTCATCTGTACATCCCAATACATTTTCAATATATCACTTTATGCTGTCAATCACAGATCTTGTTGGTAGTGATGGTCTGATGATTTACAAAAGTGTCAAATTCTCCAGTCATTGGTGGAAAAGATATCAGCATGATACATGTACCTTAACTTCTCTTATCTCAAATAACCAGAAAAACATATTGGCACCAAATATAAATGAAGAATCATGATTTCTCAAAATTTCCACTAAACAGCTCACCTGGCATTAAAGGTCATGTAAGCTTGTGCCTCAACTTGGTGTCTGTGGTCGTCCATTTCTTCTCTGATTTAGAATTACCAAAAAACTACTATCAGCAAATATAAATAAAGATTCAAGATTTCTCCACATTTCCACTAAACATGTCCTCATTTAGTAGGACTCTATCATGTGTGTCCCCACTTGATGGTACTTGGACAATCATATGTGTGTCCCATATTGATTTTGTTAGAAAATGTCTTGTTATCACCTTTCAGCTCACCTGGCATAAAACATTGTAAAAGGTCAAGTGAGCTTGTGCTGATGTTCAACATTAATTTCATTTCAGGGCTTTAAAGTTTTACTAATGTCTGTTCATCTGTACATCCCAATACATTTTCAATATATCACTTTATGCTGTCAATCACAGATCTTGTTGGTAGTGATGGTCTGATGATTGACAAAAGTGTCAAATTCTCCAGTCATTGGTGGAAAAGATATCAGCATGATACCTTATTTCTCTTATCTCAAATAACCAGAAAAACATATTGGCACCAAATATAAATGAAGAATCATGATTTCTCAAAATTTCCACTAAACAGCTCACCTGGCATTACAGGTCATGTAAGCTTGTGCCTCAACTTGGTGTCTGTGGTCGTCCATTTCTTCTCTGATTTAGAATTACCAAAAACTATTATCAGCAAATATAAATAAAGATTCAAGATTTCTCCACATTTCCACTAAACATGTCCTCATTTAGTAGGACTCTATCATGTGTGTCCCCACTTGATGGTACTTGGACAATCATATGTGTGTCCCATATTGATTTTGTTAGAAAATGTCTTGTTATCACCTTTCAGCTCACCTGGCATAAAACATTGTAAAGGTCAAGTGAGCTTGTGCTGATGTTCAACATTAATTTCATTTCAGGGGCTTTAAAGTTTCACTAATGTCTGTTCATCTGTACATCCCAATACATTTTCAATATATCACTTTATGCTGTCAATCACAGATCTTGTTGGTAGTGATGGTCTGATGATTGACAAAAGTGTCAAATTCTCCAGTCATTGGTGGAAAAGATATCAGCATGATACATGTACCTTAACTTCTCTTATCTCAAATAACCAGAAAAACATATTGGCACCAAATATAAATGAAGAATCATGATTTCTCAAAATTTCACTAAACAGCTCACCTGGCATTAAAGGTCATGTAAGCTTGTGCCTCAACTTGGTGTCTGTGGTCGTCCATTTCTTTTCTGATTTAGAATTACCAAAAAAACTACTATCAACAAATATAAATAAAGATTCAAGATTTCTCCACATTTCCACTAAACATGTCCTCATTTAGTAGGACTCTATCATGTGTGTCCCCACTTGATGGTACTTGGACAATCATATGTGTGTCCCATATTGATTTTGTTAGAAAATGTCTTGTTATCACCTTTCAGCTCACCTGGCATAAAACATTGTAAAGGTCAAGTGAGCTTGTGCTGATGTTCAACATTAATTTCATTTCAGGGCTTTAAAGTTTTACTAATGTCTGTTCATCTGTACATCCCAATACATTTTCAATATATCACTTTATGCTGTCAATCACAGATCTTGTTGGTAGTGATGGTCTGATGATTGACAAAAGTGTCAAATTCTCCAGTCATTGGTGGAAAAGATATCAGCATGATACCTTATTTCTCTTATCTCAAATAACCAGAAAAACATATTGGCACCAAATATAAATGAAGAATCATGATTTCTCAAAATTTCCACTAAACAGCTCACCTGGCATTACAGGTCATGTAAGCTTGTGCCTCAACTTGGTGTCTGTGGTCGTCCATTTCTTCTCTGATTTAGAATTACCAAAAAACTATTATCAGCAAATATAAATAAAGATTCAAGATTTCTCCACATTTCCACTAAACATGTCCTCATTTAGTAGGACTCTATCATGTGTGTCCCCACTTGATGGTACTTGGACAATCATATGTGTGTCCCATATTGATTTTGTTAGAAAATGTCTTGTTATCACCTTTCAGCTCACCTGGCATAAAACATTGTAAAAGGTCAAGTGAGCTTGTGCTGATGTTCAACATTAATTTCATTTCAGGGCTTTAAAGTTTTACTAATGTCTGTTCATCTGTACATCCCAATACATTTTCAATATATCACTTTATGCTGTCAATCACAGATCTTGTTGGTAGTGATGGTCTGATGATTGACAAAAGTGTCAAATTCTCCAGTCATTGGTGGAAAAGACATCAGCATGATACATGTACCTTAACTTCTCTTATCTCAAATAACCAGAAAAAACATATTGGCACCAAATATAAATGAAGAATCATGATTTCTCAAAATTTCCACTAAACCGCTCACCTGGCATTAAAGGTCATGTAAGCTGGTGCCTCAACTTGGTGTCTGTGGTCGTCCATTTCTTTTCTGATAATTTAGAATTACCAAAAAAAAAACTACTATCAACAAATATAAATAAAGATTCAAGATTTCTCCACATTTCCACTAAACATGTCCTCATTTAGTAGGACTCTATCATGTGTGTCCCCACTTGATGGTACTTGGACAATCATATGTGTGTCCCATATTGATTTTGTTAGAAAATGTCTTGTTATCACCTTTCAGCTCACCTGGCATAAAACATTGTAAATGGTCAAGTGAGCTTGTGCTGATGTTCAACATTAATTTCATTTCAGGGGCTTTAAAGTTTTACTAATGTCTGTTCATCTGTACATCCCAATATATTTTCAATATATTACTGTATGCTGTCAATCACAGATCTTGTTAGTAGTGATGGTCTGATGATTGACAAAAGTGTCAAATTCTCCAGTCATTGGTGGAAAAGATATCAGCATGATACCTTATTTCTCTTATCTCAAATAACCAGAAAAACATATTGGCACCAAATATAAATGAAGAATCATGATTTCTCAAAATTTCCACTAAACAGCTCACCTGGCATTACAGGTCATGTAAGCTTGTGCCTCAACTTGGTGTCTGTGGTCGTCCATTTCTTCTCTGATTTAGAATTACCAAAAACTATTATCAGCAAATATAAATAAAGATTCAAGATTTCTCCATATTTCCACTAAACATGTCCTCATTTAGTAGGACTCTATCATGTGTGTCCCCACTTGATGGTACTTGGACAATCATATGTGTGTCCCATATTGATTTTGTTAGAAAATGTCTTGTTATCACCTTTCAGCTCACCTGGCATAAAACATTGTAAAGGTCAAGTGAGCTTGTGCTGATGTTCAACATTAATTTCATTTCAGGGCTTTAAAGTTTCACTAATGTCTGTTCATCTGTACATCCCAATACATTTTCAATATATCACTTGATGCTGTCAATCACAGATCTTGTTGGTAGTGATGGTCTGATGATTGACAACAGTGTCAAATTCTCCAGTCATTGGTGGAAAAGACATCAGCATGATACCTTACCTTTCTCTTATCTCAAATAACCAGAAAAACATATTGGCACCAAATATAAATAAAGAATCATGATTTCTCAAAGTTTCCACTAAACAGCTCAACCTGGCATTAAAGGTCATGTACAGTTTTTTGTAAGCTTGTGCCTCAACTTGGTGTCTGTGGTCGTCCATTACTTCTCTGATTTAGAATTATCAAAAAAACTTTTATCAGCAAATATAAATAAAGATTCAAGATTTCTCCACATTTCCACTAAATATGTCCTCATTTAGTAGGACTCTATCATGTGTGTCCCCACTTGATGGTACTTGGACAATCATATGTGTGTCTCATATTGATTTTGTTAGAAAATGTCTTGTTATCACCTTTCAGCTCACCTCGCATAAAAGGTCAAGTGAGCTTGTGCTGATGTTCAACATTAATTTCATTTCAGGGGCTTTAAAGTTTTACTAATGTCTGTTCATCTGTACATCCCAATACATTTTCAGTATATCACTTCATGCTGTCGATCACAGATCTTGTTTGTAGTGATGGTCTGATGATTGGCAAAAGTGTCAAATTCTCCAGTCATTGATGGAAAAGATATCAGCACGATACCTTATATGGTCATGGTCATGGTTCTTGGACAATCATATGTGTGTCCCGTATTGATTGTGTTTGAAAATGTCGTGTTATCACCTTTCAGCTCACCTGGCATAAAACATTGTAAAAGGTCAAGTGAGCTTGTGCTGATGTTCAACATTAATTTCATTTCAGGGGCTTTAAAGTTTTACTAATGTCTGTTCATCTGTACATCCCAATAAATTTTCAATATATCACTTGATGCTGTCAATCACAGATCTTGTTTGTAGTGATGGTCTGATGATTGACAAAAGTGTCAAATTCTCCTGTCATTAGTGGAAAAGATATGAGCATGATCCATGTACCTTAATTTCTTTTATCTCAAATAACCAGAAAAAACATATTGGCACCAAATATAAATGAAGAATCATGATTTTTCTAAATTTCCACTAAACAGCTCACCTGGCATTAAAGGTCATGTAAGCTTGTGCCTCAACTTGGTGTCTGTTGTCGTCCGTTTCTTCTCTGATTCAGAATTATCAAAAAAACTTTTATCAGCAAATATAAATAAAGATTCAAGATTTCTCCACATTTCCACTAAACATCTCCCCATTTAGTAGGACTCTATCATGTGTGTCCACACTTGATGGTACTTGGACAATGATATGTGTGTCCCATATTAATTATGTTAGAAAATGTTGTGTTATCACCTTTCAGCTCACCTGGCATAAAACATAGTAAAAGGTCAAGTGAGCTTGTGCTGATGTTCAACATTAATTTCATTTCAGGGGCCCTAAAATTTTACCAATGTCTGTTCATCTGTACATCCCAATACATTTTCAATATATCACTTTATGCTGTCCATCACCATGATCACAGATCTTGTTGGTAGTGATGGTCTCATGATTGACAAAAGTGTCAAATTTTCCAGTGATTGGTGGAAAAGATATCTTAACTTTTCTGAGTTCAAATAACCAGAAAAACATTAGCAACAACTAGGGCTAGAACGCTACAAAACGCACATATACCTCTTTTATTGAGATGCTGGAGGTGTATGACACCTAAATAACGTTCATATAACACAGATACTGCGGGTTTCAACGGGTATGAACCATATATAACGTGCATATAGCACTGATACTAAGTTTTTTTTATGAGAATGTCCTTTGGATAACATTATTATTAGACTTGAACTGACTTATTCTAGGGATAGACACCTACAAAACATCACTTTTACTGAGATTGGTGGAGGTGTTTGACCTCTAAAAGACGTTCATATAACAATTATACTGAGGTTTTCCAGAGGAATGACCCCTATGAAACGTTTATTGGCACTCATACCACATCTTTTATATCTATATAACACTTATACTGAGTGGTGAATGACCACTAGCGCACGTTCCTACAACACTGATAATGAGTTATTAGAGAATATGTGTAGGAACGTTCCAAAAATGCAGACTGAGATGTTTGAAGTTTATAACCCTAGATAACGTTCATATAACACTGGTACTGAGTTATTTGAGGTGTATAACCCCTAGATAAAATCCATATACCACTGATGCCGATTTTTTCAAGGGATGTGATTCCTAGATAACGTTCTTAAACACTGATACTGAGATATTCTTGGTGAATGACCACTAGCGAATGTTCCTACAAAACTGATAATGAGTTGTTCGAGGTTTTTTATCTGTAGGGAACGTTCCAAAACACTCCTACTGAGATATTTGAAGCGTAAAACCCCTAGATAACGTTCATATAACATTGGTACTGAGTTATTCGAGGTGTATAACCCCTAGATAACGTGCATATAACACTGATACTAAGTTTTCAAGGGATGTGATTCCTAGATAACGTTCTTAAACACTGGTACTGAGTTATTCGAGGATATTAAGTTTTTCAAGAGATTTGAACCCTATAATACTGATACTGAGATATTCTATGTGAATGAGCACTAGCAAATGTTCCCACAACACTGGTAATGAGTTGTTCGAGGTTTTTTATCTGTAGGGAACGTTCCGAAACACTCTTACTGAGATATTTATGTCGTTTGGATCACGTTTTTATAAGACTTGAATTGACTTTGTTGAGGGCTAGATCTTTACAAAACGTACAAATAAAGATTCACGATTTCTCAAAATTTCCACAAAAAAGGTCCTCATTTAGAAAGAATCAATCATATGTGTCCCAACTTGATTTTACCTGGACAAACATACGTGTCCCCACTTGATGTTACTTTGTCAAGCATATTTGTGTCCCAGTTTGATTTTTGTTAGAAAGGGTACAACCCCTAGATAACGTTCATATTGCACTGGTACTGATTTATTCGAGGTGTATGATCCCTAGATAAAATGCATATACCACTGATGCTGAGTCTATCCAGGGATGTGATTCCAAGATAACGTTCTTAAACACTGGTACTGAGTTATTTGAGTGGTTTGACCATTAGATAACGTTCCTATAACACTGGTCTTGTGTTTAACAAATGATCAGACCTCTAGATAACGTTCACATAACGCTGGTCCTGAGTTTTATAAGGGATATGAACCCTAAATAACGTTCGTAAAACACTGATATTAAGTTTTCAAGGATATGAACCCTATAAAACGTTCATAGAACACTGATACTGAGATATTCTAGGTGAATGACCACTAGCGAATGTTTCTACAACACTGATAATGAGTTGTTCGAGGTTTTTTATCTGTAGGAACGTTCCGAAACACTTTTACTGAGATGTTTGAAGTGTATAACCCTAGATAACGTTCAAATAACACTGATACTGACATATTCTAGGTACCACTAGCAAACGTTCCTTAAACACTGATAATGAGTTGTTCGACGTTTTGTATCTGTAGATGTTTGAAGAGTATATCCCTAGATAACGGTCAGCTGGTACTTAGTTATTCGACGTGTATAACCCCTAGATAAAATTCATATACCACTGATGCTGAGTCTTTCCAGGGATGTGATCCCAAGATAACGTTCTTACCCGTACGAAATATCTAGCAGGATTCCTACCAGACTATAGCAGGAATTTACATGGAATTAGCAGGAAATTTTAAATTCCTGTTACTTTTTAGACGTACTAGGAAAAACTTCAGTTTTTCTTGGAGGATTTTTCATTTTCCTACAACAACATTCCTGGTATGGGTAACAAGAATATTTTTTTCCTGCCAGAAAATCTTTCTACCAGGAATTTTTTCTTATCTTAGCAAGATTATTATCTTGACTGCTATTGGTTTGTATTCAATTATCTTTAATAACTGGATTCCGTTTTGCTAATAACATTTATTTTGCTGTGTTATAAGAAACCAGGTTCCAGTTAACAAATTCAAAAGTTGGAGGGTAAAAGATTCAGATTGTGTATAAACAATACTGCAAAGATTGAATAATGTTCAGGGAAATATTTGAATGTAAGACAGGATTGCTTATGAAGGTATTTGAATTTAATTAAGCTACACTTTTAAAATGTTTTAGAGGGCTTTAATTTTTTTTTCTTATTTGCATGATAGTCAAATTAATTCAACTAATTAAAATGGAAATCTCACAAAAATCCTCATTTAGTAAGAATTTGTCTTATGTATATTATAAGTTCATCTGATCTACATTTTTGTTGTATACATAATAATAGACCAAATTATTTCTAAAAATGTTTTGAGAGTGAACAAAAACTGTTACATCTATTTCCATCATAATTAAATTCAAAACAGATTACAAACCATGTTTATAACACAACTTTGAAATTCATATGTGTCCTACACTTAATGAATTTAAGTCAGATTTTGTGTCAAGAGTTTGATGTTTTTCTTAGTTCTTTATGGCTGAGATTCAGACTAATGAATGACCCAGATGTGCACTGTGTACTGAAGTTATTCGTGTATATTTTTAGACCCTAGATAAAATATTTACCACTTAGGACTTTATGTGTTTCCAGGACTTGATCAAATTAGATTTGACGTATCAGGTATAACATTGGTTCTGAGTTATTCAAGATAATTTGAATCCCTAGATTAACTAACTCCTACTGATTTAAATTTTCGGCTGTATTTCCTGGCGGACCTGTAGATAACGTTCATATATACTTTCTTCTGAGTTTATCAAATTCCTACTGAGATTCATTTATAACGTGGATACAACACTGAACACTGGTACTAAGTTATTTGAGTGGTATGACAACTAATAACGTTCTAATAAGACTGGTCCTGACTTATTCTAGGGCTAGAACCCAACAAAACGTACTTATAACACTGGTCACTGAGTTTTCAAGGGATATAAACACTAGATAACGTGCGTATAACACTGGTACTGAGTTATTCGACGGATATGAACCCTATAAAACGTTCATATAACACTGATACTGAGATATTCTAGGTGATGACCAATAGCGAACGTTCCTAAACACTGATAATGAGTTATTCGAGTGGTTTTACCTGTAGATAACATTCCTAAACACTCTCCTGTGATATTTGAAGTGTATAACCACTAGATATTGTCTATATAACACTGATACTGAGATATTCTAGGTGAATGAATAATAGCGAACGTTCGATTATGTGTTGTACGACGTTTTGTATCTGTAGGGAACGTTCCGAAACACTCTTACTGAGATGTTTGAAGTGTAAAACCCTAGATAACGTTCATATCACACTGGTACTGAGTTATTCGACGTGGATAACCCTAGATAAAATTCATATACCACTGATGCTGAGTTTTTAAGGATGTAATCCCAAGAAAACGTTCTTAAACATTGGTACTGAGTTATTCGATTGGTATGACCACTAGATAACATTCCTATAACACTGGTCCTGAATTTTACAAGGGATATGAACCCTAGAAAACTTGCGTACAACACTGATACTTAGTTTTTGGATGAGTGTGTCGTTTGGATTACGTTTTATAAGACTTGAATTGACTTTTTAGGGCTAGATCTTTACAAAACGTACAAATAAAGATTCACGATTTCTCAAAATGTCCACAAAAGGTCCTCATTTAGTAGGAATCTATCTTGTGTGTCCGCACTTTATGTTGCTTGGACAAGCTTATGTATCCTCACTTAATGTTACTTGGTCAAGAATATTTGTGTCCCAGTTTGATTTTTGTTAGAAATTGTATAACCCTAGATAACGTTCATATGGCACTGGTACTGAGTTATTCGTGGTGTATGACTCCTAGATAAAATGTATTTACCACTTATACTTAGTGTTTCCAGGACTTGATCCTTAGATAACGTTCATATAACATTGGTTCTGAGTTTTCAAGGTATATGATCCTAGATTAACACTCGTACTGACAAATTCGAAGGATATGACCCGTAGATAACGTTCATATATACTGCTTTTGGGTTTATCAAGGGTATGACCCATTTATAACGTGCATACAACACTGATACTAGTACTAAGTTTTTGAGGAGTATGTCCAAAAACGTTCTAATAAGACTGATACTGACTTATTCTAGGGCTAGAACCCAACAAAACGTACTTATAACACTTTCACTGAGATGTTTAGATGTTTATATATCCCTAGATAACGTTAATATAACACTGGTACTGAGTTATTCGACGTGTATAACCACTAGATAACGTTCATATAAACTGATGCTGAGTAATTCAGGGATATGATCCCTAGATAACGTTCTTAAACATTGTACTGAGTTAATCCGTGGTATGACCACAGATAACGTTCATACACTAGTCCCGTGTTTGACCAGGGATATAAACCCTAGATAACGTTCATATAACACTGGTACTGAGTTATTCGACGTGTATAACTCCTAGATAACGTGCATATACCACTGATGCTGAGTTTTTCCAGGATTTGATCTCAAGAAAACGTTCTTAAACACTGGTACTAAGTTTTTGAGTGGTATGACCACTAGATAATGTTCCTATAACACTGGTCCTGTGTTTTACAAGGATATGACCCTAGATAAATAACGTTCATATAACACTGATACTGAGATATACTAGGAGAATGACCACTAGCGAACGTTCGATGAGTTGTTCGATCTTTGTATCTGTAGGAACGTTCCGAAACACTCTTACTCAGATGTTTGAAGTCTAAAACCCTAGATAACGTTCATATAACACTGGTACTGAGTTATTCGACGTGTATAACCCCTAGATAAAATTCATATACCACTGATGCTGAGTTTTTCCAGGGATGTGATCCCTAGATAACGTTCTTAAACACTGGTACTGAGTTATTCGAGGAGTATCACCACTAGATAACGTTCCTATAACACAGGTCCTGTCTTGTACAAGAGATATGACCACTAGATAACGTTCATATAACACTGGACCTGAGTTTTCAATGGATATGAACCCTAGACAACGTGCATATAACACTGGTACTGAGTTGTTCGAGTGTATTACCCTAGATAAAATTCATATACCACTGATGCTGAGTTATTCTAGGATGTGACCCTAGATAACGTTCTTAAACACTGGTACTGAGTTATTCGAGGAGTATGACCACTAGATAACGTTCCTATAACACTGGTCCTGTGATTTACAAGGGATATGACCCCTAGATAACGTTCATATAACACTGGTCCTGACTTTTTCAGGGGATATGAACCCTAGATAAAGTGCATATAACACTGATACTAAGTTTTTCAAGGGATATGAACCATATGAAACGTTCATATAACATTTATACTGAGATATTTCAAGGGATATGAACCCTATGAAAAGTTCATATAACACTGATACTGAGATATTCTAGGTGAATGACCACTAGCGAACGTTCCTACAACACTGATAATGAGCTGTTTGAGGTTTTTTATCTGAAGGGAGCGTTCCGAAACACTCTTACTGAGATGTTTGAAGTGCATAAGCCCTCGATAACGTTCATATAACACTGATACTGAGATGTTCTAGGAGAATGACCACTAGCGAATGTTCCTAAAACACTGATAATGAGTTGTTCGATGTTTTGTATCTATAGGAAACGTTCCGAAACACTCTTACTCAGATGTTTGAAGTGCATAAGCCCTCGATAACGTTCATATAACACTATTATTGAGTTATTCGACGTGTATAACCCCTAGATAAAATTCATATACCACTGAGTTTTTCCAGGGATGTGATCCCTGGATAACGTTCTTAAACACTGGTACTGAGTTGTTCGATGATTATGACCACTAGATAACGTTCCTATAACACTGGTCCTGTGTTTTACAAGAGATATGACCACTAGATAACGTTCTTATAACACTGGTCCTGTGTTTTACTAGGATATGACCCTAGATAACGTTCATATAAGACTGGTACTGAGTTATTCGAGGTGTATAACCGCTAGATCAAATACATATACCACTGATGCTGAGTTTGTCCAGGGATGTGATTCCAAGATAACGTTCTTAAACACTGGTACTGAGTTATTTGAGTGGTATGACCACTAGATAATGTTCCTATAACACTGGTCCTGTGTTTTACAAGAGATATGACCCCTAGATAAATAACGTTCATATAACACTGATACTGAGATATTCTAGGTAGAATGATCACTAGCGAACGTTCCTAAAACACTGATAATGAGTTGTTCGATGTTTTGTATCTGTAGGAACGTTCCGAAACACTCATACTGAGATGTTTGAAGATTATAACCCTAGATAATGTTCATATAACACTGGTACTGAGTTATTCGACCTGTATAACTCCTAGATAACGTGCATATACCACTGATGCTGAGTTTTCCAGGATTTGATCCCTAGAAAACGTTCTTAAACACTGGTACTTAGTTTTCGTGGTATGACCACTAGATAATGTTCCTATAACACTGGTCCTGTGTTTTACAAGGGATATGACCCTAGATAAATAACGTTCATATAACACTGATTCTGAGATATTCTAGGAGAATGACCACTAGCGAACTTTCCTAAAACACTGATGAGTTGTTCGATGTTTTGTATCTGTAGGAACGTTCCGAAACACTCTTACTGAGATGTTTGAAGTGTAAAACCCTAGATAACGTTCATATAACAATGGTACTGAGTTATTCGACGTGTATAACTCCTAGATAACGTGCATATTCCACTGATGCTGAGTTTTCCAGGGATTTGATCTAAAAAACGTTCTTAAACACTGGTACTTATTTGAGGAGGTATGACCACTAGATAACGTTCCTAGAACACTGGTCCTGTGATTTACAAGGATATGACCCCTAGATAACGTTCATATAACACTGGTCCTGAGTTTTCAGGGATATGAACCCTAGATAAAGTGCATATAACACTGATACTAAATTTTTCAAGGTATGAACCATATGAAACGTTCATATAACATTTATACCGAGATATTTCAAGGATATGAACCCTATGAAACGTTCATATAAACTGAGATGTTTGAAGTGTATAACCCCTAAATGAACTTTCATATAACTGGTACTGACATATTCTAGGAGAATGATCACTAGCAAACGTTCCTAAAACACTGATAATGATTTGTTCGTCGTTTTTATCTGTAGGGAACGATCCGAAACACTCATACTGAGATGTTTGAAGATTATAACCCTAGATAATGATCATATAACACTGGTACTGAGTTATTCGACGTGTATAACTCCTAGATAACGTGCATATACCACTGATGCTGAGTTTTTCCAGGATTTGATCTCAAAAAACGTTCTTAAACACTGGTACTTATTTGAGTGGTATGACCACTAGATAATGTTCCTATAACACTGGTCCTGTGTTTTACAAGGGATATGACCCCTAGATAAATAACGTTCATATAACACTGATATTGAGATATACTAGGAGAATGACCACTAGCGAACGTTCCTAAAACACTGATGAGTTGTTCGATGTTTTGTATCTGTAGGGAACGTTCCGAAACACTCTTACTCAGATGTTTGAAGTGTAAAACCCCTAGATAACGTTCATATAACACTGGTACTGAGTTATTCGACGTGTATAACCCTAGATAAAATTCATATACCACTGATGCTGAGTTTTTCCAGGATGTGATCCCACTAGATAACGTTGTCCTGTCTTTACAAGAAATATGACCACTAGATAACGTTCATATAACACTGGACCTGAGTTTTCAAGGATATGAACCCTAGACAACGTGCATATAACACTGGTACTGAGTTATTCGAGTGTATTACCCTAGATAAAATTCATATACCACTGATGCTGAGTTATTCTAGGATGTGACCCCTAAATTACGTTCTTTAACACTGGTACTGAGTTATTCGAGGAGTATGACCACTAGATAACGTTCCTATAACACTGGTCCTGTGATTTACAAGGGATATGACCCCTAGATAACGTTCATATAACACTGGTCCTGACTTTTTCAGGGGATATGAACCCTAGATAAAGTGCATATAACACTGATACTAAGTTTTTCAAGGAAGATGAACCATATGAAACGTTCATATAACATTTATACTGAGATATTTCACTAGGGATATGAACCCTATGAAAAGTTCATATAACACTGATACTGAGATATTCTAGGTGAATGACCACTAGATTACGTTCCTACAACACTGATAATGAGTGTTTTGAGGTTTTTGATCTGAAGATAATGTTCGTATACACTCTTACTGAGATGTTTGAAGTGCATGAACCCTCGATAACGTTCATATAACACTGATACTGATATATTCTAGGAGAATGACCACTAGCGAACGTTCCTAAAACACTGATAATGAGTTGTTCGATGTTTTGTATCTACAGGAAACGTTCCGAAACACTCTTACTCAGATGTTTGAAGTGCATAAGCCCTCGATAACGTTCATATAACACTATTATTGAGTTATTCGACGTGTATAACCCCTAGATAAAATTCATATACCACTGAGTTTTTCCAGGGATGTGATCCCTGGATAACGTTCTTAAACACTGGTACTGAGTTGTTCGAGGAGTATGACCACTAGATAACGTTCCTATAACACTGGACCTGAGTTTTACAAGAGATATGACCACTAGATAACGTTCCTATAACACTGGACCTGAGTTTTCAAGGGATATGAACCCTAGACAACGTGCATATAACACTGGTACTGAGTTATTCGAGGTGTACAACCCCTAGATAAAATTCATATACCACTGATGCTGAGTTTTTCTAGGATGTGACCCTAGATAACGTTCTTAAACACTCGTACTGAGTTATTCGAGAAGTATGACCACTAGATAACGTTCCTATAACACTGGTCTTGTGTTTTACAAGGGATATGACCCCTAGATAAAGTCCATATAACACTGATACTACGTTTTCACGGGATATGAACCATATGAAACGTTCATACAATACTGATACTGAGATATTCTAGGTGAATGATCACTAACTAACGTTCCTAGAGAACTGATAATGAGTTGTTCAAGGTTTTTATCTGTAGGAACTATCCGAAACATTCATACTGAGATGTTTAAAGTGTATAACCCTAGATTATGTTCATATAACACTGGTCCGGAGTGTTTCAAGGGATATGAACTACAGATAATGTGCGTATAACATTGATCCTAAGTTTTCAAGGGATATGAACCCTATGAAAAGTTCATGTAACACTGATACTGAGATATTCTAGGTGAATGATCACTAGCGAACGTTCCTACAACACTGATAATGAGTTGTTCGATGTTTTTATCTGTAGGAGCGTTCCGAAACACTCTTACTGAGATGTTTGAAGTGCATACGCCCTCGATAACGTTCATATAACACTATTATTGAGTTATTCGACGTGTATAATCCCTAGATAAAATTCATATACCACTGATGCTGAGTTTTTCCAGTGATGTGATCCCTAGATAACGTTCTTAAACACTGGTACTGAGTTATTCGAGGAGTATGACCACTAGATAACGTTCCTATAACACTGGTCCTGTGTTTTACAAGAGATATGACCACTAGATAACGTTCATATAACACTGGACCTGAGTTTTCAAGGCATATGAACCCTAGACAACGTGCATATAATACTGGTACTGAGTTATTCGAAGTGTACAACCCTAGATAAAATTCATATACCACTGATGCTGAGTTTTCTAGGGATGTGACCCTAGATAACGTTCTTAAACACTGGTACTGAGTTATTCGAGGAGTATGACCACTAGATAACGTTCCTATAACACTGGTCCTAATTTTACAAGGGATATGACTCTAGATAACGTTGATATAACACTGGTCCTGAGTTTTCAGGGATATGAACCCTAGATAAAGTGCATATAACACTGATTCTACGTTTTCAAGGAATATGAACCATATGAAACGTTCATATAACACTTATACTGAGATATTCTAGGTGAATGATCATTAACAAACGTTCCTAGAGAACTGATAATGAGTTGTTCGAGGTTTTTATCGGTAGGAACGTTCCGAAACACTCTTACTGAGATATTTGAAGCGTATAACCCTAGATAACGTTCATATAACATTGGTACTGAGTTATTCGAGGTGTATAACCCTAGATAACGTGCATATAACACTAATACAAAGTTTTCAAGGGATGTGATTCCTAGATAACGTTCTTAAACACTGGTACTGAGTTATCAGAGGAAAACACTGATAATGAGTTGTTCGATGTTTTGTATCTGAAGGAACGTTTTGAACACTCTTACTGAGATGTTTGAAGTGTATAACCCCTAGATAACGTTCATATAACACTGGTACTGAGTTATTCGAGGAGTATGACCACTAGATAACGTTCATATAACACTGGTCCTCAGTTTTACAAGAGATATGACTACTAGATAACGTTCATATAACACTGGTCCTGAGTTTTCAAGAGATATGAACCATAGATAACATGCACATAACTCTGATACATAGTTTTCGAGGAGAATGTCATTTGGATCACGTTTTATAAGATTTGAATTGACTTTTTGAGGGCTAGATCTCTATAAAACTTACAAATAAAGATTCACGATTTTCAAAATTTCCACAAAAAGGAACTCATTAAGTAAGAATCTATCATGTGTGTCCCTCCTTGATGTTACTTGGACAAGCACACGTGTCCCCACTTAATGTTACTTGGTCAAGCATATTTGTGTCCCAGTTCGATTTTTGTTAGAAAGTGAAGAGCCCCTAGATAACGTTCTTAAACACTAGTACTGAGTTATTCTAGCAGTATGACAACTAGATAACGTTCCTATAACACTGGTCCTGTGTTTTACAAGAGATATGACCACTAGATAACGTTCATATAACATTACCTCAGTTTTCAAGGATATGACCACTAGATAACGTTCATATAATACTGGTACTGAGTTTTCAAGGGATATGAACCTAGATAACGTGCATATAACACTGGTACTGAGTTATTCGAGGTGTATAACCCCTAGATAAAATTCATATACCACTAATGCTGAGTTTTTCTAAAGATGTGACCCTAAGATAACGTTCTTAAACACTGGTACTGAGTTATTCGAGAAGTATGACCACTAGATAACGTTCCTATAACACTGGTTCTGAGTTTTACAAGGATATGACCCTAGATAACGTTGATATAACACTGGTCTTGAGTTTTCAGGGATATGAACCCTAGATAAAGTGCATATAACACTGATACTGAGTTTTCAAGGGATATGAACCATATGAAACGTTCATTTAACACTTATATTGATATATACTAGGTGAATGACCACTAGGAAACGTTCCTATAGCACTGATAATGAGTTGTTCGAGGTTTTTTATCTGAAGGGAACGATCAGAAACACTCATATTGAGATGTTTGAGGTGTATAACCCCTAGATTCTGTTGATATAAAACTGGTCCCGAGTTTTTCAATGGATATGAACCCTAGATAACGTCGGTATAACACGGATACTAAGTTTTGTAAGGAAATGAACCATATGAAATGTTCATATAACACTGATACTGAGATATTCTTGGTAAATGACCACTAGCGAACGTTCCTACAACACTGATAATGAGTTGTTTGAGGTTTTTATCTGTAGGAGCGTTCCGAAACACTCTTACTGAGATGTTTGAAGTGCAAAAGCCCTCGATAACGTTCAAATAACACTCCTAGTGATATAACCTAGTGTATAACCCTAGATAAAATTCATATACCACTGAGTTTTTCCAGGGATCTGATTCCTAGATAACGTTCTTAAACACTGATACTGAGTTATTCGAGGAGTATGACCACTAGATAACGTTCCTATAACACTGGTCCTGTGTTTTACAAGAGATATGACCACTAGATAACGTTCATATAACACTGGTCCTGAGTTTTTCAAGGGATATGAACCAAAGATAACATGCACATAACTCTGATACTTAGTTTTTCGAGGAGTATGTCGTTTGGATCACGTTTTTATAAGACTTGAATTGACTTTTTTGAGGGCTAGATCTTTAAAAACGTACAAATAAAGATTCACGATTTTTCAAAATTTCCCCCAAAAGGTCCTCATTTAGTAAAAATCTATCATGTGTGTACCCACTTGATGTTACTTGGACAAGCATAAGTGTCCCCACTTGATGTTACTTGGTTAAGCATATTTGTGTCCAAGTTTGATTTTTGTTAGAAAGTGTAGAGCCCCTAGATAACCTTCTTAAACACTGGTACTGAGTTATTCAAGGTGTATGACCCCTATAGATTAACACTCGTACTGAAAAATTCGAGGGGTATGACCCATAGATAACGTTCATATAACACTAGTCCTGAGTTTCTCACGGGATATAAGTCCTAGATAACGTCGGTATAATACGGATACTAAGTTTTAAAGGGATATGAACCCTATAAAACGTTCATATCCCACTGATACTGAGATATTCTAGGTGAATGACCCCTAGCAAACGTTCCTACAACACTGCTAATGAGTTGTTCGAGGTTTTTTATCTGTAGGGAACGTTCCGAAACACTCTCTGAGATGTTTGAAGTGTACAAGCCTTCAATAACGTTCATATAACACTGATACTGAGATATTCTAGGTGAATGACCACTAGTGAACGTTCCTAAAACACTAATAATGAGTTGTTCGCTGTTTTGTGTCTGTAGGGAACGTTCCAAAACACTCTTACTGAGATGTTTGAAGTGTATAACACGTAGATAACGTTCATATAACACTGGTACTGAGTTATTCGAGGTGTAAAACTCCTGGAGAAAATTCTTTTACCACTGATGCTGAGTTTCCCAGGGATATGATCCCAAGATAACGGTTTCAAACACTTGTACTGAGTTATTCGAGTGGTATAACGTTCCTATAACACTGGTCCTGTAGATGTATTTTACAAGGGATAAGACCCCAGATAAGGTTCATATAACACTGGTCCTGAGTTTTCAAGGGATATGATCCTATAAAACGTTTATATAACACTGATACTGAGATATTGTAGGTGAATGACCACTAGCGAACGTTCCTACAACACTGATAATGAGTTGTTCGAGGTTTTATTTATCTGTAGAGAACGTTCCGAAACACATTTACTGCGATGTTTCAAGTGTAAAATCCCTAGATAACGTTCATATAACACTGGACCTGAGTTTTTCAAGGGATATGAACCCTAGATAACGTGCATATAACACCGGTACTGAGTTATTCGAGGTGTATATCCCATGGATAAAATTCATATACCACTGATGCTGACTATTCCTAGGGATGTGACCCGTAGATAACGTTCTTAAACACTGGTACTGAGTTATTCGAGGAGTATGACCACTAGATAAGTATCCTATAACACTGGTCCTGTGTTTTACAAGAGATATGACCACTAGATAACGTTCATATAACACTGGACCTGAGTTTTCAAGGGATATGAACTCTAGATAACGTGCATATAACACCGGTACTGAGTTATTCGAGGTGTATAACCCCTGGATAAAATTCATAAACCACTGATGCTGACTTTTTCTATGATTTGACCCGTAGATAAGGTTCTTAAACACTGGTACTGAGTTATTCGAGGAGTATGACCACTAGATAACGTTCCTATAACACTGGTCCTGAGTTTTTCAGGGGATATGAACCCTAAATAAAGTGCATATAACACTGATATTACGTTTTTCAAGGGATATGAACCATATGAAATGTTCATATAACACTTATACTGAGATATTCTAAGTGAATGACCACTAGCAAACGTTCCTAGAGCACTGATAATGAGTTATTCGAGGTTTTTATCTGTAGGAACGATCCAAAACACTCATATTGAGATGTTTGAAGTGTATAACCCTAGATTATGTTCATATAACACTGGTCCCGATGTTTTCAAGGGATATGAACCCTAAATAACGTCGGTATAACACGGATACTAAGTTTTTCAAGGGATATGAACCCTATGAACAGTTCATATAACACTGATACTGAGATATTCTTGGTAAATGACCACTAGCGAACGTTTCTACAACACTGATAATGAGTTGTTTGAGGTTTTTTATCTGTAGGGAGCGTTCCAAAACACTATTACTGAGATGTTAGAAGTGCAAAAGCCCTCGATAACGTTCAAATAACACTGATACTGAGATATTCTAGGAAAATGACCACCAGCGAACGTTCCTAAAACACTGATTATGAGCTCTTCGATGTTTTGTATCTGTAGGGAACGTTCCGAAACACTCTTACTGAGATGTTTGAAGTGTATAACCCCTAGATAACGTTCATATAACACTGGTACTGAGTTATTCGACGTGTATAACCCCTAGATAAAATTCATATACCACTGATGCTGAGTTTTTCTAGGGATGTGATCCTTAGATAACGTTCTTAAACACTGGTACTGAGTTATTCGAGGAGTATGACCACTAAATAACGTTCCTATAACACTGGTCCTGTGTTTTACAAGAGATATGACCACTATATTACGTTCATATAACACTGGTCCTGATTTTTACAAGGGATATGAACCAAAGTTAACATGCACATAACTCTGATACTTAGTTTTTCGAGGAGTATGTCGTTTGGATCACGTTTTTATAAGACTTGAATTGACTTTTTGAGGGCTAGATCTTTTCAAAACGTTCAAATAAAGATTGACGATTTTTCAAAATTTCGCCAAAAAGATCATCATTTGGTAAGAATCTATCATGTGTGTTCCCACTTAATGTTACTGAGACAAGCATACGTGTCCCCACTTGATGTTACTTGGTTAAGCATATTTGTGTCCAAGTTTGATTTTTGTTAGAAAGTGTAGAGCCCCTAGATAACCTTCTTAAACACTGGTACTGAGTTATTCAAGGTGTATGACCCCTAGATTAACACTCGCACTGAAAAATTCGAGGGGTATGACCCATAGATAACGTTCATATATACTGGTTCTGAGTTTTTAAAGGGGTATGACCCATTTATAAAGTGCATACAGCACTGATACTAAGTTTTTTTAGGAGTATGTCTTTTGGATAACGTTCTTATAAGACTAGTACTGGCTTATTCTAGGGCTAGAACCAAACAAAACGTACAAATAACACTTTTACTGAGATGATGGAGGTGTATGACCCCTAAGTAATGTACAGATAACATTTAGACTGAGATATTCTAGGTGAATGACCACTAGCAAACGTTCCTAGAGCACTGATAATGAGTTGTTCGGGGTTTTTTATCTGTAGGGAACGATCCAAAACACTCATACTGAGATGTTTGAAGTGTATAACCCCTAGACAACGTTCATATCACACTGGTCCCGAGTTTTTCAAGAGATATGAACCCTAGATAACGTGCGTATAACACTGATACTAAGTTTTTCAAGGGATATGAACCCTATGAAAGTTCATATACCACTGATACTGAGATATTCTAGGTGAATGACCACTAGCGAACGCTCCTACAACACTGATAATGAGTTGTTCGAGGATTTTTATCTATAGGGAGCGTTCCGAATCACTCTTAATGATGTGTTTAAAGTGCATAAGCCCTTGATAACATTCTTATAACACTGATACTGAGATATTCTAGGAGAATGACCACTAGCGAACGTTCCTAAAACACTAATAATGAGTTGTTCGATGTTTTGTATCTGTAGGGAACGTTCCGAAACACTCTTACTCAGATGTTTGAAATGTATAACCCCTAGATAACGTTCATATAACACTGGTACTGAGTTATTCCACGTGTATAACCCCTAGATAAAATTCATTTACCACTGATGCTGAGTTTTCCAGAGGTGAACCCTAGATAACGTTCTTAAACACTGATACTGAGTTATTCGAGGAGTATGACCACTAGATAACGTTCCTATAACACAGGTCCTGTTTCAAGAGATATGACCACTAGATAACGTTCATATAAAACTGGTCCTGGGTTTTTCAAGGGATATGAACCAAAGATAACATGCACATAACTCTGATACTTAGTTTTTCGAGGAGTATGTCGTTTGGATCACGTTTTTATAAGACTTGAATTGACTTTTTTGAGGGTTAGATCTTTACAAAACGTACAAATAAAGATTCACGATTTTTCAAAATTTCCACAAAAAGGTCCTCATTTAGTAAGAATCTGTCATGTGTGTCCCTACTTGATGTTACTTGGACAAGTATACGTGTCCCCACTTGATGTTACTTGGTCAAGCATATTTGTATCCCAGTTTGATTTTTGTTAGAAAGTGTAGAGCCCCTGGATAACGTTCTTAAACACTGGTACTGAGTTATTCGAGGAGTATGACAACTAGATAACGTTCTTATAACACTGGTCCTGTGTTTTACAAGAGATATGACCACTAGATAACGTTCATATAACACTGGACCTGATATTTTCAAGGGATATGAACCCTAGATAACGTGCATATAACACTGGTACTGAGTTATTCGAGGTGTATAACCCCTAGATGAAATTCATATACCACTGATGCTAAGTTTTTCTAGGGATGTGACCCCTAGATAACGTTCTTAAACACTTGTACTGAATTATTCGAGGAGTATGACCACTAGATAGCGTTCCTATAACACTGGTCCTGAGTTTTACAAGGGATATGACCCTAGATAACGTTCATATAACACTGGTCCTGAGTTTTTCAGGGGATCTGAACCCTAGATAAAGTGCATATAACACTGATATACGTTTTTTGAGGGATATGAACCAAATGAAATATTCATATAACACTTATACAGAGATATTCTAGGTGAATGACCACTAGCAAATGTTCCTAGAGCACTGATAATGAGTTGTTCGAGGTTTTTTATCTGTAGGGAACGATCCCAAACACTCATACTGAGATGTTTGAAGTGTATAACCCCTAGATTATGTTCATATAACACTGGTCTTGATTTTTTCAAGGGATATGAACCCTAGATAACGTGCCTATAACACTGATACTAAGTTTTTCAAAAGATATGAACCCTATGAAAAGTTCATATTACACTGATACTGAGATATTTTAGGTGAATGACCACTAGCGAACGTTCCTACAGCACTGATAATGAGTTGTTTGAGGTTTTTTATCTGTAGGGAGCGTTCCGAAACACTCTTACTGAGATGTTTGAAGTGCATAAGCCCTCGATAACGTTCATATAACACTGATACTGAGATATTCTAGGAAAATGACCACTAGCGAACGTTCCTAAAACACTGATAATGAGTTGTTCGATGTTTTGTATCTGTAGCGAACGTTCCGAAACACTCTTACTGAGATGTTTGAAGTGTATAACCCCTAGATAACGTTCATATAACACTGGTACTGAGTTATCCGACGTGTATAACCCCTAGATTAAATTCATATACCACTGATGCTGAGTTTTTCCAGAGATGTGATCCCTAGATAACGAGTATGAGCACTAGATAACGTTCCTATAACACTGGTCCTGTGTTTTACAAGAGATATGACCACTAGATAACGTTCCTATAACACTGGTCCTGAGTTTTTCAAGGGATATGAACCAAAGATAACATGCACATAACTCTGATACTTAGTTTTTCGAGGAGTATGTCGTTTGGATCACGTTTTTATAAGACTTGAATTGACTTTTTTGAGGGCTAGATCTTTACAAAACATAGAAATAAAGATTCACGATTTTTCAAAATTTCCCCCAAATGGTCCTCATTTAATAAAAATCTATCATGTGTGTACCCACTTGATGTTACTTGGACAAGCATAAGTGTCCCCACTTGATGTTACTTGGTTAAGCATATTTGTGTCCAAGTTTGATTTTTGTTAGAAAGTGTAGAGCCCTAGATAACCTTAAACACTGGTACTGAAATATTCAAGGTGTATGACCCTATAAATTAACACTCGTACTGAAAAATTCGAGGGGTATGACCACTAGATAACGTTCATATATACTGGTTCTGAGTTTTTCAAGGGGTATGACCCATTTATAAAGTGCATACAGCACTGATACTAAGTTTTTTAGGAGTATGTCCTTTGGATAACGTTCTTATGAAACTAGTACTGGCTTATTCTAGGGCTAAAACCAAACAAAACGTACAAATAACACTTTTACTGAGATGATGGAGGCGTATGACCCCTAAGTAACGTTCATATAACATTTATACTGAGATATTCTAGGTGAATGACCACTAGCAAACGTTCCTAGAGCACTGATAATGAGTTGTTCGAGGTTTTATATCTGTAGGGAACGATCCGAAACACTCATACTGAGATGTTTGAAGTGTAGAGCCCCTAGATAACCTTCTTAAACACTGGTACTGAGTTATTCAAGGTGTATGACCCCTAGATTAACACTCGTACTAAAAAATTCGATGGGTATGACCCCTAGATAACGTTCATATATACTGGTTCTGAGTTTTTCAAGGAGTACGACCCATTTGTAAAGTGCATACAGCACTGATACTTAGTTTGTTTTAGAAGTATGTCCATTGTATAACATTCTTATAAGACTAGTACTGGCTTATTCTAGGGCTAGAACCAAACAAAACGTACCTATAACACTTTAACTGAGATGATGGAGGTGTATGACCCCTAAGTAACGTTCATAAAACATTTATACTGAGATATTCTTGGTGAATGACCACTAGCAAACGTTCCTAGAGCACTGATAATGAGTTGTTCGAGGTTTTTTATCTGTAGGGAACGATCCCAAACACTCATACTGAGATGTTAGAAGTGTATAACCCTAGATAACGTTCATATAACACTGGTACTGAGTTATTCGACGTGTATAACTCCTAGATAAAATTCATATACCACTGATTCTGAGTTTTCCAGGGATGTGATCCTTAGATAACGTTCTTAAACACTGGTACTGAGTTATTCGAGGAGTATGACTACTAGATAACGTTCCTATAACACTGGTCCTGTGTTTTACAAGGATATGACCCTAGATAGTGTTCATATAACACAGGTCCTGAGTTTTCAGGGGATATGAACTCTAGATAACGTGCATATAACACTGATACTAAGTTGTTTAAGGGTATGATCCCTATAAAACGTTCATATAACACTGATACTGAGATATTGTAGGTGAATGACCACTAGCGAACGGTCCTACAACACTGATAATGAGTTGTTTGAGGTTTTATTTATCTCTAGGAACGTTCCGAAACACTTTTACTGCGATGTTTCAAGTGTAAAACCCTAGATAACGTTCATATAACACTGGACCTGAGTTTTCAAGGATATGAACCCTAGATAACGTGTAAATAAGACTGGTACTGAGTTATTCGAGGTGTATAACCCTGGATAAAATTCATATACCACTGATGCTGAGTTTTCTAGGGATGTGACCCTAGATAACGTTCTTAAACACTGGTACTGAGTTATTCGAGGAGTATGACCACTAGATAACGTTCCTATAACACTGGTCCTGTGTTTTACAAGAGATATGACCACTAGATAACGTCCATATAACACTGGACCTGAGTTTTCAAGGGATATGAACTCTAGATAACGTGCATATAACACCGGTACTGAGTTATTCGAGGTGTATAACCCTGGATAAAATTCATATACCACTGATGCTGACTTTTCTAGGGATGTGACCCGTAGATAACGTTCTTAAACACTGGTACTGAGTTATTCGAGGAGTATGACAACTAGATAACGTTCCTGTAACACTGGTCCTGAGTTTTCAGGGATATGAACCCTAGATAAAGTGCATATAACACTGATTCTACGTTTTTCAAGGGATATGAACCATATGAAACGTTCATATAACACTTATACTGAGATATTCTAGGTGAATGACCACTAGCAAACGTTCCTAGAGCACTGATAATGAGTTGGTCGAGGTTTTTTATCTGTAGGGAACGATCCCAAACACTCATACTGAGATGTTTGAAGTGTATATACCCTAGATTATGTTCATATCACACAGGTTCCGAGCTTTGCAAGGGATATGAACCTTAGATAACGTGCGTATAACACTGATACTAAGTGTTTCAAGGGATATGAACCCTATCAAAAGTTCATATAACACTGCTACTGAGATATTCTAGGTGAATGACCACTAGCGAACGTTTCTACAACACTGATAGAGTTGTTCGAGGTTTTTTATCTGTAGGGAGCGTTCCGAAACACTCTTACTGAGATGTTTGAAGTGCATAAGCCCTCGATAACGTTCATATAACACTGATACTGAGATATTCTAGGAGAATAACCACTAGATAAGGTTCCAATAACACTGGTCCTGTGTTTTACAAGGGATATGACCCGTAGATAATGTTCATATAACACTTGTCCTGGGTTTTTCAGGGGGATATGAACCCTAGATAAAGTGCATTCAACACTGCTACTACGTTTTTCATGGGATATGAACCATATGAAATGTTCATATCACACTTATACTGAGATATTCTAGGTGGGTTGCAACTGGCGAACGTTCCTACAACACTGATAATGAGTTGTTCGAGGTTTTATTTATCTGTAGGGAACGTTCCGAAACACTTTTACTGCGATGTTTCAAGTGTAAAACCCCTAGATAACGTTCATATAACACTGGACCTGAGTTTTTCTAGGGATATAAACCCTAGATAACGTGCATATAAGACTGGTACTCAGTTATTCGAGGTGTATAACCCTTAGATAAAATTCATATACCACTGATGCTGAGTTTTTCTAGGGATGTGACCCCTAGATAACGTTCTTAAACACTGGTACTGAGTTATTCGAGGAGTATGACTACTAGATAACGTTCCTATAACACTGGTCTTGTGTTTTCCAAGGGATATGACCCCTAGATAATGTTCATATAACACTGGTCCTGAGTTTTTCAGGAGATATGAACCCTAGATAACGTTCATATAACACTGGTCCTGAGTATTTCATGGAATATGAACCCTAGATAAAGTGCATATAACACTGCTACTAGGTTTTTCAAGGGATATGAACCATATGAAACGTTCATATAACATACTGAGATATTCTAGGTGAATTGCCACTAGCAAACGTTCCTACAACACTGATAATGAGTTGTTCGAGGTTTTTTATCTGTAGGGAACGATCCGAAACACTCATACTGAGATGTTTGAAGTGTAGAACCCCTAGATAACGTTCATATAACACTAGTCCTGAGTTTTTTAAGGGATATGAACCCTAGATAACGTCTGTATAACACGGATACTAAGTTTTTAAAGGGATTTGAACCCTATAAAACGTTCATATACCACTGATAATGAGATATTCTAGGTGAATGACCACTAGCAAACGTTCCTACAACACTGATAATGAGTTGGTCGAGGTTTTTTATCTGTAGGGAACGATCCGAAACACTCATACTGAGATGTTTGAAGTGTATAACCCCTAGATTATGTTCATATCACACGGGTCCCGAGTTTTTCAAGGGATATGAACCCTAAATAACGTGCGTATAACACTGATATTAAGTGTTTCAAGGGATATGAACCCTATGAAAAGTTCATATAACACTGATACTGAGATATTTTAGGTGAATGACCACTAGCGAACGTTCCTACAACACTGATAGAGTTGTTCGAGGTTTTTTATCTGTAGGGAGCGTTCCGAAACACTCTTACTGAGATGTTTGAAGTGCATAAGCCCTCGATAACGTTCATATAACACTGATACTGAGATATTCTAGGAGAATGACCACTAGCGAAAGTTCATAAAACACTGATAATGAGTTGTTCGATGTTTTGTATCTGTAGGGAACGTTCCGAAACACTCTTACTGAGATGTTTGAAGTGTATAACCCCTAGATAACGTTTATATAACACTGGTACTGAGTTATTCGACGTGTATAACCCCTAGATAAAATTCATATACCACTGATGCTGAATTTTTCTAGGATGTAACCCCTAGATAACGTTCTTAAACACTGGTACTGAGTTATTCGAGGAGTATGACCACTAGATAAGGTTCCTATAACACTGGTCCTGTGTTTTACAAGGGATATGACCCTAGATAATGTTCATATAACACTTGTGCTGAGTTTTTCAGGGGGATATGAACCCCAGATAAAGTGCATACAACACTGCTACTACGTTTTTCATGGGATATGAACCATATGAAATGTTCATATCACACTTATACTGAGATATTCTAGGTGAGTTGCCACTGGCGAACGTTCCTACAACACTGATAATGAGTTGTTCGAGGTTTTATTTATCTGTAGGAACGTTCCGAAACACTTTTACTGCGATGTTTAAAGCGTAAAACACCTAGATAACGTTATTATAACACTGGACCTAAGTTTTCAAGGGATATGAACCCTAGATAACGTGCATATAAGACTGGTACTGAGTTATTCGAGGTGTATAACCCTTAGATAAAATTCATATACCACTGATGCTGAGTTTTCTAGGATGTGACCCTAGATAACGTTCTTAAACACTGGTACTGAGTTATTCGAGGAGTATGACCACTAGATAACGTTCCTATAACACTGGTCTTGTGTTTTACAAGGGATATGACCCCTAGATAGTGTTCATATAACACTGGTCCTGAGTTTTTCAGGGGATATGAACCCTAGATAACGTTCATATAACACTGGTCCTGGGTATTTCAGAGAATATGAACCCTAGATAAAGTGCATATAACACTGCTACTACGTTTTTCATGGGATATGAACCATATGAAACGTTCATATAACACTTATACTGAGATATTCTAGGTGAATTGCCGCTAGCGAACGTTCATACAACACTGATAATCAGTTTTTCGAGGTTTTATATCTGTAGGGAACGTTCCGAAACACTCATACTGAGATGTTAGAAGTGTATAACCCTTAGATAACGTTCATATAACACTGATACTGAGATATTCTAGGAGAACGACCACTAGCGAATGTTCCTAAAACACTGATAATGAGTTGTTCGACGTTTTGTATCTGTAGGGAACGTTCCGAAACAACGATACTGAAATGTTTGAAGTGTATAATACCTAGATAAAGGTCATATAACACTGGTACTGAGTTATTCGATGTGTTTTACCCCTAGAGAAAGTTCATATATTACTGATGCTGAGTTTTTCCAGGGATGAGATCCCTAGATAACGTTCTGAAACACTGGTACTGAGTTATTCGAGGAGTATGACCAGTAGATAACGTTCCTATAACGCTGGTCGTGTGTTTTACAAGAGATATGACCCCTAGAAAACGTTCATATTACATTTATACTGAGGTTTTCGAGGGGAATGACTTTAATAAAACGTTCATATAACACTGATACTGAGATATTCTAAGTGAATGACCACTAGCAAACGTTCCTACAGCACTGATAATGAGTTGTTCGATGTTTTTTATCTGTAGGGAACGATCCGAAACACTCATACTGAGATGTTTGAAGTGTATAACCCCTAGATAACGTTCATATAACACTAGTCCTGAGTTTTTTAAGGGATATGAACCCTAGATAACGTCGGTATAACACGGATACTAAGTTTTTCAAGGGATATGAACCCTATAAAACGTTCATATACCACTGATACTGAGATATTCTAGGTGAATGACCACTAGCGAACGTTCCTACAACAACACTGATAATGAGTTGTTCGAGGTTTTTATCGGTAGAGAACGTTCTGAAACACTCTTACTGAGATGTTTGGAGTGTATTACCCCTAGATAAAATTAATATACGACTGATGCTGAGTTTTTCCAGGGATGTGATCCCTAGATAAATTTCTTAAACACTGGTACTGAGTTATTCGAGGAGTATGACCACTAGGTAACTTTCTTATAACACGGGTCCTTTGTTTTACAAGAGATATGACCCCTAGATAACGTTAATAAAACACTGGTCCTGAGTTTTTCAAGGGATATGAACCCTAGATAACGTGCATATAACACTGATTCTAAGTTTTTCAAGGGATATGAACCCTATTTTACCTTCATATAACAATGATACTGAGATATTCTAGGTGAATGACCACTAGCGAACGTTCCTACAACACTGATAATGAGTTGTTCGATGTTTTTCTTCGGCAGATAACGTTCTGAAACACTCTTACTGAGATGTTTGGAGTGTATAACCCCTCGATAACGTTTATATAACAATGATACTGAGATATTCTAGGAGAATGACTACTAGCGAATGTTCCTACAACACTGATAATGATTTGTTCGACGCTTTGTATCTGTACGGAACGTTCTCAAACACTCTTACTGAGATGTTTGAAGTGTATAACCCTTAGATAAAATTCATATAACACTGGTACGGAGTTATTTGAGGTGTATAACCCCTAGATAGAATTCATATACCACTGATGCTGAGTTTTTCAAGAGATGTGATCCCTAGATAACGCTCTTAAACACTTGTACTGAGTTTTTCGAGGAGTATGACCACTGGATAACGTTCCTACAACACTGGTCCTTTGTTTTACAAGAGATTTGACCCCTAGATAACGTTCATATAACACTTGTACTGAGTTTTTCGAGGGATATGAACCCTGGATAACGTGCATATAACACTGATACAAATTTTTTTCAAGGGATATGAACCCTATAAAACGTTCATATAACACTGATACTGAGATATTCTAGGTATATGACCACTAGCGTACGTTTCAACAACACTGATAATGAGTTGTTCGAGGTTTTTTAATCTGTAGGGAACGTTCTTAACACTCTTTTTTTTAGATGTTTGGAGTGTATAGCCCCAATATAACGTTCATATAACACTGATACTGAGATATTCTAGGAGAATGACAACTAGTGAACGTTCCTAAAACACTGATAATGATTTGTTCGACGTTTTGTGTCTGCACGTAATGTTCTGAAACTCTCTTACTGAGATGTTTGTAGTGTATAACCCATAGATAACGTTCATATAACACTGGTCCTTGGTTTTTCAAGGGATATGAAACCGAGATAACGTGCATATAACACTAATACTTTTTAGGAGTACTAGTATGTCGTTTAAATCACGTTTTTATAAGACTTGAATTGACTTTTTTGAGGGCTATACTTATACAAAACGTACAAATAAAGATTCACGATTTCTCAAAATTTCCACTTAAAAGGTCCTCATTTAGTAAGAATCTATCACATGTGTCCCCAATTGGTGTTACTTGGACAAGCATACGTGTCCCCACTTGATTTTACTTGGTCCAGCATATCTGTGTCCCAGTTTGATTTTTGTTAGAAAGTGTATAACCCCGAGATAACGTTCATATAACACTGGTACTGAGTTATTCGAGGTGTATAACCCCTAGATAAAATTCAAATACCACTGATGCTGAGTTTTTAAGGAATTTGATCCCTAGATAACATTTTTAAACACTAGAAGTGAGTTATTCGAGGAGTATTACCACTAGGTAACTTTCCTATAACACGGGTCCTATGTTTTACAAGAGATATGACCCAGAAATAACGTTAATAAAACACTGGTCCTGAGTTTTTCAAGGGATATGAACCCTAGATAACGTGCATATAACACTGATACTAAGTTTTTTCAAGGGATATGAACCCTATTATACGTTCATATAACACTGATATTGAGATATTCTAGGTGAATGACCACTAGCGAACGTTCTTATAACACTGATAATGAGTTGTTAGATGTTTTTTATCGGTAGAGAACGTTCTGAAACACTCTTACTGAGATGTTTGAAGTGTATAACTCTTTGATAACGTTCATATAACACTAATACTGAGTTATTCGAGGTGTATAGACCCTAGATAAATTCATATACCACTGGTACTGAGTTATTTGAGGTGTATAACCCCTAGATAGAATTCATATACCACTGATGCTGAGTTTTTCAAGAGATGTGATCCCTAGATAACGCTCTTCAACACTTGTACTGAGTTATTAGAGGAGTATGACCACTAGATAACGTTCCTACAACACTGGTCCTTTTGTTTTACAAGAGATATGACCCCTAGATAACGTTCATATAACACTTGTACTGAGTTTTTCAAGGGATATGAACCCTAGATAACGTGCATATAGCACTGATACTAAGTTTTTCAAGGGATATGAACCCTATTATACGTTCATATAACACTGATACTGAGATATTCTAGATGGATGACCACTAGCGAACGTTCCTAAAACACTGATAATAGGTTGTTCGATGTTTTTTATCGGAGAACGTTCTGAAACACTCTTACTCTTAACGTTCATATAACACTGGTACTGAATTATTCGAGGTGTATAGACCCTAGATAAATTCATATACTACTGGTACTGAGTTATAAGAGATGTGATCCCTAGATAACGCTCTTAAACACTTGTACTGAGTTATTCGAAGAGTATGACCACTAGATAACGTTACTACAACACTGGTCCTTTGTTTTACAAGAGATATGACCCCTAGATAACGTTCATATAAGATAACGTTCTTATAACACTTGTACTGAGTTTTTCAAGGGATATGAACCCTTAATAACGTGCATATAACACTGATACAAATTTTTTCAAGAGATATGAACCCTATAAAACGTTCCTACAACACTGATAATGAGTTGTTCGATGTTTTTATCTGTAGGGAACGTTCCGAAACACTCTTACTGAGATGTTTGAAGTGTATAACCCCTAGATAACGATCATATGACACTGGTACTGAATTATTCGACGTGTATAACCCCTAGATAAAATTCATATACCACTGATGCTGAGTTTGTCCAGGGATGTGATCCCTAGATAACGCTCTTAAACACTTGTACTGAGTTATTCGAGGAGTATGACCACTAGATAACGTTCCTGTAACACTGGTCCTTTGTTTTACAAAAGATATGACCCCAAGATAACGTTAATATAATAATGGTCCTGAGTTTTTCAGGGGATATGAACCCTAGATAACGTGCATATAACACTGATACTAAGTTTTTCAAGGGATAAGAACCCTATAAAACGTTCAAATAAGACTGATATTGAGATATTCTAGGTGTATTACCACTAGCCAACGTTCCTACAACACTGATAATGAGTTGTTCGAGGTTTTTTATCTGAAGGGAAGGTTCCTAAACACTCTTACTGATGACATGTTTCGAGTGTATAACACCTATATAACTTTCATATAAAACTGATACTGAGATATTTTAGGAGGATGACAACTAGCGAACGGTCCTAAAACACTGATAATGAGTTGTTCGACGTTTTGTATCTGTACGGAACGTTCTGAAACACTCTTACTGAGATTTTTTAAGTGTATAATCCCTAGATAACGTTCATATAAAACTGGTACTGAGTTATTCGAGGTGTATAGCTCCTAGATAAAGTTCATATACCACTGTTACTGAGTTTTTCCAGGGATGCTATCCCTAATTAACGTTCTTAAACACTGGTACTGAGTAATTCGAGTGGTATGACAACTAGATAGCGTTGCTATAATACTGGTCCTGTGTTTTACAAGAGATATGACCCCTAGATAACGTTTATATAACACGGTCCTGTGTTTTTCAAAGGATATGAACCCAAGATAACGTGCATATAACACTGATACTAAGTTTTTCAAGGGATATGAACCCTATTAAACGTTCATATAACACTGCTACTGAGATATTCTAGGTGAATGACGACTAGCAAACATTTCTACAACACTGATAATGAGTTGTTCGAGGTTGTTATTTGTAGGGAGCGTTCTGAAACACTCAAACTGAGATGTTTGAAGTTTATAACCCCTAGATAACGTTTATATAACACTGATGCCGAGATATTCTAGGAAAATTACCCCTAGAATACAGGTCCGTATACAGAATTTCATCTTCATGAGTTAGTTCATCTGAATAGAAACCGCTACCAATGGTTTTATTACAGAAGATGATCCCATTTTGATACTTTCCATTGACACACTAATGTCCCCACTTAAATATCTTTGATAAGATGAAATGTCCTCATTTAGAAATCTCATATCATACTGTGTGTCCCCATTTAGTTCACGAAATAAATGTCATTAATAGTCCCCATTTAGAAAGCTCATATCATACATTTGTGTATAATTTGTGTGTCCCCATTTAGTTCACTTAATTAATGTCATCCAAATGACATTTCTCAGCTACCAACTGTTACATGCGAGTATAATAAGTTCTTTTGTAAGCAAATCTGATAACAAATTAAACACAAGACCAACACGAAAGAAGTCCCCATTTGATCGTGTTGTAGCAGGTGTCCCCACTTGACACCTTAGACATGTATGTGTGTGTGTGTGTGTGTGTGTGTGTGTGTGTGTGTGTGTGTGTGTGTGTGTGTGTGTGTGTGTGTATAAAGCAATGTGATATTGAAAATCTTAAAAACATGTTTTTTTCTTTATTTTACAAAAGGAAAAAAAGGAAAAACCAATTGTTCATTTCACATTACATTTCTAAATAATTGATAATAAGCTATTTCATGTAACCAAAAGTTACTATTAGAGTCCAATCATATGTTTTCTATATATATTTGACTACAAAATGGAAGATAATTTGTTACTTCCGGTTAAGAAAATATTATTTCCGGTCTCATATGATAGCTTTCTTTGCACTGATTCCAAAGATATATGGTTTCCGTATACTTTTGCCTTAAATATGGGAGATAATTTGCTACTTCCGGTTAAGAAAATGTCATTGACGGCTTCATATAATAGCTTTCTTTCCACTGATTCTGAAAATATATGGTTTCCATATACTTTCTTTAAAATAAAGGAGATAATTAACTACTTCCGGTCATAAAAGGTGACTTCCGGTGTATAAATCATTAATTTTCTTCCCTGAGGATGGATTTCGTAATACAAATGACAGCAATATTCAAATACAGTGACTACAACATTTTGTTTGCATCAGTTAAGAGTGCCAGCTTGTCTTCTTTTTATTCAAAACATTGACGCGGCACAACAAATCAGTACTTTTAATATCTCAGGCTGGCTCGTATAACAAAACTATTTGACCGCATCATCCAACACTGTCATGACTGATTATATTTGTACTTTATATTGAAAAGTATGAGAAGGTATCATCTGGGAACAGTAGACTGACTGACTGTTAGTATATAATGTCGTTTGATTATTTTGTTGGTAGCCTAATGTCCTGGGGCAAATATTACATTCATGTTCAGAACAAGTTTATTTTTATCGGACGTCCCATATATCATTTATAATCGATAAAGATGAATCTACTGAAATTGACGAGATGGTTCATAACTATACAACTTTATATTTTATATTTTCGTTTTGTCAAAAGAGAATCCCAAGGCAAACAAGATGAACTACGATGAATCCATGTAAAACATATAATTATATTTAGAAAGAGACTTGGGGAACAAAGCAACGTAAACAATGATGACGTCCCATATATCATTTATAATCGATAAAGATGAATCTACTGAAATTGACGAGATGGTTCATAACTATACAATACTTTATATATCCGGACTTCATACAATTTTCGTTTTGTCAAAAGGGAATCGTAAATCCAAGGCAAACAAGATGAATTACGATGAATCCATGTAATACATATAATTATATTTAGAAAGAGACTTGGTGAACAAAGCAACGTAAACAATGATGTTTATATCATATCATATACCTATATTTTTCCAATGCGTTGGATAACCTTTCTATCTGCCTTTCAAACAAAAAACAAACTTTACTTTCGTTTATGATAGCTGCATGTATATATGTCGACCAACAAGTTTGAAATTTCACAGCCAATATTTAATGTATATAAGAAAACAAAATGAAAAAAAAAAAAAAATGCTTAATGTGTATAATATGTATACAGAGTCACTAAAGAGTATAGTAATTTGCCCTACTGGGAAAAAAAGAACAAGAAGATTATTGTTTACATAATAAAAGCTCAGGTATAATATGAAAAATCTTAAACACGAGAAACGAGAAACACTTATTCCTGACTTAGGACAAGTGCGAGATTATTTATTTATTAGAAATATCATATAAAATAAATTTTAATCGTCATCTGTCTTGCAGTACATGTTTATCTATTGACGATCAATGACTTAAATTTTAATCCTTATGCCTCTAGAAATACATGGTAATTTATTGAATATCAAGCATTACAAGGATTGTTAATATTTTAATGATCAATAACGGCGTCCAATCCTTAATGTCAATTACCTGGCATTTAAATGACACGTGTAAATAGAAATCCAGATTGTGTTTTCTTAACAATTTTAGAAAATTGACAATTAAGTTAAAATTATATGGTGTTGTTGTCAAATTATACCCGCTATTCATTTGCAGATTTGGCTATGTATAGAATTGTAGGAAATATACGGATAACAAAATAGCATAAATTGTTTCCCCCAACAATTGACGTTACGATATTGTCATACCGGTACGCGATTTTGGCGTTTCAATTTTTAGTGTTTGCTTTATTTTCGTGTGTTTAATTTTGGCACTGTCATTGGAGGCGCCAAATAAACCAAAATAAAACTACAACCAAAATAACCCTCTTTACGGTAACCCTCCGTAATACCTAAATTCTAGTATCTGGCTTAATCTCATACATGTAGGGACAAATAGTATTGAACTGTTCCGGAATGAAAACATGTTCGAATAATTTGGCAGACATATAATATAACTGATGTTACAAACCTATTCATTATTATTCAACGCAAAATAATTATCTTAGATATATCTGAGACGATCTCATTTCATAAAGGGTTTACTTTGTGTACCTTGAACTTATTAACCCGATGTAGGTCTTGAACTTACGATTTTTTATGGTTCAATTTTATTATAGTACGACTTACGTTATACCTCTTGTCAATGCTTTATCTTATTAAAGCGTCACTCTAAAATAATAAACATTTGTTTCAGTTCGACCCACTTTGAATCTTATCATGAATATGCGTGACAAATTTGCCACTGGACGTTAGGGGGAAATTAATTAATCAGCTTTATAAGAGATGTATAATCATTAGTCTTCAGGTGATAATTGAGTCCAACATTTTTACAATTTTTATATATTTGATTCTGTAAGCGAGGGTTTCATTAGACATGACATCTTTGAATTTGCATTTACATGGCTTGGTTTCAAGACGTCTATAAGAGGGGATCCTAAATGTGAAAAAAATACGGTGAATACTTTATGTCAATTGATTCGGTTTAACTGAAATAAAAGATTGAGGGTAGTAAGTAAACATTAACATGATTAAGCTGAATATTAAGTACAACTCAATAGAGGGTAACTTTAGTTCGGTTTTACAATTGTATCAATGCTAAACTACAATTGGATTAATTTATAATTTGTTGTTTGAAGATCAAGAATGGAAACATAAGTAAATAGTGATGTTTTATGACTATTATGATTTTATTTTATATTTTTCACCAATAGCCAGAAGATCTGCAATAAATGTAAATTTTAACATTTCTTTCCTCATAAGTCTCGTTCAATCCTAGAATCTATCGCTTTAATAACTTTATTTTCTTTTACTAAGCTACAGGCCAAAAGTTGAAAAGATGTGCTAACCGCGACCTTTGCCAGAAAATAGTATACGAACCGTTTTATCAGAGATCGTTACTAAGGAAATCAGTCTATCATAAGCCTAAATCATGTAAACAAATATTGTATCCGAGAATATTACATTTGATCGTCGAATATAGCAAACAGTGGGTAAATAAACTGGAAGCTATGTGTCGCTCACCTAGGTCTATGTTCATCTTCAATATCTTCATTGAGACACATTTTTTTTAAATAGATACCGTCATGATAATTGTAGGCAAGCTTGTCTAAATTTGGATCAATAGTTTTAAAGAAAAATTTTTTGTAAAAGTTAACGACGACGGACGACGGATGACGGACGCCAAGTGATCAGAAAAGCTCACTTGGCCACTGGCTACAAAATAAATGTAATACGTGATGAATAATGAACCAGGTCCGAAATTTTGAAATAAGTTACAGCAAATGCAAATACATGTAAACTTTTTTTATTATTTTAAACGTTTTACTTTACAGTAAACAATATGGACAGATAGCATGCGCAGTACATACAAAAAAATCATTGGAGGATAAAATAGAAGCAGCATATAGTAAGTGTAATTAGATATTCAGTTGATCGTACCATTTTGGAGGAATTTTCACAAAATGACTCAATAATATCATTAAAGAGTGTTCACCTCAGGTGCAGCAGGTTGTGGGTCTAATACCGGCATATAAACTGGATTTTATAATATTTTTAAGCGTGTATTAGCTTCTTATTCTTTCCTGCCCAGCATAATCAAAGTAGTAGTAAGAGCAAGTAATTGCTGGCAACGGGTCATAATATTTAGTCCCAGAAGAGCAACATGTCTTCCTGTTCCGTTGTGATCAACGCAAGTAAAATCAGATAAAGTGTGTTTTGTACAAAACAACGTGTGATCTTATTAGCTTAATATGATATTGCTCTTTATATGCATTTTGTATTTCCCGCCGGACGTTAAGAATCCATCCATCCTCATCAATATAATATGAGCATTAGCTGAATGTTTCAATATTGATATACGTTCATAAGTTTCGAAGACCTAAAATATTCAAAAGTACATAACAACATTTAGATAAGCATAATCAAAATCTAAAATTTATAAAATTCCAACAACTTAAAACCGTTCCGAAACAACCATGACAATAACACAAGCAATTTGAAAAATCCCGTTAAGTTTGCGAACTATTTTGGATAAAAAAAAAAGTTCAAACAGCTTATCCTCTCGGCCTCAATGACAAAATTTTTGGACAGGGGAACATATCTAAAACGTCTATCGATGTCATTAATATTGTCGATAAACGGCTAAGAAATAATAGGTTTCATGGTAAACGTACAAACCGTAATCCACATATTTAACATCGTATGAATTATACACTTGCTTATCTGTTATCTTTAATAGAAAAAAATGGAAGACATCAATTATTATGCAAACTCTGTCATATACCAATAAGTAAACTATATGATATTTTTCTGGAGTGGGATAAAATTTCCTTTTTAGCCCGTTATATGAATACACTCGTAACATTAATAGTAGAAAGGTGTCCAGAATCTACACACTGGGAATAAATTTTGAAAAAAAAAACAACAATATATAACTCATGAAACGTGCATATGTAAAAACCGATAAGAAATTCAGTCTTGTCTGCTAAAAGTTACACTTTTTATCTTATTATTGATATTAAAAATGCCTACCCTGTGCATGCTTTGCTACGTTATTCAATTTGTTTTTATTTGGAACTGTTTTACACATATTAAAGTAAAAAAGGGAAAAACCAAAACACTGCTTTTATTTTTTTCTATTTCCATGTAAATTATTGTAAATTTATATTACAAAAATTTCAAAAGCTTATCAAATCGAGATTCCGAAATTCATAGGTTTAGTTTTCATGGTTTTCACACCAAAACTTCATTTGATAAAAATGTCTTAGAACTGTAAATTTGAAAATTTGAACAATTCCACATTTTAACAAGTTTTATTTCAAAACTCACTATAAACTTATACTGTATATATCCGTTTATCTTAGAATCATGATTACACCTAACTCAAATATAGGACGGGAAATGTGGTTAACAACGATGATTCTTGTTGTACTACATGTTAATTATAAATGAAACTATTGCGTTGAAGTTGCTGACATCTGTTTCCATGATTTGCAATTATCTGATATTTGAACACCGGTATATTACTGTTGCCTTTGTGCATGCAGGCCACACATTATTTTCCATGTTCCTATTGTTGAGAGGTTCGCACTCGGGGCTAGCAAATTGTGACATTTTTGGGGTACATCTATATGACCCCATTCTTAAATACATTAAATAATCTGTACATTTATGTGCGGGTATGTGTAGTCATAATCCTACGGATGTATTTCCTCTGATTGAATAATATCTTTTTTGTCACCTGGAGCATACAAAATATATAGATATATAGTCAGCCTAATTTTTTTTCCTATATAGTCAGCCTTTTATTTCATATATATAGATAAATATACAAGTCTAAATTGAAACAACGTTCAAACCTATGATTGCGTTGGATAAGAAACGCAATTCTTATACGTGTGCATGTGATATAATTATATATATATGATTTTCGAAACCAATGCAACCCGAAAAAAAACAAAACAAAAACGATCAAATCCAATGCTATTACAATGACTACATAGGAACGAAGACTAAGAGGTTTATAGTTGGTACTGAACTATACAAAATCGACCAATACAATTATCATTGGTTGTCTGTATTTAACTTTATATCGTAATGCTTTTGTCCTTTAGGCAATAACGTGTTGCTGTAAAGTTTTTGAATGGTACATCTTTCGTAGACTCGGAGCGATTTAGAGCTTGGCAAATTCTGTACACAATTGTCTTATGTTCAAAACAGTATGTTGAATAAGCCAGAGAGTTGGTCCCGGAATAGTGGTTACCTTATTCATTAACAACGTCATCGCTTACATTTTTCGATCCAGACCTCTAAAACCACACGAGTAAAGTGCTAATAATGTTGAAATTATTCACCCACTATAATGCAGTTATTTGAGGATTTTTATTTCTCATTTTTCCAGAATTTGGAACTAAGTAGTTTTTTCAGCAACACTTATGAAAGAATGTACACATTTTGTGTAATCAACTCCTACAGTTTTGAACCAAGATCTCTGAGACTTCACAAGAAAAAGCACATATGTTGAAGTACCTGTTATTATGGAAATGATTGAGGAATTTTTTCTTATGTTTCCAGACCAGCGAACTAGTCGTTTCTATGTTTTATATATTAAGTATTCAAATATTCAGTACAGTAAAAGAACTATTCTTAGCAAACCGGCCATTTGAGCATTTGAGACTTTTGACTTTTGTTTTATGTTTACATTGATACTACATTTATGATACACTCCATCGGGGAAATATGACTTAACTTACTGAACAACCAGCAAGTTTAAGGAAATAAATGTGTATTGTTGAAAAAGTAGGACTTCTTGTTGATGACTTAATTTTTAATTCTATTGTTAACACAAAGCATTCTCTTTAAGGTTCATTGTTCTGAAAAAAGTAAGAATGAGGAATGATGAAATGGTGTATGGTGAATATATAATGATTAAAAGTGCACAAGAAATAGTATATGAAATAATCAGGAATGTTACAATGAGTAAAAGGCACTTTTAATCGGATCACGTTGTTATTCGGTTCTTTCCAATTTTTTCCAATTGTACAGAAAACAAGAGGCTACAATAAGCCTGTTTCGCCCAAAGGGTAAAAATATTTGATTTTGATATTTATTTTACCCTTATTGTAATCATTTATGTTTTCTTATTTGTAAATCATATTTAATTGCATTTTTGAAGATCTTGTTTTGTTGATAATTTTGACTGTTTACAGTTTTTGCCTATTTATTTAAGTTTTGAAATAATTCACAAAATTATAAAAAATTGGAAAAATTTAAGGGTCATACATTCTTCATGGAATCTGATAATTTGGCTGTATTATTTTACTTGTACTTCTTATTTTGCAGATTCTTTTTTGCTTGTTAACGTTTCTTACTATACATTTTGTAGTTGATGACACAAATGCAAAATTGGTACAAATCACGATTCAGGGAAACAACTTCTTTAAGGATTCGGTTTAAAATGTTCTTTAACTGTTTCTCTCTACCTTTTTAAAAAAAGAAAACAGAAAATTAGATAAAACCATATTTAACATGCAATAACTCCTCTAATGGACCAGTTGACGATTTCAACCAAAAAGTAAAATAACAAAAATACCGAAATCCAGGGAAATTTCAAAACGTAGAGTACTTTTACCAAATGGCAAAATCAAAACCTCAAAGATATCAAACGAATGGAAAACAACTGTGATATTCCTAACTTGGTACCGGCATTTCCTTATGCAGAAAATGGTGGATTAGCCGACATATTTGTATATCTTATTTTGCTGAACATTTTGTAATTGATTGAATCTCTCTATCTGCTAAAGTTTCCGCTAAAATGCAACAAAGAGTCAAAATCATTATATAAAGCCACTAACTCTAGACCTATAAGGGAGCAATAAAACTTATGTCCATTTGTTATAGTTTTCAATAGACCAAAAACTTTGAAATTTGCACCCAAAAAATTGACATTCAGGGCACAGAATCCAAATGGGTTGTCCAATTTGGGTTGAGACACACCTTGATCTGCTGATGTTTGTTTTACCCTATATCTGTTTTTATCTAACTGTTTTAAGTTTTGAGATACAAGCTAAAAATGTGAAATTTGTTAAAATGGAAAATTCAGGGCAATTGCTCCAAAATGGGTTATCTGATTTTCTGAAATGTCAATAGGAGATACATTTTGACCTGCTGCTATTTTTATCGTTTGTCAGTATTTTTCTAATTGCTCTAATTTCCTACAAGCCACAGACTACATTCAAACCTATTTTCTAATTTAAACAACACCGACTGGTTTGTAATAAGTTAAATTTCCGAATACAATTTTCAAACTAGATTCCCGTAGAAATATTCAGGTAAAGCAGCCCTTTCAGAGTACTAGGGTTATCTATTTTCTATGCCAGTAAAAGAATCTAAATAAAATAATTAAATTCCAGGCCTTTCAGTAGGTAGCTAAACAATTCGTAGATAAAAACAGTCATTTGCTTTGCCGAACTTCAAAGATTGTTTTAGCACTACAGTTCAACTTTAGTCCTCTGCATGAGATGTGACGTAATTATTATTATCCGTGAATGTCCTGAACATGCATGAAATATTTGCCACTGGACGCTAAGAAACCAACATCAATCAATCAATCAATCAATGTATGCATAAAAGTACTGTAAGATGATGGAATATAAATGAATACTATTATTTAGAACTACGTTTAGATACTCGAGTTTGCATTTAACGCAATTTAATGATACAAACAACATGGACAATACTTTAAATAGTTTCCGGTTTAGTATATATTTTGTTTATTTATCAAAATTTTATATTATAGTCTAAATGGTAACTGTTTATTTGACATTTTTTTAATTGTTGAAATGTTGAAATTTGCAATCCCATCGGTCAGTTTGTAAACTTGTTGCATTGGTGGTAATTTTGCAAGGAGCCATTTCAGTTGCCAAGGGATTCCGTATATACAAAATCAAGTCTTAAATGCACTCAATTAATTGTAAATAACATAAATGGTAAATACAAAGTTCGTCAAGATGTAATATAAAACAGAATGTGATAGTATTGCTAATAAGACAACAAATATCCACCAGCGACTTAATAAAGTAGATGTAAGCAACTATATATAACCGTAAGGACATCAATAATGAGCAAAACCAATAGTGTATATTAATCTATAAAATACCTCGTAATGACAAACAAAAGCAATAAACGAAAACGAAATATGATAGACAGCAAACAACGACAACCACTAAATAACAGACCCCTGAATTGCGACTGACACAAACAGCGACCAACGACAACCACTGTATTACAGACTCCTACGACACAAAAGTACAGACCAAAGAGTTATTGCAGTGACTGAAAGCTAGATCAAAGCTTATTAAGACCTATCAGAAATAAATTTGAATTGTATAAAACAGGATGTTACGAAGTTCAAATATGTACATCTCACTTAATCTAAGAGGAGAAATTGATCTAGTTATATGTCAAAAGTGGTTATCCTCATTTCATTTCATGTTATGACGATTATTAATTATACTACCCTTACACCTTACGGCCAGTTCCAACACACAACCCCCATCGCCCATGTTTCTTTCCATTCTTTTTACAACATTTTTACATTTGCTTCTCGTAAATGGATGTATGCAGTGTTTTGAACACTTGAGAACCCGTACACTGTTTTGGGTTCCGCTCCTTGCACTTCCATCACTGAAAAGTGTATTTGAAAGATTCACCATTTGCATCAGCAAAAGACGTCTTCAGTCAAATGTGTTACAGCAGTATTTTCCATTGTTCTATTCCTTCTTATATATAGATAGAATCTTATTAATTTCACCACGCTAATTAATTGTAAATGGCTGAATGTAAAGGTTTGATTTCAACATGTAAAGACTATTCATTATTCATATTTGTAGACATATGAACATGAATCAAAATCTATATGTATGTGTGCGTGTGTGTGTGTGTGTGTTTTTGTGTGTGTGTGTGTGTGTGTGTGTGTGTGTGTGTGTGTGTGTGTGTGTGTGTGTGTGTGTGCGTGTGTGTGTGTGTGTTTTTCGCGTAAAATGTATTCGTAAATATCCAAGATTGTAATATGTTTCATGAAATTTTAGTGATTCAACATAAAAAATTAACGATCAATCACACTAGTTTAACCCTCGTTCTGTTTTTCTTTAAATAGACTATTTTTTTTTTCGATAATAAGCATACAGATACGAAAATATTTGATAATTTGCAGACCAAAAACATAATTGCCTCGGCAACATAATTCTAATAAACTGACATAGAGATGGATAAATAGCAATAACATCAATGCTCCTTTGCATTTGTTATTTTGTTAACAAAAACAGTGTGTGCGCTTATTCATGTTATTGTGTTTCATGAAATGACTCATCATATCCTTTTGTTTTCTTTCTATTATGTGCATAAAGACATTAGGAGTAAACATCAATTAAACATGCACCTATCAATGAAATAAAACCAAATAAAACATTCAAGCTGCTAACACAAAGAAATATTCAAGCAAGGATTGTAATAGCTTTTATGGATATCCATTCAATCGCAATATCAATGACAATAGTTATAATTTCACGTATGTCGTAAAAAAAACGATGTTGATCATGTGAGTTCAAATTTGATATATAAAAACTTGAAGGCTCATTCACGACAAAGTCTTCAAATACATTTCTTATAAGTATATGTCATCTGGGTTGCATTTTAGTTATTCTACGTAAAGTATTTCGCAAATAGATGTTTCCTGTTGCAATTGAGTCGAAAACGTTTACATGTACTCAATCGATTAAAAATTAATTATAATGTTTAGCCTCCAAAACAATACTACCTAAAAATGATCATATAATTCATCATTCATCTCTCTTTGACTCTCCGTTGATCATTTGTAACGTTGATTTATAAATTTGAGACCTTTTTCAATATGCTTCTTCAATATGCCTTATGCCCTGTAAGGACTAGTTCACGGGTTTGAACCGAGATAATATTAAATCTTCTATCAGTCCAGCAGGTACTGCAGACTTTTTTCGGAGCACCTGATTCCCTTCCCCTTTTACGATTAGTTTCTTGTTGCTCTAGTTCTAGAAATATGTTGTACTTCTGTTTTGACTGTTGTTTTTTTAGATTTTGGTCATCGTGTCCCTATTCTTCAATTTAGATTTAGATTTCCTTCCCTTTCGTTTTTTTTTTTTTTTTTTTACTGTTCTTCATATACAAACACACTTTTGATTATAAAGGACAGTATTTTAAATTAGAAAAAAAAACATACAAAAGTAGTTAGTCCCCACTTCGGTTTTATCATGTATATCTATTATATAGTCATTTTATAAAATGTACTGTTTGCAAAAGTATATTAATTATTCTAAATAATAAGGATGTTCTTGTCCCAGGCAGAAAACCCTGGCCGTGTTAGGCGCAACTTTTTGGAGGTTTTGGTCCTCGGTGCTCTTCAGCTTTGTACTTGTTTTGGCTTTCAAACTTTTTTCATCTGAGCGTCACTGGTTAGTCTTGTGTGACGAGACGCACGTCTGGCGTATTAAATTTTAAACCTAGTACCTTTTGTTAGCTATTATTCGTGTGTTTCTTTGTCCTATATGTTTTCCCATTTATTTGTATTGTAGTCCTGTCATGTAATGTTGTCATTTTAATGTTATATTTAACATTGCCATAAAAGCGGGAGGTTTGGCATGCCACAAAATCAGGTTCAACCCACCATTTTTTTCTTAAAATGTCCTGTACCAAGTCAGGAAAATGGCCATTGTTATATTATAGTTCGTTTCTGTGTATGTTACATTTTAATGTTGTGTTTTTGTTGTGTCGTTGTTCTCCTCTTATATTTGATGCGTTTCCCTCAGTTTTAGTTTGTAACTCGGATGTGTTTTTATCTCTATCGATTTATGAGTTTCGAACAGCGGTATACTACTGTGCCTTTATTTACAATTGATCCGAACTCATGAAGAACTGAATATTAATGTGTGTAATACCATTAAATATTTTTTTGTAAATTTTATGTTACTTAATAATATTAACTATTAAGATAAGGAAATGTGTTTACTCACCACATGAAAAGATAAGAAGTAAAACAAAAATTGCTCCAACAATTGTAATTTTTTTCATATTGAAATGGTTTCCTAAAAAAATATTAAAAAGATCGTACATGCATTTTCTAATGTAGTGTTGTTACACAACTGTAACAGGAGTCTTGAGCGCTAACAAACATGTTTAACCCGGCCACACTATTTTTGTGTCTGTGAGGGGTTCTGTTATCCAGTAGCTGTCGTTGGTTGCAGGGTGCCATTATCATGATTATGTTATTTTCGTTTACTGTTGTATAGAAAACATAAGGCCGTTGGTTTTGTCCTGTGGTCTTCAATGGATAGTTGTCTCATTTACATTCTTACCATATTATATCATTACTTTTATCTTTAGCATCCCAGAATTTCTTTCCTTTTTGTTCCTGAGATATACATCTTAGGATATATTAACTCATTGCCGTTGCCATTAAATGCATTTCCGTTAAACAGTAGTTAGATTATGTAATAAAAGCTAACTAGAATTTTAAATAGAAACCTTTACATAACAGATGGTAAAACAAAAGTCATTTAAATATAAACAGTAAACAAATGAAAGTATACTTATCTTCGCTATTTTACCTAAAGTATACAGGTCCGATCTATTTTATATGCAACGTTTTGCGTCTGAATTTATAGTAGAATGTGTGCTTAAACATCAGGATAAATAGATGTTGTTTCATTCATCATATGATCATATGACACAGAGAAAATAAAAATAACACATTATTAATTGTGTCCATGCTGTTTATTTTTTTCGGTTTTTCCTTCTATAAACATTATTTTTTTGTAAAAAAAAATTATTACACAATTATATGACGCAACAATATAATTACTTTACAAAATATTTAGTTTACTCTTTCACTTTTCAAGTGGAAAAACTCAACAACCTTTTGTTTCAGAGGGATACATATAATATGCCACATTACTTTGCAGGTAAAACAGATATAATTTTGGAACAGCATAAGGGGAATAAACACGTTACACACACCCCTCCCCCTACACATATATACACATACGCATATATATAAATATTTAAAAGTCGAAAGTCAATGGACGTTTTGAATTTACTTAGGGAGGAATAAAAACGCTAATAAAGGATATGTAAGCCGTCCGTTTGTAAAAACATTTTAATGGTTTCTGTTTTCATTTTTTCTGTTTTTTTTTTTGCTTTTTTTTTTTTTTTTTGCTTTTTGTTTTGTCTTTTTAGATTTTTTTGGGGGGAAGGGAGTACCGCATTAATGTAATTTCTATTGATCCATGAATCTATAAAATTTTTAAAGTTCCCATTTTTCTTGTAGTACTGATTTTTTGGTCATTTTACGCTACATAATACTTGACCGAGATATTTCTTATATAATTGTTTTGATATTAATGGGATATAGGTTTCCTGGTTAGATTTTTTTTTCTGGCATCATATCATACATAGTTAAATGTTTTAATTTTTTTCACAGTGTGTCCTTCTAAAAACATGCATTTTGTTTATTTTGATAATTTATAACAAAATACAAAAAATTCTTCACACATATCAATTTATCAACCAAGTTTTGTTGAACCAGGTTGATATATCATGCTACGTCGGTTTGTATGTGAAACATTTGAGAAAGTTAATAAATTCCAATTTCGGGACAGTGTCATTAAGGGGTAATTACATTGAATATTGTATATAAAAGAAGATGTGGTATGATTGCCAATGAGACAACTATCCACAAGAGACCAAAATGACACAGAAATTAACAACTATAGGTCACCGTACAGCCTTCAACAATGAGCAAAGCCCATACCGCATAGTCAGCTATAAAAGGCCCTGAAATGACAATGTAAAACAATTCAAACGAGAAAACTAACGGCCTCATTTATGTACAAAAATGAACGAAAACAAATATGTAACACATAAACAAACGACAACCACTGAACTACAGGCTCCTGACTTGGGACAGGCACTTACATACATAATGTGGCGGTTAAACATGTTAGCGGGATCCCAACCCTCCCCTAACCTGGTTTACTCGTCCTGAAACAACTGTTAGATGATATAGAATCTCCTTTGGTATTGGAGGACATAATATTGAAATTCAAAGGACTAATACACATTCGAATTATAGCAAAGATAGTTAAGACACGTGTGTGTACAAAAACAGCGGCTTACGATCAGCGAACAGACACAAACACACAATCACATATACAAAGAGGAACAAATCTATTATAAATACCGACAGTCTATGGCCGTTTTGAATTAACCTAGGGAAGAATATAAAAGGTAAAAAAGGAAGATGTTATGGAAAGATATCATTTCAACCAGATTCAGTCGATTACCATTGACCAATTATGCACCCTAAAAGAAAACTTTGAAGTAGACAAAACCACAACTTTGCATCTATATTCTGGCTCAAGGGTTCCTGTCCGCCTAAAACACAATACAACTTTTTTTAACACTATGATTTAACGAATTTGACCTAGAAATTACATTCGAAAACTGTCACTCCATTCATTTAAACATTATTCATTTACTAACCGCTCCATTGATCATCATGTACCGCCCACTTTCCGATCCTTCCGGAGGTATAACATTGTTATGTTGGCCATTTTCCGTCTCCTGGTAACAGCAGGGAGTCGTCGTTGTTTTTTTTTTTTTTTTTTAGCCAGTTGCATTAATATACATCATACCGTCTGCATGCTCCAATAAAAGTACAATTCACTGTATGTAAGCCTAACGTTTGTCATATAGTTATTGAGAATTTGACAGCAGTTACAGACTCCTCGTTAGAGGTCGTATAAAGCAATTATTTTGTCAATGTTTACACTTACAATACCTTAGCGAATGAGTTTAAACGTGTGTGGCATCAATTCCGTTTAAAAAAAATTAAAGCTTCAGTTTTCATTTTTCTTCTTTTTGTTTGTGGAGGTTGGAGATGGGAGAGTGATGGATGATTACGATCTTAATGTTATTTCTATTATACAATTTAAATTTTTCAATTTTCCTTGTAATACTGTTGCTTTGGTCATTTTACAATAGATATTACAAAAACGGAATATTTCGAATTTTTACAACTTTCTTGGTAAAGTGTTTCCTGGTTTTTTTCGTTATTTTTTTTCTGGCATCATATGATACAGAGCAATATGTTTAATTTTTATACAGTGTTTCTTTCTATAATAAAATTGAGAATGGAAACGGGGAATGTGTCAAAGAGACAAAAGCCCGACCAATGAGCAGAAAACAGCTCAAAGCCATCAATGGATCTTCAACACAGCGAGAATATTTCGCACCCGGTGGCGGGCTTAAGCTGGCCCCTAATCTAAAATGTATACTAGTTCAAGGTAATGGACGTCTCACTTAATTCCATAACGGTTATAAACATGTTTTGTGAGATCTCAACCCTCCCCCTATACCTCTAGCCAATATAGAATAAACAAACACACAGCAATACGCACAGTAAAACTCAATTTAAAAGAAGTCCGAGTCCGATATTAGAATAGGTAACAGAAGAAACTAAGCAAAATGGCAATGATCAACATAAATTAACAAAGGACTACTAGCAGTTACTGATACGCCAGCTGCAGACCTCAATTAAACTGATTGAATGATTGAAAGAGTGTGTCTTCATCATATGAAAATCAAGCACAATCCCTTTCGTTAGCGGTTTAGTATCATACCATCATAAAATATACGTGAAGCATATAATCCGTATCATGCCAACAACTGGTTTTAGAATAAATGTGTTTATTTCCGATGCAATGACCCTATGAGTGAATCAATATTACATTTGTAATTCAAAAAATGCCATCTTTAATGACCTGACAATAGTATCGTAACTATATCCCTTTTGAATAAGTCTGTTTAAAGGTTTAGTTAGCTCTTGAGGTGAATGAACATGCATTTTGTCTATTTTAAGAATTTATAACAAAATACAAAAATGTCTTCACACATATCAATTTATCAACTTTTGTTTAAGCCAGGTGAATATATCATGCTACGTCAGTTTGTAGATAAAACATTTGAAAAAGTTAATTCAGAGCGATTTAAAGGAGTTTTACATTGAATAGTGTCACTAACTCGTCCTTACACTACTTGTAAAGGTTAACAAAGCAAACAGACTTTGTTAATGGTGGATTAACGTTTGAAATTCAAAAGATACAAATACACGAAGGAATAATACAAAAAATAGTACATGAAAGTTTCGCTGAATTTCGTGCGACCGATGATCATGATTTCCTTGATAGAGGATTGCTGCTCACAAGAAAGCTATTAAACCAAGAGTTCCAAATGGTGAAGTTGAAATCATCCCTTCGTAAATTTTACGGACGCCATCACGAGTTGGTTGACCGTTATGGAATAACCGTTTCTAAGATGATATCGGATATGTTCCTTATGTCGTAACTACAATACCCTTCCCTTTTCACGAATGTGACTTACCGAATTAGACTATTTACCGGATTTGTAATAACATAAGCAACACGACGGGTGCCACATGTGGAGCAGGATCTGCTTACCCTTCCGGAGCACCTGAGTTTTTGGTGGGGTTCGTGTTGCTTAGTCTTTAGTTTTCTATGTTGTGTCATCTGTACTATTATTTGTCTGTTTGTCTTTTTATTTTTGGCCATGGCGTTGTCGGTTTGTTTTCGATCTATGAGTTTGACTATCCCTCTGGTATCTTTCGTCCCTCTTTTACGGATTTACCTTTATCAGAAACGCTCAAACCCAAACAATTTAGAACATATGTGCGCACAAGTACAGACATATGCGACCAGTGAAAACACATACAAACAAAGAAAAAACTCCCACCAAATCTCAAACAGTTTATTACATGTGTGTTGAGTCTTTTATGAAGTCTTTGTGTAGCTTTAGAATCAGACCCGGAAAGTGATTCGACAAGTTTTCCTCCAATGAAGTTTCGTTGTGCATATTTGATAAATTTAATATCAAAGCATCATGTCTTATTTATCATTTATATTCAAGAAATTTAAACTAGATTTCGGACTCTGAATTTGAATAAGAATCAGACTAAATATCATGCTGGTTAACCATAGGGGGTCTCAAAATAATGTGTACGGTGACCTATAATTGATTAGATCCACCTCATTTGTATTCTGTTAAATAGTTTGTCTCATTGGCAATCATACATAACACATTTCCGGAATTGTTTTATATTGATACTAATTAATATAACCATGATCAGTTTCTGTTTCAGAATGAAATAGTTGGTGTTAAGAATATGACAATTTTAATCAACGGACCATTGGCGTTGACAACTTACAGTAACAATTAGAATAATTATAGATTAAAAATAATTCAATAAACATAAATAATTATTCCTGTGTTGGTATTGTTTTGGCAGTCCCAGAGAGACAATGGATTAAAAAGACCCTATGATAACATAAGTGTCAAAAATATACCTCCTACGTGTAAAAACGGACAAGACAGAAATCACCCCTCTGTACACGTAATCTCGGCAAAACAACAGTTCCTCCGATTTTGTATTTGCAAGCAACCTGCAAACAGCGGAGATTACAAATTCATTTTGTTGCCCGAAGTTGCGGGGACTCCTCTCGACATTATGTTATCCCCCACCATACAACCGGCAGGATAAATATATGTGCCCAAGGGAAACAGTTCTTAGTCCGTTTATTGTCCCCCTGAACTACCAAATGATTGGGGTTCCATAGAGTCCCTTTTCAACGCCAAACCTGTCCCGCGATCACTGTTATGGAAGGAAAAACTGATCAATACCTAGTATAAATGTATCAAGTGCTGCCTGGATGTTATTTAGAAAGATACTAATTGAGACATATGACAAGTCGGGTTCGCCATGTCTGAATAAATCTAATTCTTTGGCTTTTATCAAGGGATATCTCAATATGCATTGAACTTCTAGTTTCATTAAAGACCTTGTAGTGCAATGGGTTCTTTTCATAGCTTAGGTCTTTGTGTACCATGCAGTAGAGCCTTGGTAACGTTTCTGACCAAATTTATTTCATGTGCACCTTAATTCTTATGACAGAATATTTAATTTTCTAGATTAATATTTTTGTTTTCAATATCAATACGTTATTTGCATTTCGCTGTTCAAATATATAATATAAAATGTGTTTCACATCAGGTCGACTAGCAGCGGTTAGTTGATGATCTGCCAAGGTAACATCCGATAATGGCGATGATACGGTAATAGAATCAGATTTATGTTTTGTTGTAAACGAAAGATACCAGAGGGACAGTCAAACTCATAAATCGAAAAAAACTGACAACGCCATGGCCAAAAATAAAAAGACAAACAGACAAATAATAGTACAGATGACACAACTTAGAAAACTAAAGACTACAACACGAACCCCACAAAGAACTTGGGGTGATCTCAGGTGCTCCGGAAGGGTAAGCAGATCCTGCTCCACATGTGGCACCCGTCGTGTTGCTTATGTTATTACAAATCCGGTAAATAGTCTAATTCGGTAAGTCACATTCTTGAAAAGGAAGGGTATTGTAGTTACGACATAAGGAACATATCCGATATCATCTCGCCCACTCGTAAAATAGCGAATAATGCTAGAATAAATGGCGAATTTAATTAAAAACATTTATATGTGGAAAATCAAAATATTGTGATGGCATTTTAATATACCATAAAATGAAGGCATTTTAGATATATATCATCCTCTAAACTAAGTACCTTGTGACAAAAGGATTTATCACTTATATAAGATCGAACCGTATCTGCAATTAAACGCTACAGAAAAAAAAAAAAAACTAATCTAAGAATTCTACTGACTGTTAAACAGTAACTGTTCATACTTTTTTCAAAATAAATTAAAGTTGAAATGAGTCTAAACAGATCTAGATCTTGAATAGCTAGAGACCGGAACCAGGAGCACTGGCCGAGAAGATGCATCAGCTATAAGATTTTTATTCCGACCCCTAACTGGAAAAATTTCTTAAAACGTAATGTTAATGTTATTTGTCCCACACTCCAGATCTGCTCTCATTACATCAGACAAGTATTGAATGGTCTCTCTTCAAAATCTATACCTCTGCCTTAACTCCTCATCAGTAAATTCCGTTTCAAGAGGGTTAAAACCAATTCTTACCACAGGTGCTTGAGACAAAACATTGACTGCAATCTTAGATTAAGGTTAATCAACCTCAATGAGGTCGATTAAATATAACGACACTTGGACAATTTTAAACGACTTAAATTTAACGACAAGTTGCACAACGTGTTAAGGGACTGACTAACGCAGTGATTAGTAAAATTTAACGACTCTTTTAATTTAAAGACATGTTGAACAACAGACCCCTCATCTAAAGCTAGTAAGATTTTCCTGTTTTTATAATGAAACGTAAAATATTCAAAATTAGTTTCATCTAAATCGTCCAATTTTGTTTCAGTAAGACATAGTAAATCATTACATTTCAATACATCCTTAAAACACCGTGTACAACGCCACATGCGGGGTGTTGTCTATATTTGACACGGGGTGGCTGTTTTGAAGCGATCAAGGTAAGAAAAATAATAAAATTTCTTTTTTAAGATTGGTTAGCACAAAATAATGTATTGCACGGAAGTAACCAAACCATAATCTATTTCCAGCAAGCAGAAGCAGACTTTTACAGTGCTCCCTAGTTTTCCGTGTTGGAGATTTTGAGACTTTATATGCAAGTTTCAGGATAAAAAAACTACTTTTGGCGATTTTTTCCTGTATGATTTATATAGAAATGATTTCCTATCATAGAATATAATCAAATGGCAGTTTCTTAGTAAACATTTATTGGTTTTAAAGTTAATTTTTCATCGAAATGTAATGTATCGCTCGGGGTGTCATATTTTGCGTCTCAAGGGGGTGAGGTATTTATTAAAACAAGGTTAGATTTGCCTATAATTTGGTATTTATCTGATAGTTTGCAATTAAAACATACATACTCTGTTATGATGACTCATTACATACTTAAGATGTTTCATTTGGCTCATATTTTAGTTTCTTGAGTAATGGGCAATTTCAATGTTCAAATTATTTTGTTTTGTACCTGAACATGATTTGTTTCTCTTTTCAGGTACTATCATGGCCAAGAAGAAGTCACGGCTATGGGTTAATGCACCAACCATTGCGCTAAATCACAGAGCAAATCTCCGTGCAAAATTTGCCCGAAGGCACTAATTCTTATCCAATTTCTTCACCAGTTTCCTCTGCAAAGCACACGATAACATCTGAAATGTGGTATTGGAAAACTACAAGAGGTTTTGAAAAACTAGTTACAGACTTTTTCATGCATGAAGCTTTATTGCCATTTGTAAATAAAGATGCCGGTGAGTATTGCTGTGGAGTGAGTAAGCGAATTCGTATCTGAGTTATTCCATTTATGGAGTGCACGTGTGCTTTGCAGAGGAAACTGGTGAAGAAATTTGATGGAGTTTAGGTGTTGGTTGGTTCGGGAATATCTTGTATGAAAGTATGCTCTGTGACTTTGCTCCATGTTTTGGTGCATTAACCCATAGCCGTGACTTCCTTCTTCCTAATCATGATAGTATCTGAAAATGGAACTGAATCATGTTCAGATACAAAACAAAATAATTTGAACCTTTTTCGAGTTCTCTATTTCTAACATTAAAAATGCACATTACTTAAAAATTTAAATATCGGTCAAATTAAATACCTTAAGTTTGTAATGAGTCATCATAACAGAGTAGGTGTGTTTTGAATAAAAACTATCAGATAAAGACCGAACTATAGGCAATCTGTCCTTGTTTTCATAAATGCCCCACACCCTTGAGACACAAAATGTGACATCCCGAGCGACACATTACATTTCGATGAAAAATTAACTTTAAAACCAATTAATATTGACTAAGAAGCCGTCATTTGGTTTAATTCTATGTCATTTGGCTTAATTTCTGTATAAATCATACGGGAAAAAATCGCCAAAAGTAGTTTTTTATCCTGAAACTTGCATACGAAGTTTCAAAATCTCCAACACGGAAAACGGTGGAAAGGTTTTTAAGAAAACGGAGCACTGGAAAAGTCTGCTTCTGCTTGCTGGAAATAGTTTATGGTTCGGTTCCTTCCGTGCAAAACATTATTTGGTGCTAACAATTCTCCAAAAAGACATTTTGATACTTTTACTTATCTTTGATCGCTTTTTCTCCGCTTCAAAACCGCCACCCCGTGTCAAAAATAGCCAACACCCCGCATGTGGCTTTCTACACAGTGTAAAATCTTGAGACAGTAGTTTTAGTTTTAATCCACATATCTTTATCTACATCATTAGAGTTAATACTATTGTAAGTGTGAAGGTCAGTTCCATCTGAGTGATTGAACTATCAGTTATATTGTCCGTTAAACCTCCACGGTTTACCTAGTATGGTCTTCTACATATGTGAGGGACTCAATAGGTGCGGTCGTTGTTCTGTTGGCGGACGTCGGCGTGATTGTACTTTCGGTCGTGCGCCTTCCGTTTCGTGTTGTTGTCGGTTTCCATGTGAACTTCGGCAAGCAGTCCAATTTCTTCGCCGTTAATAAACAGCTTGTCTTGTTTTAAGTCTGTTTTCTGTCCTTGTTTTTTTGGCTTCCTTGTAATACGGCCAGAGAAGTTTGCGGCGGTCATTGACCTCTTTCGGGAACTGTTCATTAACACCAAATTTGGTACCTTTGAGCTTACGAGCAAAAGATCTGACCAATTTGCGGTTTTTGAAATTTTGAAATCTACACACTATTGGCCTGGTTATATAAATGTCTCTGTCATCGATTTTAATTCGTGATTTTTTTTTTCCAAATCAACTATTTAATTCATTTTCGTTTCTGCTTTCATAAAGTTGTTTATAATGTCTTCTATTTATTCTGATGACTAATTTTCGGAAAGTTCTAGTATACCCGAGAACACAAGGTTTTCCCTCATTGACCTTATTTGTAAATCTACATTGTCGCTCATGCAATTCGTTTATATCTGCCCTCAGACAATTGAAACCGTTAATCATTTCACCGTGTACACTTTTGATTATCTTGGTGATTGTTGTTTTCAGATATTCACTCTCAGATTTACTAGTTACAAAATTTTGCTTTATAAACTCCATACTTTTTTCAACTTCATCAATTCGTTTTGAAGCTTTCTCAATACATGCAATAGTCTGTGTCAAATTTTTCACACTAGTTTCAACATTTCCGATCTTTTGGGTTAATTCATCTATACATGACAGTTTTTAAAATATTTAGTCAACTTTCTGTTTTTATCAAAATTTTCAATTTTCAATTTTATCACCGGATTCGCTGCCTTGATTTAAAGTGGATTGCATAATTGGAGGAGGCATCAAGTGACTCGGGCTCTGGAAGGGTACGGCATAATATCCTGACATTGGAGACATCTGGTGAAAGACCGGAGATGAGAAAATTTGTTGAGGCTGAACAAAGTGCTGCATATTTTGTTTTCCTGTATCATTTGCCCGAGGGCATCATCAGCCCAGTAGTCAGCACTGTGTTGACATGAATTATCATTGATATGATAATAATTATAAATTAACTGTTTATAAAACTTTGAATTTTTCGAAAAACTAAGGATTTTCTACCTCCAGAATATATAACCTAAGCTGTATTTGACAAAACATTTCGGAATTTTTGGTCCTCATTGCTCTTCAACTTCGTACTTTATTTGGCCTTTTTTAACTTTTTTGATTCGAAGTCACTGATGAGTCTTTTGTAGACGATACGCGCGTCTGGTGTAAAACATTTAATCCTGGTATCTATGATGAGTTTATTGACAAGAATCATTAGAGGTCATAGTAGAAGTTAATATAAGATCAGTTATGTTATGTACTGGTATTCAATGTTTATTTACATTTTGAACGTTGTGAGTACTACTCTTTTTCGTTGGTTTTTGTGGTTTCTCACCGCTAACATTTTGGTCCTTCGAATTCTTCCTTTTCGAGTCTTTTTTCACCCTTTTTTGAATTCACACAGCATCACAAGTCAGTATATTTGTACATTCACTGGAATTAATTCTCACGATGTAGTTTTAAAGACTAGTTCATTTTCATAAATTTCGTTATTTTCGAACAAAAAAGTTACGTCCATACTGTTCACACATGCGCAAGGATTTTTCATGTTCGGAGTTCCCCTATTGATGACAAGCCCACAGAAGCAACATCATTTTTCTATACATTGTCAAAAAACTATTACTATGTCATTGATAGTGTTCAAGCATCATCGCACACAAGTTTGTCCAATAGGTCAGCTCATCGGATAAAAGTGATAGATAGCCACGCCTATATTAAAACCGATGTCCAATCAACTGCCTTCAGAAACATGAATTATATGATATCAAACATCTTGTTCTTCTTCTTCAGTTTCAGAAAACCATTAACATACTGATGTTTACTTTCCGGCGCATGCTTGGTAAATGTTTCCAAATTTATAATTTATTAAGTATTATTAAACGTAGATTAACAAAATTTTTAGTTTTTCCATAAGAATACTTTTTTTATGTTACATATTTGTTTTATTATCAATTTTAACAATTTTTCTTTGTTTTAGATTTTCGTTTTTATTTAATAAACATGGATAAAGTAAGAGAGATTTGGTTGCGTATTCAATATTTGAAAAAAAAAAAATTATATTATAACTTGATAATAAAATTTCCACCTAGCGCAGAAAAAACCACCAATTTCAATAAAATTTGCAAATTGGAACAAGATTTGGAATAGTTCTATATCCGTACTAAAATAATTAGCAATTATTCTGAATTAAGAAATCAAATATTTCTTTAACCTGTTTGCCATCGCCCAAAAAAATCATTTACAGGGTTACATAGATGAAAACGAATGCTTGGCTCTGATCGTAAGCCGTTCAGCGAACAATATTACATGAAATGCAGGATGATATCAATCGTAAGCAAAATAGAAAAATTTAATATGTAAATCAGAGCATTCCTTAAATTCAACATTCAAATCATTAGCAGCATACATAATTTGATTTATGAATACGATTGATGTACTGATTTTCTATCTTACAATTAGTATTGGTAGTCTCGGCAGCTTGCTCTCCCCGAGTGCGGGAGGTGTTTTGTTTAACAACCCAACATGCTCAATCTAGATTGGTATTTACTTCTTTTCGACAAGCACGCAGTAATTATGAGTACAGTTGGCACACAGGTTAATTTGGCTCGAATTTACAATAATGGCTACTGGTAGATATAACCTATTGCCGGTAAACGCTCACCGTTTCAGTCTAGAACAAAGCACTGCATATTCATGTCACTTTTGTGTTCTTCAACACAAAAGTTAAAAGATTTGAATGAAAGGTTATAATTATAGCATAATGAACTGCATTTTCACTGAATCCAGCTTTAACTTTCTGTTGAATCAGTTGAACATCTAAGTGGTCATCGATGCCACTGGACGTTAAATAGTAACCAATCCATCTGCGACGATACAATACAATCAATGTATGTCTATCAATCTTATACGTACAGTAAAGACTTTGAATGTAAAAGTATGATACAAATACCTTTAATTTAGGGGACGACCATGTATTTATGGATGGGGTGGGGTGCAGGAGGAACATCTAATTTTCCTATGAGAATTCTTAAATTTCCCATGGGAAATGTACTTTTAATCAACTGCAGTGACAACAGTGACATGTTGGGACATGTTGGAAAATTTGCTTTTTCACTCATTTATCACTTGGTAAAATAAAATGTTATCTTGTAAAACAAAAAGTCAGATTTGCCAATTCTTGAATGACAAATGTGTCCCGTACAGTGTTCTGATACAAACCAAATAAAATATAACATTACTATACCATGCTTTCATGTCAGAGATTCGACTCCGATGTGGCATACTGATAAAAAATATTGCAAGATTGTAGGTACATGTACCTATAGTTGCTTATACCTACGTCATTTTGGTCTCTGGTGGATATTGGTCTCAATTATCTTAAATACCAAATCTCCTATTTTCATATCAATAAGATTGATGTTCAGATACAGAATCAGCGGTATCAAATGTTTGCTTAGTTCCAAGCCATGTAGCATCCCCAAAATGTTCTTTTTCATGTTCTATTTTAAATAGCATTGCCAGTCGAGAATCGTTTCTTCGGTCAGAGAGGCTTCGTCATTCAAGGTGATTTAACATGTTAGCAACGTTTTAGGGGTTTCTGTATTTGTTGGTTACAAAAAGGGCAGCCCTTCTTCAAAATTTGCCAATGCTGTATATGTGTTATTGTAAGAAAGGGTCCCAAACTGAGCAAGTATACTCTAGTGATGGTCTTACTAAGGGCTTATACGCCTGCTTTTAAATTTATGTAGAACTGATGTGCAGGGGCCTCCTTTATAGAAAGCCTAGAGTTGTATTAGCTTTCTTGCATTTATTGTGTATGTGTACATCCCATTCAAGGTTTGAGTTCATTGTTACCCACAGACATTTTGCTGTTCTAACGTGTTCTAAGAATGATTGTGCAATGTGTAGTTAAATGTCGTTTTTTTTTCTGGTAACTGAAATAACATTACATGCATCAGAGTGGAATGCCATTTTCAACGTAGTTTCTCATGTTGCCTATTTGTCATGATCGTTTTGTAATGTAGATGCATTAAAATTTGATTTAATTGCCAAATAAACTATGATATCAACTGCAAATAGACGCACGTTAGATTGTAAAACCGTTTAGAATATCGTTTATGGAGTAGAGGAAAAATCTAAACTTGGTCCAAGAACTAACCTCTGTGGAACCCCTAACTCAACTGTTACAGAATCAGATTTTATCCCTCCAAAACTACTGCTGGCTTGCAATTACTTAAGAAATTTCGTAACCAGAAAATTGTTTCCCCTGTATTCCGTCTTGGTGAAGTTTATTAACAAGAAGAATATGTGAAAATTTATTGAACGATTATGAATAATTCACGACCAAAATATCTGTTTGTTTATAATTTTCCTTGTTAAATGAAACATTATCTATAAGATGTAATAATTTTGTTTCCCATGATTGACCTCTGCGAGATCTAATGCTGTAGGTGATGTAAGATGTTATAATTATAATTGTCTGCATGTTTCTTGATGTGCTTAAAAGAGAGGCGAAAGTTCCCAAAGGGACATTCAAACTCATAAGTCGTAAAAATAAACTGACAACGACATGGCTAAAAAATAAAAAAGACAAACAGACAAACAGACAAACAACAATACACAAAACACAACATAGAAAACTGAGGACTGAGCAACACGAACTCCACCAAAAACTGGGGGGTGATCTCAGGTGCTGCGGAAGGGTAAGCAAATCCTGCTCCACATGTGATATCCGTCGTGTTGCACTAACAAGTGTTCTAGTAGTTTGCAACATATAAATGTGAGGGATATAGGACGGTAGTTTTCAGGATTATATTTTGACCTTTTTTGTATGCAGGTGAGACATGGGGGAGTTTTCTAGTCTTCTGGAACAATACCTGTTTTAACCGACTTCTCAAAAATCATGATAAGTTTTCAATTTGATTCAATTCCATGTGCTACTTCTTTTTAAAATCTTGCTTTAATATCATCTGGTCCTGCTACTTTGTTTGGATATAAGCTTTGTAATAGTTTTTGAACGCCTTCTGTTTTTATGAATAATTTTGTAGAAAATGAGTATTCTTTGGCATGTTCCACTTTTTGACAAATTCTGTATGAAAGATATTGGTTGACGGTGTGAATAATCAATGAAGATGTTTGTTTAGTGCACCAGTTTTTTGTAGTGGATTAGTTAGAAGTTTGCCTTCTTGGTCAATTTCAGTATTTGCGGTACATTCACATTATCTTCATTACCAATTTTCCGTTATTATTGTTTCATCTTTTTTTTTTTCAATAGCTAGACTTGTAAAGTATTGTATATTTTGAATATTGCATGCTCGTATTAATATTGTATTTTTATATATTGTATTTCGGAGTGGACTTCATAAGTATGGTTTACTTGTGTCCAATCCATTTAATTTCAGTAATACCATTGAAATCAGTCTTTTTTATGTTTAATGTAAGTTCAAAAGATTTTCATAGTTGTAAAATGTGGTTCATCTGGTTGTGGTAATAGGCTGCTCTCAATGTATTTCCAGTATGTTTTTCGTATAAATTTTCTGTACTTGATGTTAACACCTTTGTATGTTTTTTAGTAAGTGTTGGATTCCCTAATTTCTTTGTTTTTTTTTTTTTTTATTATAAATTTTATCTTTTTTTCTTTAAGCCTTTTTTGTTTTTATACACATTATCGCTATTTAGTCCTATCCAGAAAAACAGTCAGTTATACAACTTCCTGTTTGGTCAAGTCTTGCAAAAACAAAGGTCATCAGTAACGAGCTAAGGAAGGAAAAAGTTTAGAAAGCAAACATTTTGAAACTTTGATAGATTATGATCCAGTTTTTTAAACACACATCAAAGTAATAACAATGCTTTGTTTGAAGTGTTTACGATGGTTTAAACATTTCTCTATGAAAAGTTTTATGCATAATTCATTGTTTAAACAGGGCCCCAGATAGCTTCAACTTGATGAAAAAGTTGTGTAATTTTAGAACTTATCCGGATTTAAATAAATAGCGAAAAGGTGTATTGTGATCCACGGTTGACCATCTTTCGATTTTGCTGTTTTATGTGGGATGTGATATTTAACTAGTTTTAGTTTTGTTTTGAAGCTGTTCTACATGTCATTTACACATAAATTCGGCTGCTTTAAAAAAAAACAGATGCTTTATGAGGAGTTTAATTCTTGTTTTATCATGTTCCAGTTGGCTTTTTCGTAAAATGGAATAACTCTTGGTTTTTGTTTGAATTTGGATCACTGGTGTTAAACTGATCGTGGTAACTGCAGTTACCAAGATTCCAATATGGCGGAGGTAGAAATCGGTAAAATCGTTTTCTGCTAATTTCTCCGTGTAAACGTGTTGTTTTCAAAAATAAATCGGACGCCAGGTTGATCTGTACAGTGTTGTAGCTTGTGTTCCTAATATCATATATGACCCCGTTACCAAAATAATGGCCATTTTAAGGAAGATAAAAACATAAATCGTAACTCCATGAAATTTGTTTGAAATGATAATCGTAACTGGACTATCAGACAGTCGTAATTTGGACATGATAATAGTAACTTATCAGTGACAATCGTAGATTTATCTCTTGACGCGGACGGCGACTAAATCTAAATCTTGTTTAAAAGTTTGATGGTGTACCCATAATTAGTGAATAATTGCTTATCTTAAACTAATTTTCTTCTTGCTTTGTAGATATAGTAGATATAGGTCGTGGTCTAGCGGGACGGCTACAGTGCAGGCGATTTGGTGTCACGATATCTTAGTAGCATGGTGAATACGAGGAAGAACCAAATTTACAGATCTAACATTGTTGGGTTGATGTTTAGACGAGTAATACATAATGTGCCATGTATCACCATCACTGCTGGTGATCCGATGGATAAATCTGTTGTAGAGTTGTCACTGGCTCAGACGTACTTATAAATATAATTATTTTCTGCTGTATCTTACATTAATTTGTAGGATCCTTTACTATAGATAATTTAGCTGATCTGTAAAATATATGCCTTATATATATACCGTAGTACGACGCTAAATTAAAACTGACCCGTGTACAGTGAAGGACCGTTTACTCTAACATGATGTTTAGACCTCACTGCTGGTGATCCGATGGATAAATCTGGTTTACTGGCTCAGACGTACTTATAAATATTTGTGACTGTACTTGGATGTAAAATATTATCTCCATGCCTTATATATCATGAGTTGTCTCATTGGCACTCACGATATCTCACATGGGTTCTTCTTAACATTGTTGGGTTGATCTACAGTTGTATATATATATATAACAATAATCTAAAACAATGAATATAAGTAAGTTACTAAGAGTGTTAAATTAAGATATAATTCATGGAAGCTATACTTTAGTATAGTTTTAACATAGGGAGGCATAATAGTCGTAAATATTGTGGCCCGAGCGGTGGCGGTAGCTGGACAATAAAGTAATAGCATTGTGACATCAGCCAAAAACATCTTAATCACTGCTAGAAACAATCTGCGGCCTTATTTGAATTCTTGTCTTTCATTTTTGCCTTTGTACTTTGTATATATGCCATTTTGTGTTTCTTTGTTTTTTTATAGTGATTTAGATTATATTACAATGTTGACTGCTGTACCCCTATTTTTGACGTTTCAACCTTTTATGTCTGTTTGTTTTGCTCACACATTGTTGTCAATATATAGTAAAGTTTATATTATAGTGTTATTAACTGGCTGTTTCTGTATTGGCCCGAGACTTGAAGAGTCGAGTGCCAATACAGCTGATTGAGAAACTATAACAGGACTAATACAGAAACAGCCAGCTTATAACCCTTTTTATTAAATGATTCTAATTTTTCGATTAATCAAAGAAACTTAACGTGAAGCATGTACAGGAATTCATATTTTGCAGTCACGATGCATTTTTGTCAATATTGCTGAAATTTCTGATTTCTCGTTCAAATACTTAATCTATGCAATTCAATTCATTTTATCTAGCAAATATGAAGTAAGCTGGGAAGAATAAATCTGACATGTTAACCATTCTTACTCTTTAATCGTCTACATTCTGATGAAATTTAAACCGGAAGTGAATTTCCCGTATCAGCCCATGGGCCAATACGGCTTTTTCTGTATTGGACCGGACCAAAACTCAATACTAAATCATAATTTATATCAACAGGGCGACGTCATCCGTATTACACATGCTGATTTATCCATTATCGGACTGATTTGCTCTTATCATTTAATAAAAGGATTAAAACAACTTTTCAGTTCGACGACAATTCCATTATGTGCTTCATTATCATAATATAATCTGATTCATCCCTGATTTTCAGGATACTGATAAAAACTGAAACTTTAATGTGTATTTGTTATTAAGGGAGGTGGAAATGAGAAGACAAGAGAATTTTTCAGGTATCAATTGTTATGTCAGAAAAACGCCTTTAATTGTAGCCAACAAAAGACACAAATCAATAATAAAATTTAACAAGATTTATTATACACTAGTTTACAAAAAGTATTACACAAAAGAAATGTCAACTTAACTGTCAAAATATGAGTCCAATCTTTATCTTTTCTTTATCCGGAAATCTTCACGGAATCCACAGAATATTATATCCAATTGGTCACAATCTAGTATGATGTAGTTTGTAAATAAAAGTGTCAATCCAACTGCTGAGAATGTTGATGTCTATCGATGTCTAAGTCTGTCTATGTCAATCTCTAAATCTCTATATTTAACTAACCTTTGGATCTGCATTTAAATACTCAAACGGAAACTTCTAGTCATCGCTAGAAATATAAATTACGCATCTTTTGTTATGATCATTCTGGAAACGTTATGTTAGTGAAATAGAAAGTTCTAATCATTCCATGAGTATCAGTGATTGTTCCAGTGAATTCTAAACTGCATAGTTGTAACACAATGTATACAATAGGCCACACAAAACAAATTAGGCCAACTAAAATAATATGATAGTTACAATATCATAACACAATATATTTGCTAGCAATGATCACCAATTATTTTTTTCTAAAAGGCAATATCACATGAACAGCATTATTGTTTTGCAATCATTATCGGAAACTTTTTTTCGCGGTCAGAACATATATTTCAAATCTATTTTTGGAAATTGATTTATTGTTGCTACTTAATCATCGCCAATTTCAGTGACTGGAACACTTGGCTACATATATCAGTTTATTGGCTACAGATATCAGTTTATTGGCAATTAAAATAGAATATGAAGATCCTGGTGTGAAATCAATATAATAATCTGTATTGTCATATAAACAAATTAAACTTGTTTGTGACAAAAACATGCATACATGTAAAATTTGTATATAATATATTTATCAATCAATATATATATAGTATTTACATTTTGTAACCTAAGACATGTCCTACAGTAGAAATACATATGAATCTGTATGAAAATCCCGATAAGAACTTCAATAACATTGTCTAACAAAAGTATGCCATTGCCATACTTTATTGAAAACCTCGTCTAATTATAGCGAAGAACAAATAATATTGTACATGTATAACAAAAGTGTGACATTTTCATACTTAATTGAAAACCTCGTCTAATTATAGCGAATAACACATAACATTGTATAACAAAAGTGTGACATTGTTATACTTAATTGAAAACCTCGTCTAATTATAGCGAATAACACATAACATTGTCTAACAAAACTGTGACATTGTCATACTTTATTGAAAAACTCGTCTAATTAAAGCGAAGAACATATAACATTTTCTAACAAAAGTGTGACATTGCCATACTGTATTCAAAACTTCGTCTAATTATAGCGAGAACTAAATCACACTGTCTAACAAAACTATGACATTGTCATAATTTATTGAAAACCTGTCTAATAATTGCGAACAAGATAACATTGTCTAACAAAAGTGTGACATTGTCATACTTTATTGAAAACCTCGTCTAATTATAGCGAATAACACATAACATTGTCTAACAAAAGCGTGACATTGCCGTACTTTATTGAAAACCTGTCTAATAATTGCGAACAAGAAGATAACATTGTCTAATTATTGTCATTAACATTTGGTAACAGAATTGTGGCATTGTCGTTATCTATCTAAATAGCAAATAAGTAAATAACATGTATGTCATTCCATTACATTTTCAAATACCTCCTCTTAATATAGCATACTAATACAGAATATAACCCTTGATTTATATATTTTGTAAACATGACTTTATCGGGGAAGGTTACAGCGGTAAAAAATTGTCTTCGGGACACCCTTCACAACTGCATCGTGTGTGTGTGCTTTTAAAACGCCAAAGCGCATACTAGTATATCAATTAACAACATATACGGGCATTGATTTGCTATTATGCAATTACTATAATTTCTTTATTTTCCATTTCGCACAACATGCTGACACCCATACATTATATCTCTAAATTTCTTTTGAAGAAACGCTTAATGAGCTTTTTATCAGCATTTATGTGAAATATCTTCCCCTTTTACTATATTGATTTTTTTCCTTTTAACAAAAATAACACCTTTTTTATGTGCTACGTCTTAAGCGCTTTTCTGGATTGACTTTCATCAGGAATGCTGAAACAAAAACAAAATTAAAGGCAAAATATGAGGAGCTACACGATTTGAAGTGACCTTCAAAGAATAGCCAAACTTGTTTAAGGTCAATGTTGCATGAGGGAGCTTGAACCTTAGTTTCTTGATAAAAAGAAAATTTAAATATTGTAAGATGTAAGTATACACTGAGGTTTGCTCTAACAATAGTTTTCGATAAGTTTTAACTAGTTATTTATTATGGTATGATGAGAAAAGCATGACTGTCTTGTATACTAAAAAATTATAAGCCTGGTATCGAGTTATACCTGTTAAGCCACAGGGATGGGGGAGGGTGGTCTCTTCCTATTCAAAGGTAAACACAGAAGTGCCGCTGGTATGGTTCGCTTTTTCAGAGTGTCAATGGGTAGAAATTTATATGTCAATGGGTCATAGATGTTCATTTTCTGCTAAGATGTCTGTAAAATCTGTGTACTAATCTTTTTATGTAATCAATATAAATGATCCCGTGTGGTTAACATGGATGGCATGTACAAATTGTATGCCTAGCTGATAGCTAGGAAATATATGAATGGGTTATGATTTCCCTATGAAATATATGTATGGGTAGGGATTTTCGCAAGAATCAATATATTCATGAGCCGGGGTTGGGGGCTAAACCATAGCTGGACGTCTGTATCCAAATTTGTATGGTGGAAGACCAACACAGACAAAACAATGCTCTAAGAAAGAATTTTACAAATTTTGAAATACTGCACATTGAGGCATCTACAACTCGCATTCAGTTTATAAACAAATAGAAAATGACATAATCGACGTATGAATCTTATTTTTGAGAAAAGTCATGGACTTCAAAGAATACCAAAGTTCAGACATGAATTCCAAACTTTCAAATGACAAAAAGCATTAAACCAAACACAGAAACAGTGGCAACGTCGCTTCGCTAAAATTACACATACCAACAAATTGGCCATTACCACTGTTTCGGTGTTTGACATAAAACAGCAGCCACAGTGAATGATATGCTTTGCGTACAAAATGTGTTTCCGCAAAAAACCCCTTTGTGTACGCGCATTGCAGAAACTTAGAAAAAACTAAAATCTAAGTTAAACATGTTTAAGAGCATTGAGATAAAATTGTCTAAATGGAACATGCAGAACCATCTGAGGTCAATTGTGATTAAATCGAAATTTACAAACTAAATAAATTATTTAAATCATACAAATACCGAAACAGTAACTATCTAAAATCTCCTCTATTTATATCAAACGTAGAGTTATACAGTAAAAAATTAGAATAAATGAAATACATTCATTTTAAACTTTACCTCAAATTTAGAAATTCATTTAAGTTACAGATGAAATCACTAGAAGTACATGATATACTGTGGAGTTGTTGACATAAAAGACAATGTGTTACATTTGTACTTATTTGCATATATATAAAAATCAATTCGATATTAAAGACAAAGGATTGTCATTTAGATTGACTTATTTCTATTTTTAATTTTTATTTATAATCAAGTAAAAAGGCAACAGTTTGTAGAGTTCATTAGAATGAAAAAAAATACGACTTTCCTCAGACTATAAAACAACGGTTATTGTAACACCAAATTCAAACTTGTGACAACGTCTTGAAAAGTTCTTCAGTCAGAGATTAAAGTAAGTAAAATGTTCATTTTTTCCCCAAATATTTTAAGTTATTTATTATAAATAAATGCGGAATAATAATGGACATCAAGTCAAGTTAAGGTAGATAGTTATATTGTGTTATGTTTAAATCACGGTTTTACTATCTATTTTTTTACTTGAGTTTTATTGTCCGCTTTGATTGAAAGTATCAAAACACTTTTAATTTTTATTTAAGGAGGTACAGAACACCTAAGGGAGTTAACTCTCCAAAAATCAGCTGAACGTATTAATCACATACTATTAGTATAGAGAAATCAAGCTTCTCAATGATCAAAGTTAGTGTTTGTCAAACTGCTATATATCCAAGGAAATTATTCCTGTAAATTGTGTGGATCAAATTTCTTGAAAGTTTTATATTTTTGTCAACAGGTCAAAGTAAATATTTTGTCAAAATATTTTGAAAATTAAACGAGCCAAATCTATTTAAGTCTAAAGTGTTGGGTACCCCATTAATTTGTTATCATATATGAATATACATCACATATATATGAATATATGAATATATTTATTCCTTTATTTCTTAGGATGTGGATAAAACAGCAATTCGTGTTTTGCCTCTTAATGAGCTCGATCAATTTGATTTCTGGTGGAATTTTAAATTGTCCAGCGTACAGTAAACCAAACGTAAATGGCAATGGTATAGCCGAAACTTTTTTGGCTCTCAATGCCAAGTTGGTACCTTCAGTTCCAAATCAAGATACCAGACTAGGTAAACTTCCTGCAGCACTACTATCCGTAGACGCAGATGTTGTTTGTCTAAACCAGGTTTGTGTAAATAATTAACACGATAAGAGGGTACATCATTCTGCGTATTTGTAATAGTCAGCAACATATTTTTTTTTCAAAGTATTCGTGTTAAAAAGAATTTAATTACATGTGTTACTTAAAAACCTTTTTAGAAAATGACTAATGCAAACATGCCAATAACTGAGGTTGAATTGGGGGTCCTTCATTTCTGTATTTTTTACGTCATTTTTCTCAATCTCCTTATATTTTTGCACATTATTTTCTACTCTTTATATTTTTGTCTATTCTTTATTTTTTTTGCCCTATATTTATCTTTATTCTTCATTTTTTTTGCCATTTATTCTGCACATTTTGCCCATTATTCTCTATTCTGTAAACCCCATCCAGACCCTCATGACTCGGAAGATTATGTTCCTGAACATTGGTCTACATCCCCAAAATATAATACTTACAACTGGGCAACTTTATGACCGAATTAGTAATGAAATTGGTCGGAAAGATAAAACAAATTATATTTCTTTATTTTGTGTACACTGGTTTGTGATCTAGTGTTCTTGTTGATACCTGAATATACATTAATGTTGATTTGTTTTAGTTTTTCCAGTAAAATTGTATTTTAGATGTAAAAGGGGGTTCCATCATTTCTGTAATTTTTAGGTAATTTTTCTCAATCTCTTTATATTTTTGCACATTATTTTCTACTCTTTATATTTCAGTGCCCCATTATTGTCTATTCCTTATTTTTTTGCCCTATATTTCTCTATTCTATATTTTTTTGCCATTTATTCTGTACATTTTGCCCATTATTCTCAATTCTGTAAACCCCATCCAGACCCTCATGACTCGGAAGATTATGTTCCTGAACATTGGTCTACATCCCCAAAATATAATACTTACAACTGAGCAACTTTATGACCGAAGTAATGAAATTGGTCGGAAAGTTAAAACAAATTATATTTCTTATTTTTTGTACACTGGTTTGTGATCTAGTATTCTTGTTGACACCTAAATATGCATCTATGTTGATTTGTTTTAGTTTCCCCATTAAAATTGTATTTTAGATGTAAATAATTGTTTCATTACTCCTTTGTATTAGCAGTTCATATGTTGGTAAGACTTTACCTTGAGAACCTTCCAAGGTATATTCAATTTTAAAAATCCGAATTCTTTCATATTTATTTTGTTTGTTCTACCTCATTTGATATGTATTTTCAGATTTTCCACGAGGACGATATACAGAGTGTAACAAATGCTGTAGTGGCTAAATATCCAAATGTCTACAGCTCTATTCATGGATTAAACAACAACCTTTTACCCGCAGGGAAATCCCCTTGTTCTGGATGGAGAACATTCTGGAAACTATTATGCCTATCAAGAAGATGCAGTGACCAGACCGATATTGAATATATTTTAGATTGTGGTATCGAAAAATGTAGTGCTTGGTCAGCGTTGAGTCAAGAGTGTCTTACCTGTGTTGGTACTGCCGGACCTGCAAACGCGTTAGCAAAATGTGTATTTAGCGCTAAAAATATTAACGTTGCTGGAAACATGATACTTAGTAAAGCACCGATAGAAAACGCTGAATCATCTTTTTATGTAACTGAAAAACAGGCCAACAGAAGAGGCAAACTAATTGTTGAAGTATGTATACATGTAAAACATATATTTAATTTCTTCTTTTCAATATATTTTTATTCATTTTTCTGACAATCATCGATCTGACAACACTCCGTCCTACTTTCTAGTTTGATAACTTTTATATCAACCAATGAAATGTCTGCCTCCAATTTTTGAAGATGTGTATCATTACGACAAAACATGAGGATCCCGAAAGGTCGTTTAAATAGAAATTAGAATGGAGCGTTTTCAGATCCTTGTAAGCAAAGCGTGGGCACAGGATCTGTATTTTATTCAGATTGGACAAAGATATAATACTGAAGATTTCAGATACCATTATATTTAACTAAAACCTATCATAACCTATTTTGACTGTAGTAACCGACTTTTCCATTAGTAAAACTGGAAAAGAAGAAAACAATTTATTCAAACCATGCTTACGGAAGGTATTCTTGAATAAATTATAACGAAAGAATACGATTCGAAGAAATGTCAAAAAAGACGAAGTTGTAGGGTATACGCCAATGAGACAGCAAGCTTACCCTTTAAGGCAAAACAGTGTGTGTGTGTGTGTGTGTAAGTGTGCGTGTATGGTTTGCATACAGAAACATAGTTTAAGCTATATGCATTTGAGAGTCCCCGTTTCCTGAGCTCCTTTAGCGGATGCATGTTTGTTGGATTATACATGAGGGTCTGGATTGGGGGTCCTTGATTTCTGTGTTCTTTAACTTTTTAGGCCATTTTTCTCTATTCTTTATATTTAAGAACCTCATTATTCTCAATTCTTTTTTTTTTCCATTTTTCTCTATTCTTTTTATTTAAGAACCTCATTATTCTCAATTCTTTTTTTTTCCATTTTTCTCTATTCTTTATATTTTTTGCTCATTATTCTCTTTTCTGTAAACACCCATCCAGACCCCATACATGTGCATTTACTGTTCATTGTTCTGTTATTTTAGATTGCAGGTCGTACAATAGCTTGCACGAATATGCAACAAGCTTCAAATGATATTTATTACGAACGTAAGTATTTCCTAAATATGTTTAATTATTTCAAAGACGCATTGAATACAAATCTGCTAAGAGGTGGAAAATAAGAAATTTGTTTAAACAACTTGGGTTGTTTTATGTCGGAAATAATTTATCAATGTTTTCTTAATGTTAGGGTGGTAAAATATCAGTCTTATATTGATTGATTGATTGGTGTATAACGCCACTTTCAGCACTATTTGCTATTTCGTGGCGGTCAGTTTTTATTGGCGGAGGAAGTCTGTGCCCGAAGAGAACCTCCGACCTTTGGTACGAAAACTGACAATCCTATTCAATTAAGATTGGAGTCGAATGCACCTGCAACGTTCTCAGTCTCAGACACATCGGCGTTACTTTCTTCATCTTCACTTTTCCATATGTAGAACATCTTTTATTTACTAAATGTCTATTGTGAGATTTAATGATATTTGAATTAAGCCATAAGCTTTACAAGGGAATTACATGTTGTACAGATATCTTTAGCACACGAACAACTAAAAACAAGTTACAATGAAGGACGCTCAGTGAGTCCAAATATCGAATTGTAATTAACACATCCGATAAAGCTCTGCATTTAAATATATGAATAATTCAACTATAACACGTCTTTAAAAATGAAAAAATATATATATACAAATCTTATTAACTGACATTGATTGCTTTTATTGTCTAATATTTATATTCGTTCAGCTGATACGCAGTATTTCGGCTCTTTTGCAAATGAGAACCTAGAGCAAGCAAAATGTATAAATTCTGAATTCCAACAACAAAGTCAAGTTATTCTAATGGGCGACCTTGAGTGTGGACCAGCAATTCCTTCAGCTATGCCTAGTATTCGAGGAGAGCATGAACGTAAGTTGACTGACAACATGTTGCAAATAACTATTTTTTTCAGAGGAATAAACATGATAAAGGTACAGTTTTATTCTATGTTTCGTAAAAAAATCAAACCTAAAAACCTTGTATGAATATTTGTGATGTCAAAAGACATTACAGAATGTTCTATAGTGGGGAGAATTTGATTATCAAAATTGCAAACAAACTGCATTTGTAAAAAAAAAAAACGCAAACTGGTTTATGCATGTAAGAGCGCTAGAAGAACCTGTACAATCTAAACTATATCTCTTTCAGCTTGAATAAGCTTTTTTTCTAGGAAATCTGGCAAATTCGCTCTTTTAATATTATAGATATGGTGAACATACTTACTAGTAATGATTGCTTCTGAAAATTGATAAAAAAATATTTTATATCTTTTTTTCAGCTTCATACGACGAATTGACTACTCAGTTCAGCTCGCCATATGTAAATCTTGGTATTACAACAAGTACTCGTTCAAATATAATCTCAACACATGTGATGCAAAAAGGATACACCGGTCAAGACAATTGCTCCGTATGTATTGATAAGGTTAAAATAGTAAAATGTTCAAATACTCAAAATTCAGGAAATTTCATACCAGTAACACGTTACATGCTGTGATAAGATATGTATATAGTATGTAGCTACCACTAAGTAGGTCCACGCTCGTGTCATTTACCCGGCACAAATTAATATAGTTCTGATTTGATTTTTTTTTTTTTTTTTGTGTTTTAACGCCACTTTTAAGCACCGCTTTTGGGCTATTTCGTGGCGGCCAGTTTTATTGGTGGAAGAAGCCGGAGTGCCCGGAGAAAACCATCGACCTTAGATAGGAAAACTGACAATCCTAGTCAATTAAGATTGGAGTCGAGTGCACCCACTAGAGCGGGATTCGAACTCACAACTTCAGTGTTGACTGGCTAGTGATTACAGTAGTAACTACTTAGACCACTCGGCTACCAAGGCCCCCGAATAATATAGTTCTGATTGTATGATACAGTTTAAGTATTAATCCTGCAATTTATGAATAATGTAATTTAACTAAAATTTATGTAATTTAACTTATATTGCAACGCCCTGTGGCAAAGTTGACTTAAGACGATTTTAGTTGTTCCGTTGATGCCTGTTTTTGATTTTACTTTTCTAATTGTTATACTATTTCAGGTGGCACGGTAGTATTTCCTGGGCCATAGGGATAATGATAGCCTTTTTAGAATTTTCACTACTTTCTAACACTGACCCAGAACCTACATGCACATTACTTTCATTATAATGTTCAGAAATAAATGAGAATAAGTATGATGACCGTTTGCATTTTCTGCTATCTTTATAAACCTAAGGCAACTTGTGCTTTTAGGTCTTTTATCATTCAGTAAATATAAAAAATTTTTAAATTCTCAAAAAATCATTTTCACCTGTATGTAAAATTATTTCATATCTTTCTATACCTGATCCATCCCTCAGCTTGGGAAAATATGTTCAGTAGATGCTGTATTTTATGTGTAATTACAGTGCTCAGTTACATTGTACACAAAAGAGCAACCTAGTTTCCGGAAAGTAAATACTACCGTGCCACTTTAAGAATGGTGTTCAAAAACACGTGGCATATGTGTCGTGTGAACTGAAATTGATGGGTAAGCTCAAGGATAAGATGTTGAACTTTCAGGTCAAAAAGAGTATATAACGAGTATATAACAAATACATATCTTTAGTTGAAAATTATATTCTGTCTACTTACGGTCATTTGAGGATGATGTGTGATGTTTTTTTCAAGAATTAGATGCACTAAAACCTTCCCTTTGAATTGATTGAAAATTTGTCAACACTACGAACGATTGATTGATTGGTGTTTAACCGCCACTTTCAGAAAAACTGATAATCCTTGTCAATAAAGATTGGAATCGAGCGCACCTGCCACGTGCAAGGTTCAAACTCACAACCTCAGTGTTGACAGGCTAGTGATACAGTAATTGAACTACTTAGATCACTCGTCAACCGAGGCCCCTCACTACGATCGATTCAGAACATACGATTTCCATATATATAATGGATGCTTGTCTAGCAATGAAAACATAATTATGCTGACATTAAGATGTCGGTTTTTTGTTTGTTAGGTGGTTGCCTTATAGACGTCATATTTCCTAAGAATCATATTGAGATTTTTTATATATTTCTTGTTATTGTTTGATGTTTGTGCGTGTTAAAGTATTGGAACCTGTTTTTATTGTGATAATGTAAATGCATATATAACTCTTATTACATTATTTTTATTTTTAGCAAGTTCTTGGCTATTACGATGGAGTAGAAATTTCGACTCAGTACGGCGTAAAATGTACCATTCCATCTTAATGCTGCAGATTGATGAAGAATATGACGTATCTATCCAGCTGAATAAAATTTGACATCAGCAACAAGTTGTAGTTTTTCAATGCCTTATTTGATATTAAAACATTGAACTTATTATCAAAACATGCAAAATTATGTCAAACATAATGAAATTCATTTCCATCATTTATTAGTGTCTACATGGAGGGGGGATCCTTCATTTTCATTATTCTTTTTTTTTAGACCATTTTTCTCGATTCTTTATTTATTTTGCCCATTATTCTCTATTTTTTATATTTCAACACCCCATTATTCTATATTCTTTACTTCTTTTGCCTATTTTTCTTTATTCTTTATTTTTTCGCACTTTTTGTACAATATTCTTTATTATATTAACCCCTTCCAGACCCTCCAAAATGCCGTTAACAGAAAACAATCAGGAAATTCCACTTCAGAAACAGAATAAAACCATTCTTGTATGATCTTATCACCTGTATAAATATAAAAATAAGGATATGTGATATGATTGCCAATGAGAACTATCCTCCTCCACATTCTGTATGTGCCCGTCCCAAGTCAGGAGCCTGTAATTCAGTGGTTGTCATTTGTTGCTGTGTTACATATTTGTATTTCGTTCATTATTTTGTACATAAATTAGGCCGTTAGTTTTCTCTTTTGAATTGTTTTACATTTGTCATTTCGGGGCCTTTTATAGCTGACTATGCGGTATGGGCTTTGCCCATTGTTGAAGGCCGTAAGGTGACCTATAGTTGTTAATTTCTGTGTCATTTTATCTCTTGTTAAGAGTTGTCTCATTGGCAATCATACCACATCTTCTTTTTTATATCCATCTAATTTCAAATGAAGTGGTTGTAAGCAAGTATAGGCAACCGTACGGCCTTCAACAATGAGAAAACCCCATACCTTATAATCGACTATAAAAGGCCCCGACATGAAACATATGAAACAATTCAATTGAGAAAAGTAACGGCTTAATTTATAACAAATCAATTTACGAAAAACAAGTATGACAGACATGAACCAACAACAACCACTGACGTACATGCTCCTGACAGGCACATACAGAATGTAGCGGGGTTAAACATGTTTGTGAGCACTCAACCTCCCTAACCTGGGACAGTGGTGTTACAGCACAACAGAAGAACAAATTATAAAAATCAGTTGAAAATGGCTTGACTCATGATCAGATCGATACAAGTTAGAAAATTAAAATTTGGAAAAGAGAATCAAATCAGCTCCGAACATAAAAGACGAATCAAGAAGGGAAGGTCAACACAGTTATGGAAAAATGACTTCTTTATATGTGTAGGCACAACGTTTAAAATCGAAATTAATAAAAACTTAATATCATCTATCGTCAAAAGGTCATTAACTAGAATTAAAACATGCAATTTAACCACCAGTTCATTTTTGCTTCGCATCACGTGCGAAGCTATTAGTTTCATACGATAATCACGCCATTTTAGAATTATTACGTAACAAATATCGGTTTCATTGGTTGCCTTATGATGTGGGAAAGATTCTTTTAACTAGTATGAGATATAGAAGTGGGAACATGTCACGGTCAGCAGAAGATATAAACTGCAGAGAAAGTTACAGTATTGGTATTCAAGATCCGACCCAATACCCAATCAATGACTAATTGTACCTTGCTATATAATGTCAATCAATCAATCAATCAATCATTGATTACAGGTATTGTCTATTCTATGTCCTGAAAACCAACATTATCCTTTCGAAAATTTCAACTTTATAGTTAGATACATGGTTCATACATTTGTAACTATTATACTAACTAATTTAGAGTAAGAGAAACATTTTACCAATCTGCTTTTGTTTGGTGCTTACTCACTGATAGTGACTTATTCAAAAATTCAGAATCTGAAATACAATTAATTATTTCCTACCATAAAAATGAAAATGACGTGAATTTCCATTGTTTTGGGACGTTTTAAACCAATCAACGTTTTGGCATACGCTGTTGTAAAGATTGAACCAATATGCATTAGATTATAAAACGGTGAATTAAATTATGTAACCAAGAACTAAAAACCACTAATTGTTCAGAGAAAAATCGAAAGGATTTCAACCTCACATGTTGATAAGAAATAAAATATAGATATGCAAAACGTTTTTTAATATACAAAAAAGTTACCTTTGTAAACAAAAATGGTTTCAGAAGATAACAAATCTACACAGATTCCAAAAAAAATATAGTTTGTAGTTTTTTTCTTTGAAATAAGAAAGAAAGTTCAGCGATTTCCGGTTGAAAATAGTCACTTCCGGTGTTATCTGAAAACTTACTTTTCAATTTTCTGAACTATATGGTTTTAACGTATTTCTTTTTTTAAAGGAGCTAATTGGCTACCTTCGATGTACAAAATGTCACATCCATTGTCGTATGATAGCTGTTATTGCACTGATTCGAAAAATATACATGGTGTCGATATACCATTGCTTGCAATTAGGGAGATAATTGTCTACCTCCAGTTTAGGAAATGTCACTTTGAGCGCATATGAAAGATGATTCACACTGATTCTGAAAATATATGGTTTCTAGGTTCTTTATCATGATATAAGTCAAAAAATACTTCCGGTTTAGACAAGGTCGTAAAGCTCAATACAAAAGACCATATGACTTTATTATCTACTAGTATGTTTTTTTATCAGCCATTCGCGGTTTCCATCAGGAAATCATTTCCACACTACATTGCACATGTAAACCCCCTTCTACATCTCTACCTTTAATCAAAACTATATGATTTTTTTTCAGAATCTACACCATATAATGCCATTGTGCACCTTTTATTTTGATTTTGATATCAATTATTTTTAGGGTTTCCATTACAAATCATGGACTTTTAAAGGGAAGAGGTATCGTTTTTCTCGCAGAATCTCTATTTTAATTTTGTAACAAAGAATATGAAAATAATGGAATTCATAATTTTTTGGGCTATCGATGAATTATCGATGAATTAGGTTCTTTTAATGCTCTTTGTCATTCAATTATGATAAAAAAATCCAGATATGAGCGGTGATGTTGTTCAAAGAGATAAATTGTAAAGGATGGTACGATTAAAATATTTTACTGTTTTATTCTAAAATAAACTTGTTCTAAAGATTTTCAATTTGATATTACTACGTTAGCATGCTGGATGGGTTTTGACAATGCGAAAGTTTTTTTTTTTTTCGCCAGAGGCAATGCTTGATTGTGAGAAGAAGTAAATTTTCAAATGTTATCGCAACGCACAGCCATGAACAATACCACTGGTTGGATTGTCATAACGTTCACATCTAACTTATCTAAAATGATGACAGTGCATCGTGCTCGAAAATAACTAATTATGCTACGCTTTGTTTGTTACTGAATTATACTAATTATGCTTTTTGTCCGTTTTTTATGGAGTAGTCCGTATTACGATTCACATTGAACTCATTTAAAAGCGATTGGACAATTGTCAAGTACAATTGTCTTCTACAAAAATCAGAAACGTAGACACAAATATCTTGTCTAAGGTAAAAAAATCTTACTGTGTGAAGGACCACCTTCATTCAAACAACAATTACAACGAAGAGGATAACATAAAAAAGCCGGACTTTTTTAATTGACAACAAATTTGCTGATTAAGGTGTATTGATATTTCAACAAACAGTCGGTATTCCAATGGATACCTATTTTTATTATCTTTTTAAAATTTTTGTACTCATATGAAGCATAATTCACACAGAACCTTCTTATCGACACAAAGAAAAAGCCTGTTGCCAAGTTCTATTATTTCACTTTCATATTTATTGATGATACAATTGAGAATGGTAACGGGGAATGTGTCAAAGAGAAAACAACATGACCAAAGAGCAGAAAACAACCCGAGGCCAGCATTGAGTCTTCAACACAGCGAGAAAATTCCGCACCCAGAGGCGGGCTTCAGCTGGTCCTTAAACAAGAATATATACTAGTCAGAAAAAATGAACTCACACTTACCTCCGAAAAATATAAATGAACCAAAATTAAAAAAAAAATACAAAACTAACAAAGGCAACGGGCTCCTGACTTGGAACAGGCGCAAAAATGCGTCTGGGTTAAACATGTTTTGTGAGATCTCAATCCTCCCCCTATATCTCTAGCTAATGTAGAATAAACAAACACACATCAATATGCACAGTAAAACACAGTTAAAAGGAAGTCCGTGTCCGATGTAAGAATAGGTAACAGAAAAAAACTAAGCAAAATGACAATGATACATAAATTAACAAAGGACTACTATCAGTTACTGACATTCCAGCTCAAGACTATATCCCTTCTGAATAAGTCCGTTAAAGATTTGGTTAGCTTTTAGTGAATGACGACATTTTTTTGTGCTTTGTATAGAATATTACCATAAAAGATTGGATGTGAAATACCTGAACGTATAAGATGTCTGCACGTTAACTGTCCTGTTCCTCAATAGTTTCCATAAGGTTTGCATCTAATATATCCAAGTGAACTTGTGGTTAAGAATACAAGAAACCTTAGAAGGTCGGCTTTTTATTTGAATCTTCTCCTAGATACTAACACAGATGGATGATTTCTAACTAGAATATATCGCAAACATGATGATTTTCATTTTGTCAATTTCCCATTTCTCAGCAGTAATATACCGTTTGAAAACTTCTCTGGTATTTACAAGTTGCTCTATCAGAGTTATGAGGAAGAACGACTAAAATGACACCTCACAAGTTTTATGGTCACCAACATGAATTTAGAAAACCATACGATGTATCTGCCTCTCAACTCACAAGTGAAAAGTTTTCATGGTCTTAGAATTATTTCAATACACCTTCTTTTGTGAGATTTTAACTGGATAGTCGTATGTACATGTACAGGCCCATGTGATCATATTGCTCTACGTGTATATATATATATCAAAAGTGTATTTACAACTAAAAGAAATCAATACACCATCGTTCTTGTTTTGTTGTCTTTTATACACAATAATGTGTTAAACTTGTTCATTTGCACATTATGCACTTTATCTATTTTCCATTTATTGAACATTTTTCTCTAATTTTACCCCTTAAGTAAATCCGTTTTTTATTTCAAATATGCGTTCATAAGTCTCAAATAAATCTTTAATAAATGAAAATTAACTGTATTTGCAAGAAAGTTTTATTGGTTTCTCATTATTGATTTTATCCCACATTCAACAAAAACAAGTTATGTTTGCAAATTTCAATATCAGGTTATTCAAATATCCCACCCCCTAATATATATGATAGTCCCGTACCATGCGTACTGAGATTGCACTTGTATGTAGGAAAATGTATAGCGGTGTATTATGTATACATTAATATCATCAATATTAAAGATCTGATCGCTCATGGATGAAATAGTTACAGGTACACACTATGAGAACAATCCGTCATTATGATTTTTATAATTTCTTACCTGTTAAGTGCAATATACATTTTACATGAAATTAAAGATAAGGTATAACAATGAATAAAGCAGTCAATAAGTCAAATTAACGTCTAAACATTACTATGGTTAGTGAAGCACAGTTGCTTATTCGAAATCAAGTTTAAATAAACAGGCGTGGAATAACAGATACATACTTCACAATAGACAGAGAGGATCGATTCACAACAAAAATTCAAACTTGATGAGTAGATAAACAGACTGGAACATATGCAAGGATGATGAACGGTAAACGTAGTTTAACATTTCTTAACTGTAAACATGACAATTAATTTGAAAAAGGTGTTGAATACATATTTAATATTGCTAAACAACGATCTTGATTGTAACTTGTTTAATGTACTGTATTTTCCAATAAAATCAGACATTTATAATGTGTGAAAATGATACGCGATTTTATTGTTACATTACAAAAAGAATAAATAAAGCTAGTATCAAAATTTCACTATGGTGGCTGTCATGCTCTTGTTTACATTTAAAGAGGGCGATGGCACAATTCATCAAAAAAAAAAAAAAAAAAAAACGCAATCGGATATTTGGTAAAATTTTCTGAAGAAAAGAAATTAAAAGAGCCTAAATCATTAACCAAAAACCCGACAATATAACAGGCATTCACGTATCGAGTGTTATGTCGGTTTTTAACAATATTAAGATTTCATCTGACTTGCAAACATTTTCGTCAAATAACGTCCCAAACTAAAGAGATGTTTTTTGTTTTTTTTTTTTATATATTCTCATTTTCAAGAGAACATTGATGTTTCACTTGTTATAATGGACTGTTTTGTTCATTTTGTCCATTAGAAAAACAATTTATTTGATAATTACCATAATCAATATTCGTGTAGTACACACATGTTTTTTTTTTTTTTTTTTTATCGTAGGACATACAACAAAATGAAGAATTCTAGTCCCATATCTTGAATCTAGAAGTATATATAAAGCAAATTGGCATTTTGTTTTTGATATTGACTTTATCAGGAAGGATATCAAGCGAGCTAGCTATAGGAAGCTAGGAATTTGGCTAACTTCTGTCCAAAAATGAAAAAAAAAAAAAAAAGAAAAAAAAGAATTAGGTATTAGGATCAAGGAGAAAATGTATAGATCACCGATAATTTCATTTATGTCTGATTTTGTGTGTTGTCACAGAAACATGATATAATATATAACACTGTTACCACCGTCTTGATCAGATAAGAAAATAATTGGACGATCGACTTGTTGTCATAGTTAAGTTTGCTGAATATTTTGTTTCATATTTTTATATTTATTATTTTACAGGAAAATTGATAAATTATAATAAGTGTCACTTCCCATAACAAAGTTTGCCATTTACACTAAGATGTTAAAAATACGAAGCAGGTCTGACTGTCTGCAGCACAAACTAATGATTCGCCATGGAGTCAATTTCAGACAAAGAAAATAACTACATGATTGTCCAGTTTATATTGACAGGAATTTCGCCATTAGTTGTGCGTGAAATATTTGACAAAGAATTAGACCCTGTATGTTTTAAAAGTTCACTAAGTAAGGAATGGAAAAAGAAAAAAACAGCTGAAAAACAAAAGAGTTTTCAACCAGACACAAATGGATCTGCTTTATCCAAAACGGGGTAAGTGTTTGTTTTGTTGGAAAGTAAAGCAATAGAATCATCTAATATGTTTATACGGGCATTTAATTCTAGTGATAAATTTCTTATATTCTTTCAAACGATATGTACTTTTTTATCAGAAAACTGAATCTGTACTAATATCTACACTTCGTTGCCTCTCAGCTGTTATATATGCAAAGCCATTTTTTTTAAGTCCATGTTACTTAATACTCTATATTTCACAATAACCAAATATTAAATAAACCATACTTATGTCTTAAAAATAGAATACACAATTGAACCCTGAATGATTCACCTTCCAACGGGGGTGACGACTAACTAGAACAAGTAAAAGAAAACAGCATATAATTTGGCTTCACAGCAAATTGAATATACAAGATACGAAAAAAAAGAAGTACGGTTGAGTACATTTTGACAAATTGAAAGTAGAATTCTAAAAAAATTCAGAAAACAAAATTTTAGAAAATGTTTCAAATCCAAAACTTCGAACATCATGACGTGAAGGCTCATTAATAAAAGAAGGTCCAACACAACATTTGATAATAATTTGTGAAATATTGCACTAAGATGACGAGGAATTTGAATGTGTAGCAATTGTTTTGTCTAGTCTTCCAAATTAGACCCACCATCATCTGTAGCGACGAAAAACATGACCAGCAAAACCCCAAAATATTTCATTTTTCGGAAACACAAAATGCATTTAACTTATTTAAAATTAGTGGATGGTAGACTGGCCTTGACACTTTTCCAACTGCACTGGATTGTCTGTACTCTGATCAATACTCGACGATTTAACACAGCCAATGTTGTTCATTTGTTATGATGAAACGTTAAGGCAAATAGAGGTTTTGTGGTAAATCAAACCATGGGTTTTGCACAAAATGTCTGCATTTCAGAGATTTTTGTTATCATATATAACATTTACATCATACATTACGGAATTTACAAGGTCAATAATTGAACTTGTTTGTCACTTATAACCACATTAAAAAAACTAATTTTAGGGAAATTATTGCTAGCACAGCATTCAGTTATCCTCTACAGGTCAAGTACCGAATTGTAAAATATAGGGATGAAAGGGAAAGGCTGTGAATCTTCTATAATAAAACTAATAGGATTGGCATCAAAACAACACATGGGCACATAATTGTTTTTTTTGTTTTATTAAATTTCACCAACGCGGTAAGTTCTTAAACATATTTGAATTTCAGGCCAAATGGGGTAAGGATGCAGCTTTTGTTATTTTTAGCCTATTCCTCTGTTTTTTTCTGTGTTTTCATGTGCGCGTTATGATTTAGCGAGAGGAATCGATATACCTTATATTTTCATGACCATTATGTTAAAAAAGGGCATTCGAACTCCATATTTAACGCTTCATTCTACTTAATTCAGATCAGATCAAATAAAAGAGAAGCAAAAGATACCAAAGGGACATTCAAACTCATAAGTCGAAAATAAACTGACAACACCATGGCAAAAAAAGAAAAAGACCAAAGACAAACAACTTTACACAAAATACAACACAGACATCTAACGACTGAGCAATACCATTGAAAACCGGGGGTGATATGAGGTGCTCCGGAAGGGTAAGCAGATCCTGCCCCACATGTGGCACCTGTTGTGTTGCTCATGTAAGTACAAACCCGTTGATAAGTCTAATTTGACAATGGATACAAATGTTCTTAGAAATAATGTTGACATGGTCCTGATTTATCTAGGTTTTGTTTCGTATTTGTTAAGCCTAAAAATGTGTTGACGACCCACATTATTCCAAACTTTAAACTTTATAATACTGATTTTCAGTCAAAAAAGGTATATATACTATTTCTCTTTTTGGTTCTTTTAAACTCTTGTCCGAGCCAAACTTCTTGCATCTTTAGCATGCCATGTGATATTTGGATTGAAGCTGTATTAACATCAGACAAATATCATCATGACGTTAATTGGTGACCATGACATTTGATCAAAATTATTGATTGGTTTGACATTTTCGAGTCAAGGACACAACTTGTTTATCGCATGATATTTCACACAGGGCGGCAACACATCAAGCCTAATTTAGAATTAAATATTTTGTAGGCATAGAACCTTCATCATCCAAATTTGACATATCACTGATGCTTTGTTTGTTGAGAAACTTCACTAATATTGATGTGTATGATCAAACTCCACAACCACACGATACAAGTTTAGCGACTGATCTCGGCAGAATTTATTATTATAGAAACGAGTGTGCTCACATGAATAAATGTGAATTTTCGACAGAACATTTCAATTTGATTTGGACCGATTTAACCGAGGTAAGTATATGTTTTAATTGAGACTTCTTAAAAATCCAAATAAGTTTGCTTAGATATGACCAAAAATAACAGGAACAGAGCGCAGCCATCGAAAAGTTTCACTGTGCCGGTTAGGGGATGATCATTCAACTTTCTGAACGAGGGGAGAAGGGCAGGATGATTTTAAAAATTAAAATTCTAGCTTGTAAGAGCGAAAAATAAGAAAAATAAAAAAATCTTGCATAAGACAGGATGAAAATGAATTTTTTGCAACACAAAATGTACATGTAGGAAACAATAGTGTACAAAAGTGAAAATAAGTAAGCATGCGTAGCACAGATAAAAATGAAAGTAAATACGCAAAAAAACCTACTGCCCCCATTCCCTCGAATTTTAGATGGTCGTCCACTTACACAATGCACATTGCTTTACCGTCGACAGTTGCGTAGATACATAAACACAAAACGATCGTGCGTTCACGTCGATCGTCAAAACAAAACAAAATAATCATTTAAGTCCCGTTATTAAAGAAGTGCTTACTACTTAAAGATGCAGTATCTACGAATATAAAATAACTTAATTTAAAATACGAGTGAAAGCCGTTTTGGTGCAAATCTTGAACTCTTTTTCCGGATAATTTACTTTTTAATCAAGAAGTTGAATGTTTGCCGGACCGAAAACCAGCCCTATATTCACACAACCCTGGATTAACATGATAAATGAACAAGAGTACAAAGTTCTACTGGTTACGAAAACGTGTTTACCAAAACAACTTTGACGAATTCGACCTTCGTGTAGACGTTCTAGTCTAGTAACTGAACTTACCGTAACAGTTCAGTTGTTTCTTGCTTCATGCAATTTCAGATATATTTTATTGTATCTGAAGAAAGATTTTAAAAGTGTATACAAATGTTTCTAGAATAATAAATGTGTTTTCACATCATTTTAAATAAGCCGTAGGGCATAAACCTAAACTCACCAGAAAAGAGAATCCCACTTTAGTGTAATCAGTACAATAGGAAACAAATCCTGCAAATCGTTGCAGATAATAAATATTTTTTACGGTATATAAGTCTGATAATGCTTTTTTGAGGTTTTTCTTGTCGAAGTACACACCTTGGGTTGTAAGGATGACCTAAAAGAAAAACCTTCCTGCAGTCGGTCTTTCATTTGATCAACCATGACACCCCTTGATATGTTTTACAAGAATAAAACCTCAGAATATGCATTATCTATGTCAGATTTTTTTTCTGACAAAATATTATGTTACTCGCCTAATTTCAAAAGTTTTTTAATATCTATTTATAAATATTATAGTTAGATCTTAAAACGCCGTTATTCGTATCTTTTAAAATGATGCTGAAGATGCCAAGAAGATTCAAAACTCGTTAGTCAAAGAAAAATCGACAACGCCGTGTCAAAAACAGCTAAAAAAAGTCGAAACAAGTCAACACAACACTACATAGAAAACTAACTAAGTTATACGAACCCAATACAAAAACTGGGGTTAAATCTAGTGGCTCCGGAAGAGCTAGCAGTTCCTGATCCACATGTCGCACCCGTCGTGTTGCATATGCAAGATCATGGAAGTACAAATAAACATTAATTTAGCCGGCCAATATAGAATATTTTTTTAACCAGTGACTTAAAAACAGTATACATTGTCCATTTATTACAATCCATGTGCCTGAAAGAGAACTGGTCATTAATACAGGTCTAAAACAAAATTTTAACTGGTCTAACAAAGGATTTTAGCTTCCGGTTTAAAAAAAAAAAGAGACTGTGTGTAATTACACTCATCATAGATACCAAGATTCAAATTTTTCTTCGTATATCATAAACTGTTATAAGAAAATAAATAACAGTTAAGAATCCCACCCATTTACCTTATATTCTTATTAAGCAATACACAAAGTTTTTAGTACTAGAACGTGTTTGACGGGCATTATCTTTACTTGAGGTTGCTCATTAGTTTTAGGCCACTAAACACAGTTCCAACTATTTTAGAATTGAATATCTTATAGGCATAGAACCTACATCTTCCAAATTTGACATATCACTGATGCTTTGTTTGTTGAGAAACTTCACTAATATTGATGTGTATGATCAGACTCTTCAACCACACGACACAAAATTAGCGGCTGATCTCGGCAGAATTCAGTATTATAGAAACGAGTGTGCTCACATGAATTAATGTGAATTTTCTACAGAATATTTCAATTCGATTTGGACCTATTTAACCGAGGTTAGTAAATGTTTTAATTGAGAATTCTTCAAAATCCAAACAAGTATGCTTAAATTTGACCAAAAACAACACAAACAGAGCGCTGCCATCAACAAGGTTCCCTGTGCAACTGGTGAGGGGACGATAATTCAATTTTCTTAAAGAGGAGGAATGGGCAAGAGGATTTTAAAAATTAAAATCCTAGCCTGGTAAATGTTAAATAGCAATAAATCCTTGCGTAAGACAGGACGAAAATGATTGTTCTGAAAAGTGAAAATAAGTAAGCATACGTAACAACATATGAAAATGAAAAGTCAATCAAACCTACGCCCAATCCCTCGAATTTTGAATGGTCGTCCATAATGTATATTGGTCTGTGCTTTCTTGTTTATCGTGGCGAAGATATAAATCAAAACGCTCGGTACATGTCGATCGTCAGGCAAAATATAATCAAATAAGTCTCATTTTAGATAAGTTTTCCTTTTTGAAAACAATTTATCTACGAGTCAAATTTTTTAATGCAAAATACAAGTAAAAGTGTTAGTGCAAATCTTGATCATTTTTACCGATAATTATTTTTCAAGAAATTGAATTCTAGCGGTCCAAAACCTAGCCCTATATTTTCCTTTCCATGTTTTTACCAAATAACATGAACAAGATACAGCGTTCTACTTGTAAGAAAACGTTTACAAAACGACTCTACGAGTTCGGCTAAAAGTGATTGTTACGATCGTGACGAGTCTTATGAGGATTAGGAAGGAAAAGAATTAACATTTGTATATTTAATGAATGGTTTAATTTTTCCGTTTTAATACATGTATTCATTGGATTTATAAGCTTACCATACAATATAATTTTACTGTCTATTGAACTGTACTGATATGTAGTTTATATATTCGATCTTTGATATATTCGGCGTGGTTTCTCTTAAAATCATAACACATCTCCTTAATTTTATACCCAACAACAAAATAAAAAAAAACATATTAAGGTAAATAATTTACAATTACATGAGTTACAATTTTGTGTTTCAGGTTAAATACCGGTGTTGTAGTAAACTTTTTTTTTTTTTTTTTTATTTTTGTATGAGCGTACATATAGGCTACTCAGACATAATGTGAGATAAATAAAATAATGCAAAACTTTCCATAACACTTTTAAAACAGGCAAAATTTTATCACATTCGTGTATTGGATTTTTAAAAACAAAAGTATACGATCTTATTGATTCAAAGTGTTTTGGAAATCGTACTTTGACTTAATGATGCCAATTATTCAATATAATAAATAACTTACAAAATGACTTATAGTTTTCATACACCGTAACAGTTCAGTTCCTTCTTGCTTCATGCAATTTCAGATATATTTTTTATTGTATTTGAACAGTGATTTCAAAAGTGTAAATCTAGATTAATTATTGAGTTATTACACATTATAAATGAGCCGTAGGGCGTATATAAACCTAAACTCACCATAAAAAGAGTATCCCACTTTAATGTAATCGGTAAAAATAGGAAACAAAACCGGCACATGGTTGCAGGAAATAATATTGTTTATGGTAAACAAGTCAAATAATGCTTTTTAAAGGTTTTCCTTGTCGACGAACACACCTTGGGTTGTCAGGATAGACCAAAAGAAAGACCTTTCTGCGGTCGGTCTTTCATTTGATCAATTCTGACACCCCTCAATATGTTATACGAGAAGAAAAACCTCAGAATATGCGTTATCTAGAATAGGTTTTAATCTGGCAAAATATTATATTACTCGCTTTATTTCAAACGTTTTCATGCTGTTTTAGTATCTATTTATATATATTATAACTAGAACTTAAAACGACCCTATATTTATCTATTAAATGATGCTCAAGATACCAAGAAGGTTCAAAACTCGTTAGTCAAAAAAAGCCAAAACGACGAAAAGACAAACAAATCACACAACACTACATAGAAAACTAAACGAGTTATACGAACCCTATTAAAAATACGGGGTTAAATTCAGGAGCCCCGGAGGGGCTAGCAGTTCCTGATCCATATATAGCACCCGTCGTGTTACTGATGCAAGACAAAGCAAGTACAAATCAACATCAATTTAGCCGGTCCATATAGCATATTTATTAACAAGTGACATAAAAACATTATACGTTGTCCATTAATACAGTCCATGTGCCTGAAAGAATTGGTCATTAATACAGGTCTAATACAAAATTTTAACTGGTATAATACAGGATTTTAGCTTCCGGAAAAAAAGAAACTATGTGTATAATTAAAAGCATTATAGATACCAGGATTCAAATTTTGTACGCCAGACGCGTATTTCGTGTACAAAAGAATGAAACGCTCGAATCCAAAAAGTTTAAAAGGTCAAATAAAGTAATTAAGAAGTTGAAGAGCATTGAAGTATAACGCAAACAAGTTTGATGTTAAAGTTGTTGTTACTTATTCCTATGTTTTAACATTGTTATCTTTTATGAAACTTATATAAAAATTAATGCCCGAGAATTGAATGAACGTTTTAGAGAACAATTTTGGATATACAACAAAATTGTTTATTATACAGAAATTAGAGTACAAGGAGATTTCGAACCTTGTAAACCATCTGATGTTTTAAATGCACAGCGGCAGCTTGATAGTAAACACAAAATAGTAAACAAAAAT